>CAXARU010000044.1:0-469795 GCA_963971365.1 Lasioglossum villosulum
TATAGATTTAATTTTAATATAAATTAAAGTAAGATTTTATAGGAATATTTATTTGAATTATCACAATATGTAATATAATACCTCAATACGTCAATGTCTATTCAAGTGCACTGCACTGTTATTATTTTATATGAGGACGACGTGTCGTCAATACCGTCAGGAGTTCTCTCGCCATAAAGGTATTTCTCAAACCATTATTTCCTACAATTTATAATTAAATGAAATTTTTAAAGAAATTTTTATTGACATGAAATTAATATAAATTAAAGTAATATTTATATTTAAATGGAATTTTTATATAGATTTAATTTTAATATAAAATTAATATAAATTAAAGTAATATTTATATTTATATGAAATTTTTATATAGATTTAATTTTAATATAAAATTATTATAAATTAAAGTAATATTTATATTTAAATGCAATTTTTATATAAATTTAACATTAGTATAAAATTAATATAAATTAAAGTAATATTTATATTTATATGAAATTTTTATATAGATTTAATTTTAATATAAAATTAATATAAATTAAAGTAATATTTATATTTAAATGAATTTTTTATACAAATTTAATATTAGTATAAAATTAACATAAATTAAAGTAATATTTATATATAAATGAAATTTTTATATAAAGTTGATATTAGTATAAAATTAATATAAATTAAAGTAATATTTATATTTAAATGGAATTTTTATATAGATTTAATTTTAATATAAAATTAATATAAATTAAAGTAATATTTGTATTTATATGAAATTTTTATATAGATTTAATTTTAATATAAAATTAATATGAATTAAAGTAATATTTATATTAAAATGCAATTTTTATATAAATTTAATATTAGTATAAAATTAATATAAATTAAAGTAATATTTATATTTAAATGCAATTTTTATATAAATTTAACTTTAGTATAAAATTAATATAAATTAAAGTAATATTTATATTTATATGATATTTTTATATAGATTTAATTTTAATATAAAATTAATATGAATTAAAGTAATATTTATATATAAATGAAATTTTTATATAAATTTAATATTAATATAAAATTAATATAAATTAAAGTAATATTTATATTTAAATGGAATTTTTATATAGATTTAATTTTAATATAAAATTAATATAAATTAAAGTAATATTTGTATTTATATGAAATTTTCATATAGATTTAATTTTAATATAAAATTAATATAAATTAAAGTAATATTTATATTTAAATGAAATTTTTATATAAAATTAATATAAATTAAAGTAATATTTATATTTATATGAAATTTTTATATAGATTTAATTTTAATATAAAATTAATATAAATTAAAGTAATATTTATATTAAAATGCAATTTTTATATAAATTTGATATTAGTATAAAATTATTATAAATTAAAGTAATATTTATATTTAAATGCAATTTTTATATAAATTTAACATTAGTATAAAATTAATATAAATTAAAGTAATATTTATATTTATATGAAATTTTTATATAGATTTAATTTTAATATAAAATTAATATAAATTAAAGTAATATTTATATTTAAATGAATTTTTTATACAAATTTAATATTAGTATAAAATTAACATAAATTAAAGTAATATTTATATATAAATGAAATTTTTATATAAATTTAATATTAGTATAAAATTAATATAAATTAAAGTAATATTTATATTTAAATGGAATTTTTATATAGATTTAATTTTAATATAAAATTAATATAAATTAAAGTAATATTTGTATTTATATGAAATTTTTATATAGATTTAATTTTAATATAAAATTAATATGAATTAAAGTAATATTTATATTAAAATGCAATTTTTATATAAATTTAATATTAGTATAAAATTAATATAAATTAAAGTAATATTTATATTTAAATGCAATTTTTATATAAATTTAACTTTAGTATAAAATTAATATAAATTAAAGTAATATTTATATTTATATGATATTTTTATATAGATTTAATTTTAATATAAAATTAATATGAATTAAAGTAATATTTATATATAAATGAAATTTTTATATAAATTTAATATTAATATAAAATTAATATAAATTAAAGTAATATTTATATTTAAATGGAATTTTTATATAGATTTAATTTTAATATAAAATTAATATAAATTAAAGTAATATTTGTATTTATATGAAATTTTTATATAGATTTAATTTTAATATAAAATTAATATGAATTAAAGTAATATTTATATTAAAAAGCAATTTTTATATAAATTTAATATTAGTATAAATTTATTATAAATTAAAGTAATATTTATATTTATATGAAATTTTTATATAGATTTAATTTTTATATAAAATTAATATAAATTAAAGTAATATTTATATTTAAATGAAATTTTTATATAAAATTAATATAAATTAAAGTAATATTTATATTTATATGAAATTTTTATATAGATTTAATTTTAATATAAAATTAATATAAATTAAAGTAATATTTATATTAAAATGCAATTTTTATATAAATTTAATATTAGTATAAAATTATTATAAATTAAAGTAATATTTATATTTAAATGCAATTTTTATATAAATTTAACATTAGTATAAAATTAATATAAATTAAAGTAATATTTATATTTATATGAAATTTTTATATAGATTTAATTTTAATATAAAATTAATATAAATTAAAGTAATATTTATATTTAAATGAATTTTTTATACAAATTTAATATTAGTATAAAATTAACATAAATTAAAGTAATATTTATATATAAATGAAATTTTTATATAAATTTAATATTAGTATAAAATTAATATAAATTAAAGTAATATTTATATTTAAATGGAATTTTTATATAGATTTAATTTTAATATAAAATTAATATAAATTAAAGTAATATTTGTATTTATATGAAATTTTTATATAGATTTAATTTTAATATAAAATTAATATGAATTAAAGTAATATTTATATTAAAATGCAATTTTTATATAAATTTAATATTAGTATAAAATTAATATAAATTAAAGTAATATTTATATTTAAATGCAATTTTTATATAAATTTAACATTAGTATAAAATTAATATAAATTAAAGTAATATTTATATTTATATGATATTTTTATATAGATTTAATTTTAATATAAATTAAAGTAAGATTTTATAGGAATATTTATTTGAATTATCACAATATGTAATATAATACCTCAATACGTCAATGTCTATTCAAGTGCACTGCACTGTTATTATTTTATATGAGGACGACGTGTCGTCAATACCGTCAGGAGTTCTCTCGCCATAAAGGTATTTCTCAAACCATTATTTCCTACAATTTATAATTAAATGAAATTTTTAAAGAAATTTTTATTGACATGAAATTAATATAAATTAAAGTAATATTTATATTTAAATGGAATTTTTATATAGATTTAATTTTAATATAAAATTAATATAAATTAAAGTAATATTTATATTTATATGAAATTTTTATATAGATTTAATTTTAATATAAAATTATTATAAATTAAAGTAATATTTATATTTAAATGCAATTTTTATATAAATTTAACATTAGTATAAAATTAATATAAATTAAAGTAATATTTATATTTATATGAAATTTTTATATAGATTTAATTTTAATATAAAATTAATATAAATTAAAGTAATATTTATATTTAAATGAATTTTTTATACAAATTTAATATTAGTATAAAATTAACATAAATTAAAGTAATATTTATATATAAATGAAATTTTTATATAAAGTTGATATTAGTATAAAATTAATATAAATTAAAGTAATATTTATATTTAAATGGAATTTTTATATAGATTTAATTTTAATATAAAATTAATATAAATTAAAGTAATATTTGTATTTATATGAAATTTTTATATAGATTTAATTTTAATATAAAATTAATATGAATTAAAGTAATATTTATATTAAAATGCAATTTTTATATAAATTTAATATTAGTATAAAATTAATATAAATTAAAGTAATATTTATATTTAAATGCAATTTTTATATAAATTTAACTTTAGTATAAAATTAATATAAATTAAAGTAATATTTATATTTATATGATATTTTTATATAGATTTAATTTTAATATAAAATTAATATGAATTAAAGTAATATTTATATATAAATGAAATTTTTATATAAATTTAATATTAATATAAAATTAATATAAATTAAAGTAATATTTATATTTAAATGGAATTTTTATATAGATTTAATTTTAATATAAAATTAATATAAATTAAAGTAATATTTGTATTTATATGAAATTTTCATATAGATTTAATTTTAATATAAAATTAATATAAATTAAAGTAATATTTATATTTAAATGAAATTTTTATATAAAATTAATATAAATTAAAGTAATATTTATATTTATATGAAATTTTTATATAGATTTAATTTTAATATAAAATTAATATAAATTAAAGTAATATTTATATTAAAATGCAATTTTTATATAAATTTGATATTAGTATAAAATTATTATAAATTAAAGTAATATTTATATTTAAATGCAATTTTTATATAAATTTAACATTAGTATAAAATTAATATAAATTAAAGTAATATTTATATTTATATGAAATTTTTATATAGATTTAATTTTAATATAAAATTAATATAAATTAAAGTAATATTTATATTTAAATGAATTTTTTATACAAATTTAATATTAGTATAAAATTAACATAAATTAAAGTAATATTTATATATAAATGAAATTTTTATATAAATTTAATATTAGTATAAAATTAATATAAATTAAAGTAATATTTATATTTAAATGGAATTTTTATATAGATTTAATTTTAATATAAAATTAATATAAATTAAAGTAATATTTGTATTTATATGAAATTTTTATATAGATTTAATTTTAATATAAAATTAATATGAATTAAAGTAATATTTATATTAAAATGCAATTTTTATATAAATTTAATATTAGTATAAAATTAATATAAATTAAAGTAATATTTATATTTAAATGCAATTTTTATATAAATTTAACTTTAGTATAAAATTAATATAAATTAAAGTAATATTTATATTTATATGATATTTTTATATAGATTTAATTTTAATATAAAATTAATATGAATTAAAGTAATATTTATATATAAATGAAATTTTTATATAAATTTAATATTAATATAAAATTAATATAAATTAAAGTAATATTTATATTTAAATGGAATTTTTATATAGATTTAATTTTAATATAAAATTAATATAAATTAAAGTAATATTTGTATTTATATGAAATTTTTATATAGATTTAATTTTAATATAAAATTAATATGAATTAAAGTAATATTTATATTAAAAAGCAATTTTTATATAAATTTAATATTAGTATAAATTTATTATAAATTAAAGTAATATTTATATTTATATGAAATTTTTATATAGATTTAATTTTTATATAAAATTAATATAAATTAAAGTAATATTTATATTTAAATGCAATTTTTATATAAATTTAACATTAGTATAAAATTAATATAAATTAAAGTAATATTTATATTTATATGAAATTTTCATATAGATTTAATTTTAATATAAAATTAATATAAATTAAAGTAATATTTATATTTAAATGAAATTTTTATATAGATTTAATTTTTATATAAAATTAATATAAATTAAACTAATATTTATATTTATATGAAATTTTTATATAGATTTAATTTTAATATAAAATTAATATAAATTAAAGTAATATTTATATTAAAATGCAATTTTTATATAAATTTAATATTAGTATAAAATTATTATAAATTAAAGTAATATTTATATTTAAATGCAATTTTTATATAAATTTAACATTAGTATAAAATTAATATAAATTAAAGTAATATTTATATTTATATGAAATTTTTATATAGATTTAATTTTAATATAAAATTAATATAAATTAAAGTAATATTTATATTTAAATGAATTTTTTATACAAATTTAATATTAGTATAAAATTAACATAAATTAAAGTAATATTTATATATAAATGAAATTTTTATATAAATTTAATATTAGTATAAAATTAATATAAATTAAAGTAATATTTATATTTAAATGGAGTTTTTATATAGATTTAATTTTAATATAAAATTAATATAAATTAAAGTAATATTTATATTTAAATGAAATTCTTATATATATTTAATTTTAATATAAAATTAATATAAATTAAAGTAAAATTTATATTTATATGAAATTTTTATATAGATTTAATTTTAATATAAAATTAATATAAATTAAAGTAATATTTATATTTAAATGCAATTTTTATATAAATTTAACATTAGTATAAAATTAATATAAATTAAAGTAATATTTATATTTATATGAAATTTTTATATAGATTTAATTTTAATATAAAATTAATATAAATTAATGTAATATTTATATTTAAATGAAATTCTTATATATATTTAATTTTAATATAAAATTAATATAAATTAAAGTAATATTTATATATAAATGAAATTTTTATATAAATTTAATATTAATATAAAATTAATATAAATTAAAGTAATATTTATATTTAAATGGAGTTTTTATATAGATTTAATTTTAATATAAAATTAATATAAATTAAAGTAATATTTATATTTAAATGAAATTCTTATATATATTTAATTTTAATATAAAATTAATATAAATTAAAGTAAAATTTATATTTATATGAAATTTTTATATAGATTTAATTTTAATATAAAATTAATATAAATTAAAGTAATATTTATATTTAAATGCAATTTTTATATAAATTTAACATTAGTATAAAATTAATATAAATTAAAGTAATATTTATATTTATATGAAATTTTTATATAGATTTAATTTTAATATAAAATTAATATAAATTAATGTAATATTTATATTTAAATGAAATTCTTATATATATTTAATTTTAATATAAAATTAATATAAATTAAAGTAATATTTATATATAAATGAAATTTTTATATAAATTTAATATTAATATAAAATTAATATAAATTAAAGTAATATTTATATTTATATGAAATTTTCATATAGATTTAATTTTAATATAAAATTAATATAAATTAAAGTAATATTTATATTTAAATGAAATTTTTATATAAAATTAATATAAATTAAAGTAATATTTATATTTATATGAAATTTTTATATAGATTTAATTTTAATATAAAATTAATATAAATTAAAGTAATATTTATATTAAAATGCAATTTTTATATAAATTTAATATTAGTATAAAATTATTATAAATTAAAGTAATATTTATATTTAAATGCAATTTTTATATAAATTTAACATTAGTATAAAATTAATATAAATTAAAGTAATATTTATATTTATATGAAATTTTTATATAGATTTAATTTTAATATAAAATTAATATAAATTAAAGTAATATTTATATTTAAATGAATTTTTTATACAAATTTAATATTAGTATAAAATTAACATAAATTAAAGTAATATTTATATATAAATGAAATTTTTATATAAATTTAATATTAGTATAAAATTAATATAAATTAAAGTAATATTTATATTTAAATGGAATTTTTATATAGATTTAATTTTAATATAAAATTAATATAAATTAAAGTAATATTTGTATTTATATGAAATTTTTATATAGATTTAATTTTAATATAAAATTAATATGAATTAAAGTAATATTTATATTAAAATGCAATTTTTATATAAATTTAATATTAGTATAAAATTAATATAAATTAAAGTAATATTTATATTTAAATGCAATTTTTATATAAATTTAACATTAGTATAAAATTAATATAAATTAAAGTAATATTTATATTTATATGATATTTTTATATAGATTTAATTTTAATATAAATTAAAGTAAGATTTTATAGGAATATTTATTTGAATTGTCACAATATGTAATATAATACCTCAATACGTCAATGTCTATTCAAGTGCACTGCACTGTTATTATTTTATATGAGGACGACGTGTCGTCAATACCGTCAGGAGTTCTCTCGCCATAAAGGTATTTCTCAAACCATTATTTCCTACAATTTATAATTAAATGAAATTTTTAAAGAAATTTTTATTGACATGAAATTAATATAAATTAAAGTAATATTTATATTTAAATGGAATTTTTATATAGATTTAATTTTAATATAAAATTAATATAAATTAAAGTAATATTTATATTTATATGAAATTTTTATATAGATTTAATTTTAATATAAAATTAATATGAATTAAAGTAATATTTATATTAAAATGCAATATTTATATAAATTTAATATTAGTATAAAATTAATATAAATTAAAGTAATATTTATATTTAAATGCAATTTTTATATAAATTTAACATTAGTATAAAATTAATATAAATTAAAGTAATATTTATATTAAAATGCAATTTTTATATAAATTTAATATTAGTATAAAATTATTATAAATTAAAGTAATATTTATATTTAAATGCAATTTTTATATAAATTTAACATTAGTATAAAATTAATATAAATTAAAGTAATATTTATATTTATATGAAATTTTTATATAGATTTAATTTTAATATAAAATTAATATAAATTAAAGTAATATTTATATTTAAATGAATTTTTTATACAAATTTAATATTAGTATAAAATTAACATAAATTAAAGTAATATTTATATATAAATGAAATTTTTATATAAATTTAATATTAGTATAAAATTAATATAAATTAAAGTAATATTTATATTTAAATGGAATTTTTATATAGATTTAATTTTAATATAAAATTAATATAAATTAAAGTAATATTTGTATTTATATGAAATTTTTATATAGATTTAATTTTAATATAAAATTAATATGAATTAAAGTAATATTTATATTAAAATGCAATTTTTATATAAATTTAATATTAGTATAAAATTAATATAAATTAAAGTAATATTTATATTTAAATGCAATTTTTATATAAATTTAACATTAGTATAAAATTAATATAAATTAAAGTAATATTTATATTTATATGATATTTTTATATAGATTTAATTTTAATATAAATTAAAGTAAGATTTTATAGGAATATTTATTTGAATTATCACAATATGTAATATAATACCTCAATACGTCAATGTCTATTCAAGTGCACTGCACTGTTATTATTTTATATGAGGACGACGTGTCGTCAATACCGTCAGGAGTTCTCTCGCCATAAAGGTATTTCTCAAACCATTATTTCCTACAATTTATAATTAAATGAAATTTTTAAAGAAATTTTTATTGACATGAAATTAATATAAATTAAAGTAATATTTATATTTAAATGGAATTTTTATATAGATTTAATTTTAATATAAAATTAATATAAATTAAAGTAATATTTATATTTATATGAAATTTTTATATAGATTTAATTTTAATATAAAATTAATATGAATTAAAGTAATATTTATATTAAAATGCAATATTTATATAAATTTAATATTAGTATAAAATTAATATAAATTAAAGTAATATTTATATTTAAATGCAATTTTTATATAAATTTAACATTAGTATAAAATTAATATAAATTAAAGTAATATTTATATTAAAATGCAATTTTTATATAAATTTAATATTAGTATAAAATTATTATAAATTAAAGTAATATTTATATTTAAATGCAATTTTTATATAAATTTAACATTAGTATAAAATTAATATAAATTAAAGTAATATTTATATTTATATGAAATTTTTATATAGATTTAATTTTAATATAAAATTAATATAAATTAAAGTAATATTTATATTTAAATGAATTTTTTATACAAATTTAATATTAGTATAAAATTAACATAAATTAAAGTAATATTTATATATAAATGAAATTTTTATATAAATTTAATATTAGTATAAAATTAATATAAATTAAAGTAATATTTATATTTAAATGGAATTTTTATATAGATTTAATTTTAATATAAAATTAATATAAATTAAAGTAATATTTATATTTAAATGAAATTCTTATATATATTTAATTTTAATATAAAATTAATATAAATTAAAGTAATATTTATATTTATATGAAATTTTTATATAGATTTAATTTTAATATAAAATTAATATAAATTAAAGTAATATTTATATTTAAATGCAATTTTTATATAAATTTAACATTAGTATAAAATTAATATAAATTAAAGTAATATTTATATTTATATGAAATTTTTATATAGATTTAATTTTAATATAAAATTAATATAAATTAATGTAATATTTATATTTAAATGAAATTCTTATATATATTTAATTTTAATATAAAATTAATATAAATTAAAGTAATATTTATATATAAATGAAATTTTTATATAAATTTAATATTAATATAAAATTAATATAAATTAAAGTAATATTTATATTTATATGAAATTTTCATATAGATTTAATTTTAATATAAAATTAATATAAATTAAAGTAATATTTATATTTAAATGAAATTTTTATATAAAATTAATATAAATTAAAGTAATATTTATATTTATATGAAATTTTTATATAGATTTAATTTTAATATAAAATTAATATGAATTAAAGTAATATTTATATTAAAATGCAATTTTTATATAAATTTAATATTAGTATAAAATTAATATAAATTAAAGTAATATTTATATTTAAATGCAATTTTTATATAAAATTAATATAAATTAAAGTAATATTTATATTTAAATGAAATTTTTATATAAAATTAATATAAATTAAAGTAATATTTATATTTATATGAAATTTTTATATAGATTTAATTTTAATATAAAATTAATATAAATTAAAGTAATATTTATATTTATATGAAATTTTTATATAGATTTAATTTTAATATAAAATTAATATAAATTAAAGTAATATTTATATTTATATGAAATTTTTATATAGATTTAATTTTAATATAAAATTAATATAAATTAAAGTAATATTTATATTTAAATGCAATTTTTATATAAATTTAATATTAGTATAAAATTATTATAAATTAAAGTAATATTTATATTTAAATGCAATTTTTATATAAATTTAACATTAGTATAAAATTAATATAAATTAAAGTAATATTTATATTTATATGAAATTTTTATTTAGATTTTATTTTAATATAAAATTAATATAAATTAAAGTAATATTTATATTTAAATGAAATTTTTATATAGATTTAATTTTTATATAAAATTAATATAAATTAAAGTAATATTTATATTTATATGAAATTTTTATATAGATTTAATTTTAATATAAAATTAATATAAATTAAAGTAATATTTATATTTATATGAAATTTTTATATAGATTTAATTTTAATATAAAATTAATATAAATTAAAGTAATATTTATATTTATATGAAATTTTTATATAGATTTAATTTTAATATAAAATTAATATAAATTAATGTAATATTTATATTTAAATGAAATTCTTATATATATTTAATTTTAATATAAAATTAATATAAATTAAAGTAATATTTATATTGTTACGTCGTACCAACGTTTGCTTCAGCATTTGCGCGAACAAACAAATTCTCGGGATATATAATTCGCGCGAACGAATCGTGGCCGTTACGCCGATTTTAATTCTATTTTCGTCCCGGGTCAATCAAAGTGTACATTTATATATACATACATATTCATATCAAACCGCAACCATGAGACGCCGGTGCGAGCGAACCCTGGCATAGCAACAGCTATTACAGGTGTTTACCGAACATTCGCGAATAATAGTGACACGAAGAACAATAGTATAAATCGTATGATCGAGAACAATTAATGTCACGCTCCACCGAATTCTTATGGTCCGCGCTCCCATTATAAATATGGCAAGATTCGCGCTCTGCGACAGTTCTTCGCAACAGTTTCTTGAAATCACTTCGCTCTTCTAATTCCTAGTCTTCTGACCTAATCGTACCGCACCTTGCCATATTCGTTTTGTTCATTTCAATTTCCTCTATCTCATTTCTTTTGTATTATAATTCTAGTTCGTAATTTAGTTTAGTGCGCGTTGTTATATCATAGTTAATTAATTTTAGTTTCGTTTATCGAATTTCGAATTGCGTTAATCCCTAAGTTTAGTTATAGTTATTCCCGTATATTTAGTTATTTCATTTATATCGTGTTCGCGTCGTTATCTCGCCATCGTGCAGTGCTCTAGTTTAATTTTCGTTTTCGTAGCTATCGCGTAATCTTGTATTCAGCCACTTCCTTTTAGTTATTACACGTTGATTTAATTTACTTATTTTCTTTTCTTTTATTTTTCTGTTCTCCTTTTGTGTTGTGCGATTACGTCAGTGTGGTTGTGTCCTTATAGTGTTTCGAATACCGCGTCGCGCAGGTCGCAAGTACCAGCTCAAGAGATTGTTCGGAGGACTCTTCCGGGAGGGAAAAGGGACCCCCAAGTAAACCATCGCGACACGGACGAGAGAAAACACAAGTGTAAGTGAGTGCGCGCGATACGACGTAGGTGCCGATCTAACTACTGACAACTGTCAGATCTCTTAAATCGGTGTTCCCCCTCGTACGTCTGAGCCCACCAGGGCCCGGTACAATCGGAGGAACACGGATTCTCGCGCACGGACCTCCCCGAGTTACACATTAAACGTCAAATTGTCAGACCTCAGAAAAATCGGTGTTCCGCCTCGTACGTCTGAGCCCACCAGGGCCCGGTACAATCGGAGGAACACGGATTCTCGCGCACGGACCTCCCCGAGTTGCATACCAAACGTCAAAAACTGTCAGGTCTCTTAAATCGGTGTTCCCCCTCGTACGTCTGAGCCCACCAGGGCCCGGTACAATCGGAGGAACACGGATTATCGCGTCATAATCCGTCCTCCCAAGAATTCGATTCGCACGCCGTGCCACGATCACTGTGACGTCAGGGACCGCCCGGAACCTTCGCGATTGTATAAGAGTACCGTTACGCGTCGTAAATCGCGGTTCCCATTCTAGCAGCAACGCGACTTCGCTAATTCCCCGTTCCCGTTTATTATCTCCCTCGGACAACCGAAAATTCGGGCCTGGTCAGACGTGGACGTACGCGCCACGTGGACCGAAGATCGTCAAAGTCCATAAACACGTTACGACCCCCATCCGGGACGTAACAGAAATTTGGCGCAGTCGGTAGGACACGACGATCACCGAATAAATCGGTTGCCCCCCCCCTTTTTTTTCTCTTTCGGAGCCAGCCGCCTCCACCTTGCGAGTTCCGTATCCCTATCTCGCACGGCACCCCCCCCCCGTATTCCACAATGGATCCAAGCAATTCAAAACTGGACCCAGACGCGCCCATACCGCTCACCAACGAGGAACTCTTCGCGTTCCAGCTAGAGCTGGCCGAAAAGGAGGCCGCCCTCCGTGAACAAGCAGCCGCCCTCGAAACCGCGCGAAGGGCATACGATCCCAGTGCCGCCCTTCAAGAAGAGCTACGAGCCATGCGTCGCGAACTGTACGATCTTCGCTCCCAAAATCTCGACTCAAACAACCCGCGCTTTACACCAGGCTCCGAACCGAATCTTCTCGGCGAGCCCCCGCGCCCCAATCCCGCGAATTTCACGGTCAAACAGGCCGTCGAATGCATTCCCACCTTCGACGGCAGTAACATGACCGTCCTTCAATTCGTACGCGCGTGTAAACGCGCCCGCGAAGTCATACCCCCGTACGCGGAACGTACGCTAACAAAACTCGCTTGTAACAAACTCCGCGGTCGCGCCTACGCCGCCGTGGAGGACGAGGATTGTTCCACCATCGCCGACCTCTGCAACCGTCTCAAGGACGTCTTAGGCCCCCACCGTTTCGTCGACCAGTACCGTGGCGAACTGGCGAGCATTTCGCAAGGAATAACGGAGCACGTGCTCGATTTTATAAGTCGCGTAAAAGATCTACGTACCGCGATCCTAGACTGTCACCGAGACGACCCCAACAAAACCGAGGTCGACAACCTTACGAAAGACAGTTTCATTCGAGGACTTATCCCCACTCTGCGAACAGACGTTCGCTCCTTCCGTGACCAGCCCCTGAACACGGTTTTCAACGAGGCTATCAATGCCTACAAGCAATACGAGCTCGATAAACGCCGATACGGCGAACCCCTCCGCTACGATTATCGGCGGGTACACTTCACGGAGGCGCGAACGAACGCGCCAGAGCCCTGCGAGGGGCGGCCCTCCTCGTACCATGAACCGTCTTCTTCCTCCTGGCGCCTTCCTCAGGCTGGAGGCCAGGGGTCCGATGCCCCACGACCGTTACTCCCTCACCGCGAACCCCCGCGCCCCAGGCTGCGAGACGATCGGCGCCCTCCGAGCCCCCACTCCGAGTCTCGCGAAAAATACCCCGCGGAGTCTCCCAAATTCTGTCGATACTGTAAAAACCCGGGTCACGACATCCATGAATGTCGCAAACGCGAATACAATAACAAATTGAAACAGGGAAACGGGGACCGCCTCCCGCCCAAATCAACATCCGGACGGGAGGCCCCGACTCAAAGCGCGGTCCACCTGACGGCAGAACGCCACGAGACACTCCCCGATTCATCTCGGCAATAAATCTCGCGCCCAACTCCCCGATCCCCCGCGTAAACGTCACCGCGCCACAACTCTTCTCTCCGTGCGAACTCCTCTTAGACACCGGCTCGGAACTAAATATCATTAGAGCGTCTAGCGTAAAACCGGGTGTCCCCATCGATTCCGATAACGTCATACAAGTCCACGGGATCACGGAAGGTACCATCCCCACCCTAGGTCAAGTAGACGCGCTGCTCAACGACTCCGTACCTGTCTCGTTCCAACTCTTTCCCGACACTCTCCCCTCCAACATCGACGGAATCCTCGGCGCCCCCTTCTTCCAGGACAAGGGCGAAATATCTTTCGCCAAAAACGAAGTCGTTAAAAACAACGTCCGAATACCGTTTTCGAACGCGCGCGAACACCAGATCGAGGCCAGAACGATCGCATGTATCGCCGTTCACGTTCACGGTCCCGCGACAGGCTACATTCCCCGTATGGGAATCGAACCACACGTTTTCCTAGGCGACTGCCTCGTCACGAACAATTGCGGCAAAGCGTACCTGCGATGCGTCAACGCCTCCGAAAAGACCGCGACCTTCTCCCTCCCATCACTAGAGGTAGAAGAGGTCGAAACCGTCCCTCCCCACCACAGCCCCGAATCCGCTTCGGACACTCCTTCTTGCTCAAATTCTAAAACTCGCACAGACCGTCTGTGCGAGACGATCGTAACCGATCACTCCGCGAAGACCCCTGCAGTCCGCGTAAACGAACTACGCGAAATAATTAAAACCGGTCACCTAAATTCAGACGAGACTGACCACGTCAACTCCCTGTTGGAGGAACACCACGACCTCTTCCATCTCGAGGGGGATCGTCTAGGCAAAACAAACGCGCTAACACACAAAATACCAACCACAGACGATATCCCCGTTCACACCAAGCAATACCGATATCCACCGATCCACAAAGAGGAAATAGATAAACAAATGCGCGAACTCCTGACAAACGACATCGTGGTCCCGTCAAGCTCTCCCTACAATTCCCCCTTGTGGATCGTTCCCAAGAAGCCGGACGCCGACGGCAACAAAAAATGGCGCATGGTAATCGACTACCGCGCTCTGAATGAGAAGTCGGTAGCTGATGCATACCCGCTGCCCAGCATAAATGAAATACTCGATCAGCTGGGCAGCGCCAAATATTTCAGCGTATTTGATTTGGCTAGCGGCTTCCATCAAATCGGGATGGAATCGGCGGACGCGGCGAAAACCGCCTTCTCCACCCCGTTCGGTCACTATCAATATAACCGTATGCCGTTCGGCTTGAAAAACGCGCCGGCTACCTTCCAGCGATTGATGGACACGATCCTAACGGGCCTCCAGGGTAACGAGTTGTTCGTGTACCTCGACGACATCGTCATATACGCTCGAACCTTGGAGGAACACCGCTCGAAATTCGATAAACTAGCGCGCCGACTTCGCGAAGCGAACCTAAAGCTCCAACCCTCCAAATGCGGATTTCTATTCAAAGAGGTAGCGTACCTCGGACACCAAATAAGCGAAAGCGGGGTCAGACCGTGTCCCCAAAAGGTGATCGCGGTGCGCGATTTCCCGAGACCCAAATCCACGCGCAACGTCCGCGAATTCCTCGGTCTTGCAGGGTACTACCGGCGATTTATCAATAAATTCGCGCAAATTTCGAAGCCCCTGACGCGCCTACTCACGAAAGAAACAAAATTCGCGTGGGGGCCCGACCAAGAACGGGCCTTCAATACCCTCCGCTGCGCTCTGTGCTCCGAACCGGTACTTCAATATCCCGACTTCGACAAACCATTTAATGTCACTTGCGACGCCTCCGGTTACGCCATCGGAGCAGTGTTGAGCCAGGGTGAAGTAGGCAATGACCGTCCGATCGCCTACGCCTCACGAATCTTACACGGAGCCGAACTCAATTACTCCACCATCGAAAAGGAGTGTCTAGCCATAGTCTTCGCCGTCCAGTATTTCCGACCATACATTTACGGTCGCCAATTCCTACTCATCACTGACCATCGCCCGTTGGTCTGGATGACTTCGGTCAAGGACCCCACCTCACGACTGCTCCGATGGAGACTGAAACTCGCAGAATTCGAATATAAAGTTATTTACAAACCCGGGAAAGCGAACTCGAATGCGGATGCGTTGTCCCGCAACCCGGTAGCCCTACCAATCTACGGGGACACGTCGGAAGAGCCAACCCTCTCCCCGTCGTCGCGAGCATCGGACCCAACATTCGTAGGGGACACATCAAGAGACAACAACGACTTCACGCCCCCTCGGACGAGGAGCCGACGCTCCATACCACCCCCTCCGAGCCCGTTCCTCCGTCGGTTAACAAGCAACTCACCCGGAGATTCCCCAGATGCCGAAACAATCGTAGAAGGGGGAAAACCAGGGGCAACTTCGACACCCACTAGCCCCCACAACACGACCCCCTATTTTCCAAGCCCGCCCTCCCCCTCTACTTCTCAAACCACTATGTCACCACCCCCACATACCCCCTACGATCCCGATGACACCCTAGACCACGAAGACACGGTTGTCGGACCAACAGGCTCACTGGACCCCACACATCGCCGCACCATAGTCCATCTCCGGGACAGACTCATCATGAGGCACGATAACCTAGTGTGTTTTATCACACAAGACGGAAGGCCAGCGGACCCAGGAGCGGCAGACCTCTTCCGACTAGGAAAGATCACCACCAGCACAGAATTGGTGCTCCATAGAGCCAAGGTGGACAACATCGGCTCATTTAAACTAATCCAGCTCCCAGTCAAAAGATCCCCGTTCCACGAAGCCTCCCTCGACGACGTCAACGAATGCCTCCGTTCCCTATACAATGTCGTCACCGAACTCCAACTCCCTACGTTTTCTCTCTCCAGAACCACGATTGACAACATCCCCTGGCACCACATCCAGGCCTCAATCACCGCAATTTTCGCACAACTACCACTCCAAGTTTTCCTCTGTTCCCACGACGTCCAAATTCCGGCGGAGGACAGAAGGCAAGAGATACTCGTAGAAAATCACACCTCCGCCTACGCCGGCCACAAAGGAATAACCAAAACGTACAAGAGAATACGAGAAAAGTACTATTGGAGGACCCTGAAGGCGGACGTCACGACATTTGTCAACAATTGCCCCAGTTGCCAACTCCACAAACTTACGAGGGTAAAAACCCGCCTCCCAATGACATTGACGGACACGCCGGGCAAAGCGTTCGACAAGGTATCTATGGACGTCGTAGGCCCCCTCCCACCAACCCCAGAAGGGTACCAATACATCCTCACGATGCAGGACCTCCTCACTAAATATTCCCTAGCAGCTCCCCTCAAGGGCATGGGCGCCGTCGAAATCGCCGACGCCTTCGTAGAACACCTAATCTGCCGATTCGGAGCCCCGAAAGCGCTACTGACGGACCAAGGGAGGAATTTCACCAGCTCTCTGATGAAGGCGGTAGCGAAGAAATTCAAGATCGCCCGTGCCCAGACAACTGCTTACCATCCCCAGAGCAATGGGTCAATTGAGAGGTCCCACCACGTACTAACAGAGTACCTCAAACAGTACATCGCCAACAACGACTGGAATAACTGGCTCAACCTAGCCATGCTGAGCTACAATACCAGCGTTCACGAGGCAACGACGTTTACCCCCCACGAACTAGTTTTTGGCTCGCTGGCGCGTGTACCCACGGCCGACGCAACGCACCCCCAGCTCGACAACGAATCGTACGAGGAATACTACCAGCGACTGCAAACAAAAATCACGGACACAATCGGAAAAGCACGCGAAAACCTCATAGCGGCAAAGAACAGATCGAAGAGTCTGTACGACAGACGCACAAATCCCCAGACGGTCGCGGTGGGCGACAGAGTCTACCTCCTAAAGGAGCCCAGAAAAGGTAAATTCGACGCCCAATACACCGGGACGTACGAGGTTTCCGAGGTCCTGCCCAAAAACAACGTCAGGATCAAGACGAAAAGGGGCACTAGGGTGGTCCACGCCGATAAATTAAAGAAAGCAAAAATCCCCCCCTTAACACTGTTACCCCACATTTCCCCCCTATCCCTCCCCGTTAACTCCCCCAATCAATCGAGGCACCCAGCGACACATCGAATTTGCCTCATTCGAGAGCTCGCATCTGCCAAACAAACATGTGTCTACGAACCCAAACCAAACCCACCCCGGGAGAAAAGGCTGAGAAGTACAGGAGCCGATTCGACGAGTACCTATGTTACCAGGGAGTCATATTCTCCGACGCCGACGGGGTCGAAACATGCGAAGCATGCAGCATCCACCTCCATGGGCCCCTCGAGGCATTCACCATTCACTCAGTCCAGAAGTGGGCCACCATGCGAGTCGCCTGCTCCCGCTGCAGGAAAGATATGTGCCGCAAGCAATCCCTGCTGGACTGCAGGAACTGCTCCAGCCGGGTTCTCGCCGCCACGGCAAGGTTCGTCTTCCCGGGAAGCCGACATCTTGACGAGATCCAGCAGCAATCCCCACTCACGACGGTCCACTACGCTACCCCCCTCCCTCAATTACAGCCGTAAATATCCCCCCCCTCCAATATCCCCACCACGCACTCAGGTTACCTCACAACACACAAACACATCCTCGACATTACACAACAGAACGCCACGAAATCAACATGTGCCTAAAGAGGAAGCCAGCGACCACCCCGGAAGAGAAGGCCGACAGCTACAGGGCACGCTTCGAACCCTACCGTTGTTACCGAGGACACGTGTATGCGGACGCCAGCGGCCAGGAGGTGTGCAAGAACTGCAGGCCATACCTCAGCGGCCCCGTGGAAGTCTTCCACACCCACTCGATACAGCAACATCAGCTGATGAGAAACTCGTGCTCACGCTGCTTGGGAGCAATGTGCCACGAGCAGCCCCTAATGGACTGCTACGAGTGCTCCAGCCGGCTAGCCACCACCATGGCTAAATACGTGTTCCGAAACAGCAGCCACCGCGACGAGCTGTGCCGGTACATTTTGCCGCTGAGGGCCAACATCCCCGCTGTCTGAGCTCCGGGCAGCGCCGCCCCCCCCCGGAGGGGGAGATGTCACGTCGTTCCGACGTTGGAATTGGACCTCCATTGTCGGCGGACTCCACCATCGTGTCCACACATTCACCAGCGCACCAACGTACCAGCGTCCCAAGCCCCCCCCCTTCGCCGCCCCGAAAAATGCGCGCCCCCAAGGGGTAAGGTGTTACGTCGTACCAACGTTTGCTTCAGCATTTGCGCGAACAAACAAATTCTCGGGATATATAATTCGCGCGAACGAATCGTGGCCGTTACGCCGATTTTAATTCTATTTTCGTCCCGGGTCAATCAAAGTGTACATTTATATATACATACATATTCATATCAAACCGCAACCATGAGACGCCGGTGCGAGCGAACCCTGGCATAGCAACAGCTATTACAGGTGTTTACCGAACATTCGCGAATAATAGTGACACGAAGAACAATAGTATAAATCGTATGATCGAGAACAATTAATGTCACGCTCCACCGAATTCTTATGGTCCGCGCTCCCATTATAAATATGGCAAGATTCGCGCTCTGCGACAGTTCTTCGCAACAGTTTCTTGAAATCACTTCGCTCTTCTAATTCCTAGTCTTCTGACCTAATCGTACCGCACCTTGCCATATTCGTTTTGTTCATTTCAATTTCCTCTATCTCATTTCTTTTGTATTATAATTCTAGTTCGTAATTTAGTTTAGTGCGCGTTGTTATATCATAGTTAATTAATTTTAGTTTCGTTTATCGAATTTCGAATTGCGTTAATCCCTAAGTTTAGTTATAGTTATTCCCGTATATTTAGTTATTTCATTTATATCGTGTTCGCGTCGTTATCTCGCCATCGTGCAGTGCTCTAGTTTAATTTTCGTTTTCGTAGCTATCGCGTAATCTTGTATTCAGCCACTTCCTTTTAGTTATTACACGTTGATTTAATTTACTTATTTTCTTTTCTTTTATTTTTCTGTTCTCCTTTTGTGTTGTGCGATTACGTCAGTGTGGTTGTGTCCTTATAGTGTTTCGAATACCGCGTCGCGCAGGTCGCAAGTACCAGCTCAAGAGATTGTTCGGAGGACTCTTCCGGGAGGGAAAAGGGACCCCCAAGTAAACCATCGCGACACGGACGAGAGAAAACACAAGTGTAAGTGAGTGCGCGCGATACGACGTAGGTGCCGATCTAACTACTGACAACTGTCAGATCTCTTAAATCGGTGTTCCCCCTCGTACGTCTGAGCCCACCAGGGCCCGGTACAATCGGAGGAACACGGATTCTCGCGCACGGACCTCCCCGAGTTACACATTAAACGTCAAATTGTCAGACCTCAGAAAAATCGGTGTTCCGCCTCGTACGTCTGAGCCCACCAGGGCCCGGTACAATCGGAGGAACACGGATTCTCGCGCACGGACCTCCCCGAGTTGCATACCAAACGTCAAAAACTGTCAGATCTCTTAAATCGGTGTTCCCCCTCGTACGTCTGAGCCCACCAGGGCCCGGTACAATCGGAGGAACACGGATTATCGCGTCATAATCCGTCCTCCCAAGAATTCGATTCGCACGCCGTGCCACGATCACTGTGACGTCAGGGACCGCCCGGAACCTTCGCGATTGTATAAGAGTACCGTTACGCGTCGTAAATCGCGGTTCCCATTCTAGCAGCAACGCGACTTCGCTAATTCCCCGTTCCCGTTTATTATCTCCCTCGGACAACCGAAAATTCGGGCCTGGTCAGACGTGGACGTACGCGCCACGTGGACCGAAGATCGTCAAAGTCCATAAACACGTTACGACCCCCATCCGGGACGTAACAATATATAAATGAAATTTTTATATAAATTTAATATTAATATAAAATTAATATAAATTAAAGTAATATTTATATTTAAATGGAATTTTTATATAGATTTAATTTTAATATAAATTAAAGTAATATTTATATTTATATGAAATTTTTATATAGATTTAATTTTAATATAAAATTAATATGAATTAAAGTAATATTTATATTAAAAAGCAATTTTTATATAAATTTAATATTAGTATAAATTTATTATAAATTAAAGTAATATTTATATATAAATGAAATTTTTATATAAATTTAATATTAGTATAAAATTAATATAAATTAAAGTAATATTTATATTTAAATGGAATTTTTATATAGATTTAATTTTAATATAAAATTAATATAAATTAAAGTAATATTTGTATTTATATGAAATTTTTATATAGATTTAATTTTAATATAAAATTAATATGAATTAAAGTAATATTTATATTAAAATGCAATTTTTATATAAATTTAATATTAGTATAAAATTAATATAAATTAAAGTAATATTTATATTTAAATGCAATTTTTATATAAATTTAACATTAGTATAAAATTAATATAAATTAAAGTAATATTTATATTTATATGATATTTTTATATAGATTTAATTTTAATATAAAATTAATATGAATTAAAGTAATATTTATATATAAATGAAATTTTTATATAAATTTAATATTAATATAAAATTAATATAAATTAAAGTAATATTTATATTTAAATGGAATTTTTATATAGATTTAATTTTAATATAAAATTAATATAAATTAAAGTAATATTTGTATTTATATGAAATTTTTATATAGGTTTAATTTTAATATAAAATTAATATGAATTAAAGTAATATTTATATTAAAAAGCAATTTTTATATAAATTTAATATTAGTATAAATTTATTATAAATTAAAGTAATATTTATATATAAATGAAATTTTTATATAAATTTAATATTAGTATAAAATTAATATAAATTAAAGTAATATTTATATTTAAATGGAATTTTTATATAGATTTAATTTTAATATAAAATTAATATAAATTAAAGTAATATTTGTATTTATATGAAATTTTTATATAGATTTAATTTTAATATAAAATTAATATGAATTAAAGTAATATTTATATTAAAATGCAATTTTTATATAAATTTAATATTAGTATAAAATTAATATAAATTAAAGTAATATTTATATTTAAATGCAATTTTTATATAAATTTAACATTAGTATAAAATTAATATAAATTAAAGTAATATTTATATTTATATGATATTTTTATATAGATTTAATTTTAATATAAAATTAATATGAATTAAAGTAATATTTATATATAAATGAAATTTTTATATAAATTTAATATTAATATAAAATTAATATAAATTAAAGTAATATTTATATTTAAATGGAATTTTTATATAGATTTAATTTTAATATAAAATTAATATAAATTAAAGTAATATTTGTATTTATATGAAATTTTTATATAGATTTAATTTTAATATAAAATTAATATGAATTAAAGTAATATTTATATTAAAAAGCAATTTTTATATAAATTTAATATTAGTATAAATTTATTATAAATTAAAGTAATATTTATATTTATATGAAATTTTTATATAGATTTAATTTTTATATAAAATTAATATAAATTAAAGTAATATTTATATTTAAATGCAATTTTTATATAAATTTAACATTAGTATAAAATTAATATAAATTAAAGTAATATTTATATTTATATGAAATTTTCATATAGATTTAATTTTAATATAAAATTAATATAAATTAAAGTAATATTTATATTTAAATGAAATTTTTATATAGATTTAATTTTTATATAAAATTAATATAAATTAAAGTAATATTTATATTTATATGAAATTTTTATATGAAATTTTTTATAGATTTAATTTTAATATAAAATTAATATAAATTAAAGTAATATTTATATTAAAATGCAATTTTTATATAAATTTAATATTAGTATAAAATTATTATAAATTAAAGTAATATTTATATTTAAATGCAATTTTTATATAAATTTAACATTAGTATAAAATTAATATAAATTAAAGTAATATTTATATTTATATGAAATTTTTATATAGATTTAATTTTAATATAAAATTAATATAAATTAAAGTAATATTTATATTTAAATGCAATTTTTATATAAATTTAACATTAGTATAAAATTAATATAAATTAAAGTAATATTTATATTTATATGAAATTTTTATATAGATTTAATTTTAATATAAAATTAATATAAATTAAAGTAATATTTATATTTAAATGAAATTTTTATATAGATTTAATTTTTATATAAAATTAATATAAATTAAAGTAATATTTATATTTATATGAAATTTTTATATAGATTTAATTTTAATATAAAATTAATATAAATTAAAGTAATATTTATATTTATATGAAATTTTTATATAGATTTAATTTTAATATAAAATTAATATAAATTAAAGTAATATTTATATTTATATGAAATTTTTATATAGATTTAATTTTAATATAAAATTAATATAAATTAATGTAATATTTATATTTAAATGAAATTCTTATATATATTTAATTTTAATATAAAATTAATATAAATTAAAGTAATATTTATATATAAATGAAATTTTTATATAAATTTAATATTAATATAAAATTAATATAAATTAAAGTAATATTTATATTTACATGGAATTTTTATATAGATTTAATTTTAATATAAATTAAAGTAATATTTATATTTATATGAAATTTTTATATAGATTTAATTTTAATATAAAATTAATATGAATTAAAGTAATATTTATATTAAAAAGCAATTTTTATATAAATTTAATATTAGTATAAATTTATTATAAATTAAAGTAATATTTATATATAAATGAAATTTTTATGTAAATTTAATATTAGTATAAAATTAATATAAATTAAAGTAATATTTATATTTAAATGGAATTTTTATATAGATTTAATTTTAATATAAAATTAATATAAATTAAAGTAATATTTGTATTTATATGAAATTTTTATATAGATTTAATTTTAATATAAAATTAATATGAATTAAAGTAATATTTATATTAAAATGCAATTTTTATATAAATTTAATATTAGTATAAAATTAATATAAATTAAAGTAATATTTATATTTAAATGCAATTTTTATATAAATTTAACATTAGTATAAAATTAATATAAATTAAAGTAATATTTATATTTATATGATATTTTTATATAGATTTAATTTTAATATAAAATTAATATGAATTAAAGTAATATTTATATATAAATGAAATTTTTATATAAATTTAATATTAATATAAAATTAATATAAATTAAAGTAATATTTATATTTAAATGGAATTTTTATATAGATTTAATTTTAATATAAAATTAATATAAATTAAAGTAATATTTGTATTTATATGAAATTTTTATATAGATTTAATTTTAATATAAAATTAATATGAATTAAAGTAATATTTATATTAAAAAGCAATTTTTATATAAATTTAATATTAGTATAAATTTATTATAAATTAAAGTAATATTTATATTTATATGAAATTTTTATATAGATTTAATTTTTATATAAAATTAATATAAATTAAAGTAATATTTATATTTAAATGCAATTTTTATATAAATTTAACATTAGTATAAAATTAATATAAATTAAAGTAATATTTATATTTATATGAAATTTTCATATAGATTTAATTTTAATATAAAATTAATATAAATTAAAGTAATATTTATATTTAAATGAAATTTTTATATAGATTTAATTTTTATATAAAATTAATATAAATTAAAGTAATATTTATATTTATATGAAATTTTTATATAGATTTAATTTTAATATAAAATTAATATAAATTAAAGTAATATTTATATTAAAATGCAATTTTTATATAAATTTAATATTAGTATAAAATT
The DNA here is from genome assembly GCA_963971365.1 of Lasioglossum villosulum. Taxonomy (NCBI): domain Eukaryota; kingdom Metazoa; phylum Arthropoda; class Insecta; order Hymenoptera; family Halictidae; genus Lasioglossum; species Lasioglossum villosulum. The sequence continues at coordinate 25,407 of CAXARU010000044.1, forward strand.
ATTATAAATTAAAGTAATATTTATATTTAAATGCAATTTTTATATAAATTTAACATTAGTATAAAATTAATATAAATTAAAGTAATATTTATATTTATATGAAATTTTTATATAGATTTAATTTTAATATAAAATTAATATAAATTAAAGTAATATTTATATTTAAATGAATTTTTTATACAAATTTAATATTAGTATAAAATTAACATAAATTAAAGTAATATTTATATATAAATGAAATTTTTATATAAATTTAATATTAGTATAAAATTAATATAAATTAAAGTAATATTTATATTTAAATGGAATTTTTATATAGATTTAATTTTAATATAAAATTAATATAAATTAAAGTAATATTTGTATTTATATGAAATTTTTAAATAGATTTAATTTTAATATAAAATTAATATGAATTAAAGTAATATTTATATTAAAATGCAATTTTTATATAAATTTAATATTAGTATAAAATTAATATAAATTAAAGTAATATTTATATTTAAATGCAATTTTTATATAAATTTAACATTAGTATAAAATTAATATAAATTAAAGTAATATTTATATTTATATGATATTTTTATATAGATTTAATTTTAATATAAATTAAAGTAAGATTTTATAGGAATATTTATTTGAATTATCACAATATGTAATATAATACCTCAATACGTCAATGTCTATTCAAGTGCACTGCACTGTTATTATTTTATATGAGGACGACGTGTCGTCAATACCGTCAGGAGTTCTCTCGCCATAAAGGTATTTCTCAAACCATTATTTCCTACAATTTATAATTAAATGAAATTTTTAAAGAAATTTTTATTGACATGAAATTAATATAAATTAAAGTAATATTTATATTTAAATGGAATTTTTATATAGATTTAATTTTAATATAAAATTAATATAAATTAAAGTAATATTTATATTTAAATGAAATTCTTATATATATTTAATTTTAATATAAAATTAATATAAATTAAAGTAATATTTATATTTATATGAAATTTTTATATAGATTTAATTTTAATATAAAATTAATATAAATTAAAGTAATATTTATATTTATATGAAATTTTTATATAGATTTAATTTTAATATAAAATTAATATAAATTAAAGTAATATTTATATTTATATGAAATTTTTATATAGATTTAATTTTAATATAAAATTAATATAAATTAATGTAATATTTATATTTAAATGAAATTCTTATATATATTTAATTTTAATATAAAATTAATATAAATTAAAGTAATATTTATATATAAATGAAATTTTTATATAAATTTAATATTAATATAAAATTAATATAAATTAAAGTAATATTTATATTTAAATGAAATTTTTATATAAAATTAATATAAATTAAAGTAATATTTATATTTATATGAAATTTTCATATAGATTTAATTTTAATATAAAATTAATATAAATTAAAGTAATATTTATATTTAAATGAAATTTTTATATAAAATTAATATAAATTAAAGTAATATTTATATTTATATGAAATTTTTATATAGATTTAATTTTAATATAAAATTAATATAAATTAAAGTAATATTTATATTAAAATGCAATTTTTATATAAATTTGATATTAGTATAAAATTATTATAAATTAAAGTAATATTTATATTTAAATGCAATTTTTATATAAATTTAACATTAGTATAAAATTAATATAAATTAAAGTAATATTTATATTTATATGAAATTTTTATATAGATTTAATTTTAATATAAAATTAATATAAATTAAAGTAATATTTATATTTAAATGAATTTTTTATACAAATTTAATATTAGTATAAAATTAACATAAATTAAAGTAATATTTATATATAAATGAAATTTTTATATAAATTTAATATTAGTATAAAATTAATATAAATTAAAGTAATATTTATATTTAAATGGAATTTTTATATAGATTTAATTTTAATATAAAATTAATATAAATTAAAGTAATATTTGTATTTATATGAAATTTTTATATAGATTTAATTTTAATATAAAATTAATATGAATTAAAGTAATATTTATATTAAAATGCAATTTTTATATAAATTTAATATTAGTATAAAATTAATATAAATTAAAGTAATATTTATATTTAAATGCAATTTTTATATAAATTTAACTTTAGTATAAAATTAATATAAATTAAAGTAATATTTATATTTATATGATATTTTTATATAGATTTAATTTTAATATAAAATTAATATGAATTAAAGTAATATTTATATATAAATGAAATTTTTATATAAATTTAATATTAATATAAAATTAATATAAATTAAAGTAATATTTATATTTAAATGGAATTTTTATATAGATTTAATTTTAATATAAAATTAATATAAATTAAAGTAATATTTGTATTTATATGAAATTTTTATATAGATTTAATTTTAATATAAAATTAATATGAATTAAAGTAATATTTATATTAAAAAGCAATTTTTATATAAATTTAATATTAGTATAAATTTATTATAAATTAAAGTAATATTTATATTTATATGAAATTTTTATATAGATTTAATTTTTATATAAAATTAATATAAATTAAAGTAATATTTATATTTAAATGCAATTTTTATATAAATTTAACATTAGTATAAAATTAATATAAATTAAAGTAATATTTATATTTATATGAAATTTTCATATAGATTTAATTTTAATATAAAATTAATATAAATTAAAGTAATATTTATATTTAAATGAAATTTTTATATAGATTTAATTTTTATATAAAATTAATATAAATTAAACTAATATTTATATTTATATGAAATTTTTATATAGATTTAATTTTAATATAAAATTAATATAAATTAAAGTAATATTTATATTAAAATGCAATTTTTATATAAATTTAATATTAGTATAAAATTATTATAAATTAAAGTAATATTTATATTTAAATGCAATTTTTATATAAATTTAACATTAGTATAAAATTAATATAAATTAAAGTAATATTTATATTTATATGAAATTTTTATATAGATTTAATTTTAATATAAAATTAATATAAATTAAAGTAATATTTATATTTAAATGAATTTTTTATACAAATTTAATATTAGTATAAAATTAACATAAATTAAAGTAATATTTATATATAAATGAAATTTTTATATAAATTTAATATTAGTATAAAATTAATATAAATTAAAGTAATATTTATATTTAAATGGAATTTTTATATAGATTTAATTTTAATATAAAATTAATATAAATTAAAGTAATATTTATATTTAAATGAAATTCTTATATATATTTAATTTTAATATAAAATTAATATAAATTAAAGTAATATTTATATTTATATGAAATTTTTATATAGATTTAATTTTAATATAAAATTAATATAAATTAAAGTAATATTTATATTTAAATGCAATTTTTATATAAATTTAACATTAGTATAAAATTAATATAAATTAAAGTAATATTTATATTTATATGAAATTTTTATATAGATTTAATTTTAATATAAAATTAATATAAATTAATGTAATATTTATATTTAAATGAAATTCTTATATATATTTAATTTTAATATAAAATTAATATAAATTAAAGTAATATTTATATATAAATGAAATTTTTATATAAATTTAATATTAATATAAAATTAATATAAATTAAAGTAATATTTATATTTATATGAAATTTTCATATAGATTTAATTTTAATATAAAATTAATATAAATTAAAGTAATATTTATATTTAAATGAAATTTTTATATAAAATTAATATAAATTAAAGTAATATTTATATTTATATGAAATTTTTATATAGATTTAATTTTAATATAAAATTAATATAAATTAAAGTAATATTTATATTAAAATGCAATTTTTATATAAATTTAATATTAGTATAAAATTATTATAAATTAAAGTAATATTTGTATTTATATGAAATTTTTATATAGATTTAATTTTAATATAAAATTAATATGAATTAAAGTAATATTTATATTAAAATGCAATTTTTATATAAATTTAATATTAGTATAAAATTAATATAAATTAAAGTAATATTTATATTTAAATGCAATTTTTATATAAATTTAACATTAGTATAAAATTAATATAAATTAAAGTAATATTTATATTTATATGATATTTTTATATAGATTTAATTTTAATATAAATTAAAGTAAGATTTTATAGGAATATTTATTTGAATTATCACAATATGTAATATAATACCTCAATACGTCAATGTCTATTCAAGTGCACTGCACTGTTATTATTTTATATGAGGACGACGTGTCGTCAATACCGTCAGGAGTTCTCTCGCCATAAAGGTATTTCTCAAACCATTATTTCCTACAATTTATAATTAAATGAAATTTTTAAAGAAATTTTTATTGACATGAAATTAATATAAATTAAAGTAATATTTATATTTAAATGGAATTTTTATATAGATTTAATTTTAATATAAAATTAATATAAATTAAAGTAATATTTATATTTATATGAAATTTTTATATAGATTTAATTTTAATATAAAATTAATATGAATTAAAGTAATATTTATATTAAAATGCAATATTTATATAAATTTAATATTAGTATAAAATTAATATAAATTAAAGTAATATTTATATTTAAATGCAATTTTTATATAAATTTAACATTAGTATAAAATTAATATAAATTAAAGTAATATTTATATTAAAATGCAATTTTTATATAAATTTAATATTAGTATAAAATTATTATAAATTAAAGTAATATTTATATTTAAATGCAATTTTTATATAAATTTAACATTAGTATAAAATTAATATAAATTAAAGTAATATTTATATTTATATGAAATTTTTATATAGATTTAATTTTAATATAAAATTAATATAAATTAAAGTAATATTTATATTTAAATGAATTTTTTATACAAATTTAATATTAGTATAAAATTAACATAAATTAAAGTAATATTTATATATAAATGAAATTTTTATATAAATTTAATATTAGTATAAAATTAATATAAATTAAAGTAATATTTATATTTAAATGGAATTTTTATATAGATTTAATTTTAATATAAAATTAATATAAATTAAAGTAATATTTATATTTAAATGAAATTCTTATATATATTTAATTTTAATATAAAATTAATATAAATTAAAGTAATATTTATATTTATATGAAATTTTTATATAGATTTAATTTTAATATAAAATTAATATGAATTAAAGTAATATTTATATTAAAATGCAATATTTATATAAATTTAATATTAGTATAAAATTAATATAAATTAAAGTAATATTTATATTTAAATGCAATTTTTATATAAATTTAACATTAGTATAAAATTAATATAAATTAAAGTAATATTTATATTAAAATGCAATTTTTATATAAATTTAATATTAGTATAAAATTATTATAAATTAAAGTAATATTTATATTTAAATGCAATTTTTATATAAATTTAACATTAGTATAAAATTAATATAAATTAAAGTAATATTTATATTTATATGAAATTTTTATATAGATTTAATTTTAATATAAAATTAATATAAATTAAAGTAATATTTATATTTAAATGAATTTTTTATACAAATTTAATATTAGTATAAAATTAACATAAATTAAAGTAATATTTATATATAAATGAAATTTTTATATAAATTTAATATTAGTATAAAATTAATATAAATTAAAGTAATATTTATATTTAAATGGAATTTTTATATAGATTTAATTTTAATATAAAATTAATATAAATTAAAGTAATATTTGTATTTATATGAAATTTTTATATAGATTTAATTTTAATATAAAATTAATATAAATTAAAGTAATATTTATATTTATATGAAATTTTTATATAGATTTAATTTTAATATAAAATTAATATAAATTAATGTAATATTTATATTTAAATGAAATTCTTATATATATTTAATTTTAATATAAAATTAATATAAATTAAAGTAATATTTATATATAAATGAAATTTTTATATAAATTTAATATTAATATAAAATTAATATAAATTAAAGTAATATTTATATTAAAATGCAATTTTTATATAAATTTAATATTAGTATAAAATTAATATAAATTAAAGTAATATTTATATTTAAATGCAATTTTTATATAAATTTAACATTAGTATAAAATTAATATAAATTAAAGTAATATTTATATTTATATGATATTTTTATATAGATTTAATTTTAATATAAATTAAAGTAAGATTTTATAGGAATATTTATTTGAATTATCACAATATGTAATATAATACCTCAATACGTCAATGTCTATTCAAGTGCACTGCACTGTTATTATTTTATATGAGGACGACGTGTCGTCAATACCGTCAGGAGTTCTCTCGCCATAAAGGTATTTCTCAAACCATTATTTCCTACAATTTATAATTAAATGAAATTTTTAAAGAAATTTTTATTGACATGAAATTAATATAAATTAAAGTAATATTTATATTTAAATGGAATTTTTATATAGATTTAATTTTAATATAAAATTAATATAAATTAAAGTAATATTTATATTTATATGAAATTTTTATATAGATTTAATTTTAATATAAAATTAATATGAATTAAAGTAATATTTATATAAAATGCAATATTTATATAAATTTAATATTAGTATAAAATTAATATAAATTAAAGTAATATTTATATTTAAATGCAATTTTTATATAAATTTAACATTAGTATAAAATTAATATAAATTAAAGTAATATTTATATTAAAATGCAATTTTTATATAAATTTAATATTAGTATAAAATTATTATAAATTAAAGTAATATTTATATTTAAATGCAATTTTTATATAAATTTAACATTAGTATAAAATTAATATAAATTAAAGTAATATTTATATTTATATGAAATTTTTATATAGATTTAATTTTAATATAAAATTAATATAAATTAAAGTAATATTTATATTTAAATGAATTTTTTATACAAATTTAATATTAGTATAAAATTAACATAAATTAAAGTAATATTTATATATAAATGAAATTTTTATATAAATTTAATATTAGTATAAAATTAATATAAATTAAAGTAATATTTATATTTAAATGGAATTTTTATATAGATTTAATTTTAATATAAAATTAATATAAATTAAAGTAATATTTATATTTAAATGAAATTCTTATATATATTTAATTTTAATATAAAATTAATATAAATTAAAGTAATATTTATATTTATATGAAATTTTTATATAGATTTAATTTTAATATAAAATTAATATAAATTAAAGTAATATTTATATTTAAATGCAATTTTTATATAAATTTAACATTAGTATAAAATTAATATAAATTAAAGTAATATTTATATTTATATGAAATTTTTATATAGATTTAATTTTAATATAAAATTAATATAAATTAATGTAATATTTATATTTAAATGAAATTCTTATATATATTTAATTTTAATATAAAATTAATATAAATTAAAGTAATATTTATATATAAATGAAATTTTTATATAAATTTAATATTAATATAAAATTAATATAAATTAAAGTAATATTTATATTTATATGAAATTTTCATATAGATTTAATTTTAATATAAAATTAATATAAATTAAAGTAATATTTATATTTAAATGAAATTTTTATATAAAATTAATATAAATTAAAGTAATATTTATATTTATATGAAATTTTTATATAGATTTAATTTTAATATAAAATTAATATGAATTAAAGTAATATTTATATTAAAATGCAATTTTTATATAAATTTAATATTAGTATAAAATTAATATAAATTAAAGTAATATTTATATTTAAATGCAATTTTTATATAAAATTAATATAAATTAAAGTAATATTTATATTTAAATGAAATTTTCATATAAAATTAATATAAATTAAAGTAATATTTATATTTATATGAAATTTTTATATAGATTTAATTTTAATATAAAATTAATATAAATTAAAGTAATATTTATATTTATATGAAATTTTTATATAGATTTAATTTTAATATAAAATTAATATAAATTAAAGTAATATTTATATTTATATGAAATTTTTATATAGATTTAATTTTAATATAAAATTAATATAAATTAAAGTAATATTTATATTTAAATGCAATTTTTATATAAATTTAATATTAGTATAAAATTATTATAAATTAAAGTAATATTTATATTTAAATGCAATTTTTATATAAATTTAACATTAGTATAAAATTAATATAAATTAAAGTAATATTTATATTTATATGAAATTTTTATTTAGATTTAATTTTAATATAAAATTAATATAAATTAAAGTAATATTTATATTTAAATGAAATTTTTATATAGATTTAATTTTTATATAAAATTAATATAAATTAAAGTAATATTTATATTTATATGAAATTTTTATATAGATTTAATTTTAATATAAAATTAATATAAATTAAAGTAATATTTATATTTATATGAAATTTTTATATAGATTTAATTTTAATATAAAATTAATATAAATTAAAGTAATATTTATATTTATATGAAATTTTTATATAGATTTAATTTTAATATAAAATTAATATGAATTAAAGTAATATTTATATTAAAAAGCAATTTTTATATAAATTTAATATTAGTATAAATTTATTATAAATTAAAGTAATATTTATATATAAATGAAATTTTTATATAAATTTAATATTAGTATAAAATTAATATAAATTAAAGTAATATTTATATTTAAATGGAATTTTTATATAGATTTAATTTTAATATAAAATTAATATAAATTAAAGTAATATTTGTATTTATATGAAATTTTTATATAGATTTAATTTTAATATAAAATTAATATGAATTAAAGTAATATTTATATTAAAATGCAATTTTTATATAAATTTAATATTAGTATAAAATTAATATAAATTAAAGTAATATTTATATTTAAATGCAATTTTTATATAAATTTAACATTAGTATAAAATTAATATAAATTAAAGTAATATTTATATTTATATGATATTTTTATATAGATTTAATTTTAATATAAAATTAATATGAATTAAAGTAATATTTATATATAAATGAAATTTTTATATAAATTTAATATTAATATAAAATTAATATAAATTAAAGTAATATTTATATTTAAATGGAATTTTTATATAGATTTAATTTTAATATAAAATTAATATAAATTAAAGTAATATTTGTATTTATATGAAATTTTTATATAGATTTAATTTTAATATAAAATTAATATGAATTAAAGTAATATTTATATTAAAAAGCAATTTTTATATAAATTTAATATTAGTATAAATTTATTATAAATTAAAGTAATATTTATATTTATATGAAATTTTTATATAGATTTAATTTTTATATAAAATTAATATAAATTAAAGTAATATTTATATTTAAATGCAATTTTTATATAAATTTAACATTAGTATAAAATTAATATAAATTAAAGTAATATTTATATTTATATGAAATTTTCATATAGATTTAATTTTAATATAAAATTAATATAAATTAAAGTAATATTTATATTTAAATGAAATTTTTATATAGATTTAATTTTTATATAAAATTAATATAAATTAAAGTAATATTTATATTTATATGAAATTTTTATATAGATTTAATTTTAATATAAAATTAATATAAATTAAAGTAATATTTATATTTAAATGAATTTTTTATACAAATTTAATATTAGTATAAAATTAACATAAATTAAAGTAATATTTATATATAAATGAAATTTTTATATAAATTTAATATTAGTATAAAATTAATATAAATTAAAGTAATATTTATATTTAAATGGAATTTTTATATAGATTTAATTTTAATATAAAATTAATATAAATTAAAGTAATATTTGTATTTATATGAAATTTTTATATAGATTTAATTTTAATATAAAATTAATATGAATTAAAGTAATATTTATATTAAAATGCAATTTTTATATAAATTTAATATTAGTATAAAATTAATATAAATTAAAGTAATATTTATATTTAAATGCAATTTTTATATAAATTTAACATTAGTATAAAATTAATATAAATTAAAGTAATATTTATATTTATATGATATTTTTATATAGATTTAATTTTAATATAAATTAAAGTAAGATTTTATAGGAATATTTATTTGAATTATCACAATATGTAATATAATACCGCAATACGTCAATGTCTATTCAAGTGCACTGCACTGTTATTATTTTATATGAGGACGACGTGTCGTCAATACCGTCAGGAGTTCTCTCGCCATAAAGGTATTTCTCAAACCATTATTTCCTACAATTTATAATTAAATGAAATTTTTAAAGAAATTTTTATTGACATGAAATTAATATAAATTAAAGTAATATTTATATTTAAATGGAATTTTTATATAGATTTAATTTTAATATAAAATTAATATAAATTAAAGTAATATTTATATTTAAATGAAATTCTTATATATATTTAATTTTAATATAAAATTAATATAAATTAAAGTAATATTTATATTTATATGAAATTTTTATATAGATTTAATTTTAATATAAAATTAATATAAATTAATGTAATATTTATATTTAAATGAAATTCTTATATATATTTAATTTTAATATGAAATTAATATAAATTAAAGTAATATTTATATATAAATGAAATTTTTATATAAATTTAATATTAATATAAAATTAATATAAATTAAAGTAATATTTATATTTATATGAAATTTTCATATAGATTTAATTTTAATATAAAATTAATATAAATTAAAGTAATATTTATATTTAAATGAAATTTTTATATAAAATTAATATAAATTAAAGTAATATTTATATTTATATGAAATTTTTATATAGATTTAATTTTAATATAAAATTAATATAAATTAAAGTAATATTTATATTAAAATGCAATTTTTATATAAATTTGATATTAGTATAAAATTATTATAAATTAAAGTAATATTTATATTTAAATGCAATTTTTATATAAATTTAACATTAGTATAAAATTAATATAAATTAAAGTAATATTTATATTTATATGAAATTTTTATATAGATTTAATTTTAATATAAAATTAATATAAATTAAAGTAATATTTATATTTAAATGAATTTTTTATACAAATTTAATATTAGTATAAAATTAACATAAATTAAAGTAATATTTATATATAAATGAAATTTTTATATAAATTTAATATTAGTATAAAATTAATATAAATTAAAGTAATATTTATATTTAAATGGAATTTTTATATAGATTTAATTTTAATATAAAATTAATATAAATTAAAGTAATATTTGTATTTATATGAAATTTTTATATAGATTTAATTTTAATATAAAATTAATATGAATTAAAGTAATATTTATATTAAAATGCAATTTTTATATAAATTTAATATTAGTATAAAATTAATATAAATTAAAGTAATATTTATATTTAAATGCAATTTTTATATAAATTTAACATTAGTATAAAATTAATATAAATTAAAGTAATATTTATATTTATATGATATTTTTATATAGATTTAATTTTAATATAAATTAAAGTAAGATTTTATAGGAATATTTATTTGAATTATCACAATATGTAATATAATACCTCAATACGTCAATGTCTATTCAAGTGCACTGCACTGTTATTATTTTATATGAGGACGACGTGTCGTCAATACCGTCAGGAGTTCTCTCGCCATAAAGGTATTTCTCAAACCATTATTTCCTACAATTTATAATTAAATGAAATTTTTAAAGAAATTTTTATTGACATGAAATTAATATAAATTAAAGTAATATTTATATTTAAATGGAATTTTTATATAGATTTAATTTTAATATAAAATTAATATAAATTAAAGTAATATTTATATTTATATGAAATTTTTATATAGATTTAATTTTAATATAAAATTAATATGAATTAAAGTAATATTTATATTAAAATGCAATATTTATATAAATTTAATATTAGTATAAAATTAATATAAATTAAAGTAATATTTATATTTAAATGCAATTTTTATATAAATTTAACATTAGTATAAAATTAATATAAATTAAAGTAATATTTATATTAAAATGCAATTTTTATATAAATTTAATATTAGTATAAAATTATTATAAATTAAAGTAATATTTATATTTAAATGCAATTTTTATATAAATTTAACATTAGTATAAAATTAATATAAATTAAAGTAATATTTATATTTATATGAAATTTTTATATAGATTTAATTTTAATATAAAATTAATATAAATTAAAGTAATATTTATATTTAAATGAATTTTTTATACAAATTTAATATTAGTATAAAATTAACATAAATTAAAGTAATATTTATATATAAATGAAATTTTTATATAAATTTAATATTAGTATAAAATTAATATAAATTAAAGTAATATTTATATTTAAATGGAATTTTTATATAGATTTAATTTTAATATAAAATTAATATAAATTAAAGTAATATTTGTATTTATATGAAATTTTTATATAGATTTAATTTTAATATAAAATTAATATGAATTAAAGTAATATTTATATTAAAATGCAATTTTTATATAAATTTAATATTAGTATAAAATTAATATAAATTAAAGTAATATTTATATTTAAATGCAATTTTTATATAAATTTAACATTAGTATAAAATTAATATAAATTAAAGTAATATTTATATTTATATGATATTTTTATATAGATTTAATTTTAATATAAAATTAATATGAATTAAAGTAATATTTATATATAAATGAAATTTTTATATAAATTTAATATTAATATAAAATTAATATAAATTAAAGTAATATTTATATTTAAATGGAATTTTTATATAGATTTAATTTTAATATAAAATTAATATAAATTAAAGTAATATTTGTATTTATATGAAATTTTTATATAGATTTAATTTTAATATAAAATTAATATGAATTAAAGTAATATTTATATTAAAAAGCAATTTTTATATAAATTTAATATTAGTATAAATTTATTATAAATTAAAGTAATATTTATATTTATATGAAATTTTTATATAGATTTAATTTTTATATAAAATTAATATAAATTAAAGTAATATTTATATTTAAATGCAATTTTTATATAAATTTAACATTAGTATAAAATTAATATAAATTAAAGTAATATTTATATTTAAATGGAATTTTTATATAGATTTAATTTTAATATAAAATTAATATAAATTAAAGTAATATTTGTATTTATATGAAATTTTTATATAGATTTAATTTTAATATAAAATTAATATGAATTAAAGTAATATTTATATTAAAAAGCAATTTTTATATAAATTTAATATTAGTATAAATTTATTATAAATTAAAGTAATATTTATATTTATATGAAATTTTTATATAGATTTAATTTTTATATAAAATTAATATAAATTAAAGTAATATTTATATTTAAATGCAATTTTTATATAAATTTAACATTAGTATAAAATTAATATAAATTAAAGTAATATTTATATATAAATGAAATTTTTATATAAATTTAATATTAGTATAAAATTAATATAAATTAAAGTAATATTTATATTTAAATGGAATTTTTATATAGATTTAATTTTAATATAAAATTAATATAAATTAAAGTAATATTTGTATTTATATGAAATTTTTATATAGATTTAATTTTAATATAAAATTAATATGAATTAAAGTAATATTTATATTAAAATGCAATTTTTATATAAATTTAATAATTGTATAAAATTATTATAAATTAAAGTAATATTTATATTTAAATGCAATTTTTATATAAATTTAACATTAGTATAAAATTAATATAAATTAAAGTAATATTTATATTTATATGAAATTTTTATATAGATTTAATTTTAATATAAAATTAATATAAATTAAAGTAATATTTATATTTAAATGAATTTTTTATACAAATTTAATATTAGTATAAAATTAACATAAATTAAAGTAATATTTATATATAAATGAAATTTTTATATAAATTTAATATTAGTATAAAATTAATATAAATTAAAGTAATATTTATATTTAAATGGAATTTTTATATAGATTTAATTTTAATATAAAATTAATATAAATTAAAGTAATATTTGTATTTATATGAAATTTTTATATAGATTTAATTTTAATATAAAATTAATATGAATTAAAGTAATATTTATATTAAAATGCAATTTTTATATAAATTTAATATTAGTATAAAATTAATATAAATTAAAGTAATATTTATATTTAAATGCAATTTTTATATAAATTTAACATTAGTATAAAATTAATATAAATTAAAGTAATATTTATATTTATATGATATTTTTATATAGATTTAATTTTAATATAAATTAAAGTAAGATTTTATAGGAATATTTATTTGAATTATCACAATATGTAATATAATACCTCAATACGTCAATGTCTATTCAAGTGCACTGCACTGTTATTATTTTATATGAGGACGACGTGTCGTCAATACCGTCAGGAGTTCTCTCGCCATAAAGGTATTTCTCAAACCATTATTTCCTACAATTTATAATTAAATGAAATTTTTAAAGAAATTTTTATTGACATGAAATTAATATAAATTAAAGTAATATTTATATTTAAATGGAATTTTTATATAGATTTAATTTTAATATAAAATTAATATAAATTAAAGTAATATTTGTATTTATATGAAATTTTTATATAGATTTAATTTTAATATAAAATTAATATAAATTAAAGTAATATTTATATTTAAATGGAATTTTTATATAGATTTAATTTTAATATAAAATTAATATAAATTAAAGTAATATTTATATTTATATGAAATTTTTATATAGATTTAATTTTAATATAAAATTAATATGAATTAAAGTAATATTTATATTAAAATGCAATATTTATATAAATTTAATATTAGTATAAAATTAATATAAATTAAAGTAATATTTATATTTAAATGCAATTTTTATATAAATTTAACATTAGTATAAAATTAATATAAATTAAAGTAATATTTATATTAAAATGCAATTTTTATATAAATTTAATATTAGTATAAAATTATTATAAATTAAAGTAATATTTATATTTAAATGCAATTTTTATATAAATTTAACATTAGTATAAAATTAATATAAATTAAAGTAATATTTATATTTATATGAAATTTTTATATAGATTTAATTTTAATATAAAATTAATATAAATTAAAGTAATATTTATAATTAAATGAATTTTTTATACAAATTTAATATTAGTATAAAATTAACATAAATTAAAGTAATATTTATATATAAATGAAATTTTTATATAAATTTAATATTAGTATAAAATTAATATAAATTAAAGTAATATTTATATTTAAATGGAATTTTTATATAGATTTAATTTTAATATAAAATTAATATAAATTAAAGTAATATTTATATTTATATGAAATTTTTATATAGATTTAATTTTAATATAAAATTAATATGAATTAAAGTAATATTTATATTAAAATGCAATATTTATATAAATTTAATATTAGTATAAAATTAATATAAATTAAAGTAATATTTATATTTAAATGCAATTTTTATATATATTTAACATTAGTATAAAATTAATATAAATTAAAGTAATATTTGTATTTATTTGAAATTTTTATATAGATTTAATTTTAATATAAAATTAATATAAATTAAAGTAATATTTTATAGAAATATTAATTTGAATTATCACAATATGTAATATAATACCTCAATACGTCAATGACTATTCAAGTGCACTGCACTGTTATTATTTTATACGAGGACGACGTGTCGTCAATGCCGTCAGGAGTTCTCTCGCCATAAAGGTATTTCTCAATCCATTATTTGCTACAATTTATAATTAAATGAAATTTTTATATAAATTTATTATTGACATGAAATGAATATAAATTAAAGTAATATTTATAATCAAATGAAATTTTTATATATATTTTGTCACGTCCTGGATGGGGTATTTCACGAAGGGAAATACCAGTCGATCGCGACCCGAACCTATCCAAGCAGACTTTAATATCGATGATCTTAGATCCAACCAGCACGTACGTCTGGCTCTGATCAGGGCCCGTTACCGCGTACAAACTCGACAAATGTTGACAATATTAATATTAATAAATTGAATTATAATTACTTTTAATAGCCAGGAAGGCCGTCGTACTGCCCCGGGTAAGACGGATATCGCCACTGTCTGATGGTGATCCGCAGCGGCTTCTGGAGGACGACGCTGCTCCGGATTTTCACAGAGTTCTTTCGGTCCCCGGAAAAATTGGGCAGCGCTTCCGCGGTGACCTCGTGACTTTTGTGAATCACTGGGCACTTCTTGAAATCTTGACCCTTGATTTCGGCTAAGTCCTGCTGGGCCGTGGAAAAATTGGGCAGCGCTTCCGCGGTGCGCTTGCGTTTGTCGTGAATCACTGGGTACTTCCTGAAATCTTGACCCTCGATTTCGGCTAAGTCCTGTTGGAGTGCGGAAAAATCGGACAGCGCTTCCGCGGTGCGCTTGCGTTTGTCGTGAATCACTGGGGTCACTGGTAGTCCTTGGTACTCCAAAATATTCTTCAAAGGAACTTCACTATAAACCGGCTCACGTTCTAATATAATCGTCTCCGCGTCCGATACGTCGGAGTACCGTTCGTAGTTAATTGTTTCTGCGTCGGAGATGTCCGAATAAGTCTCTCGCGGGTCGTCCCCGTGATTGACGACAGTCTCGACGCGTAGCTCGTCCGCGTGGTTGACGGAGCTTGGGCTATTTGCACTACAGGGACAGCCGTAGACCGATACGTGGTCTTTCGCGTCGCACCGGATTTTCTCGGATGTTCCAAGTAACGGCGAATACCATCCAGCGTTATGGAGCTGGTATAGGAGGCTGGACACACAGGACTTGCGTCTGGACTGGCGACTACGCGGCATGCAAGCGCGTGATAACAATATGTCAAATCCCTAACTCAATCAAACTCTAGTGGGTGGTATAACCGACTCGACACTAGGTTGCACACTATGTTAATAATCGACTTGATAAGCTAACGACGTTCAATAATTTCAGTGGGTGGCGAACCGACTCGACACTGATAGTTATTGAATCGTGTATTTCTTTACTTTATTCGGTGTGTAAGATACTCGCTGTCGACGCTTGGAGTGATGGACGAAGGATGATGAAGAATGTATAGCACTTCACTTGGATAACAATGGTTTATTAAAGAATAAAAGTATAATAAAGATACAAGGCTGGACGGTGTCTAAACCGTGTTAGAATGATCGCGAGAGGTGTCTAAACCTCGGTTACCGGACGGTGTCTAAACCGTATGCGCGGGAGGTGTCTAAACCTCACGACCGTACTGGTCGTATGTTGCGCGTCGACTGTACTGGTCGGATGCTGATCGCCGACTGTTCGCGTCGGGTGGTGGTCGCCGACTGACTCCGGAGGGAGCTCGCTCGTCCCTTGTTGACGCACGGCTGCCGCGAACAAAGAGACTGCAGCGTCAGCAGTTTGTTCGCGAGTGGCCTCGCTCGAGCCGTGGGCCGCTGACTCAGCGGGGGCTCCCAGGCCACTGTGGCCTCGCTCGGAGCACGTACTGCCGCGTCAGCAAAAGGGGACCGCGTCCTCTTTGCTCTATCCATCCGCCCATAGGCGTACGGATTGGAATAATTATATTACGCGTCGGGCACCATAGGCGGGTGCACTAAAATAGTATATCTGATTATTTAATGTGACAATAATATATGGTTAGTAATAACTAAGTGTTTGCGTTACAATGTGTGTGTTTTAGGTACTATCATGCACATTCGTTCGGTACATATCCCATTTCTTTCATTCAACATACTACATACTTTACGTATGTCCAACGTCGTGGCGTCGAGCGCATGACGTCACAATTTACTTTTAATATAAAATTAATATAAATTAAATTAATATTTATATTTAAATGAAATTCTTATATATATTTAATTTTAATATAAAATTAATATAAATTAAAGTAATATTTATATTTAAATGATATTTTTATACAGATTTAATTTAAATATAAAATTAATATAAATTAAAGTAATATTTATATTTAAATGAATTTTTTATACAAATTTTGTATTAGTATAAAATTAACATAAATTAAAGTAATATTTATATATAAATGAAATTTTTATATAGATTTAATATTAGTATAAAATTATTATAAATTAAAGTAATATTTATATTAAAATGCAATTTTTATATAAATTTAATATGAGTATAAAATTATTATAAATTAAAGTAATATTTATATTTAAATGCAATTTTTATATAAATTTAACATTAGTATAAAATTAATATAAATTAAAGTAATATTTATATTTAAATGAAACTTTTATATAGATTTAATTTTTATATAAAATTAATATAAATTAAAGTAATATTTATATTTATATGAAATTTTTATATAAATTTAATAATAGTATAAAATTAATATAAATTAAAGTAACATTTATATTTATATGAAATTTTTATATAAATTTAATATTAGTATTTATACTAACATAAATTAAAGTAATATTTATATTTAAATGAAATTTTTATATAAATTTAATATTAGTATTTATACTAACATAAATTAAAGTAATATTTATATTTAAATGAAATTTTTATATAAATTTAATATTAGTATTTATACTAACATAAATTAAAGTAATATTTATATTTAAATGAAATTTTTATATAGATTTAATTTTAATATAAAATTAATATAAATTAAAGTAATATTTATATTTAAATGGAATTTTTATATAGATTTAATTTTAATATACAATTAATATAAATTAAAGTAATATTTGATAGGAATATTTATTTGAATTATCACAATATGTAATATAATACCTCAATACGTCAATGTCTATTCAAGTGCACTGCACTGTTATTATTTTATATGAGGACGACGTGCCGTCAATGCCGTCAGGAGTTCTCTCGCCATAAAGGTATTTTCAATCCATTATTTCCTACAATTTATAATTAAATGAAATTTTTATATAAATTTATTATTGACATGAAATGAATATAAATTAAAGTAATATTTATAATCAAATGAAATTTTTATATAGATTTAATTTTAATATAAAATTAATATAAATTAAATTAATATTTATATTTAAATTACGAACGATCGGCAGATCTGCACCGTTTCTGCACATGAAAGTACGATTCGGTTAAGAAAATAAATTGCAATCATAGATGTGCGGTCGTCTGCTTGAATTCTGTCATAACTATTCGGAGCAAAAAATAGTCTGGAATATAACGCGTTTCTGCGTGTGATTCGACGTTTTTGCGTAAATTTCGAACGATCGGCAGATCTGCACCGTTTCTGCACATGAAAGTACGATTCGGTTAAGAAAATAAATTGTAATCATAGATGTGCGGTCGTCTGCTTGAATTCTGTCATAACTATTCGGAGCAAAAAATAGTCTGGATTATAACGCGTTTCTGCATGTGATTCGACGTTTTTGCGTAAATTTCGAACGATCGGCAGAACTGCACCGTTTCTGCACATGAAAGTACGATTCGGTTAAGAAAATAAATTGTAATCATAGATGTGCGGTCGTCTGCTTGAATTCTGTCATAACTATTCGGAGCAAAAAATAGTCTGGATTATAACGCGTTTCTGCATGTGATTCGACGTTTTTGCGTAAATTTCGAACGATCGGCAGATCTGCACCGTTTCTGCACATGAAAGTACGATTCGGTTAAGAAAATAAATTGCAATCATAGATGTGCGGTCGTCTGCTTGAATTCTGTCATAACTATTCGGAGCAAAAAATAGTCTGGAATATAACGCGTTTCTGCATGTGATTCGACGTTTTTGCGTAAATTTCGAACGATCGGCAGATCTGCACCGTTTCTGCACATGAAAGTACGATTCGGTTAAGAAAATAAATTGTAATCATAGATGTGCGGTCGTCTGCTTGAATTCTGTCATAACTATTCGGAGCAAAAAATAGTCTGGAATATAACGCGTTTCTGCATGTGATTCGACGTTTTTGCGTAAATTTCGAACGATCGGCAGATCTGCACCGTTTCTGCACATGAAAGTACGATTCGGTTAAGAAAATAAATTGTAATCATAGATGTGCGGTCGTCTGCTTGAATTCTGTCATAACTATTCGGAGCAAAAAATAGTCTGGATTATAACGCGTTTCTGCATGTGATTCGACGTTTTTGCGTAAATTTCGAACGATCGGCAGATCTGCACCGTTTCTGCACATGAAAGTACGATTCGGTTAAGAAAATAAATTGTAATCATAGATGTGCGGTCGTCTGCTTGAATTCTGTCATAACTATTCGGAGCAAAAAATAGTCTGGATTATAACGCGTTTCTGCATGTGATTCGACGTTTTTGCGTAAATTTCGAACGATCGGCAGATCTGCACCGTTTCTGCACATGAAAGTACGATTCGGTTAAGAAAATAAATTGTAATCATAGATGTGCGGTCGTCTGCTTGAATTCTGTCATAACTATTCGGAGCAAAAAATAGTCTGGATTATAACGCGTTTCTGCATGTGATTCGACGTTTTTGCGTAAATTTCGAACGATCGGCAGATCTGCACCGTTTCTGCACATGAAAGTACGATTCGGTTAAGAAAATAAATTGTAATCATAGATGTGCGGTCGTCTGCTTGAATTCTGTCATAACTATTCGGAGCAAAAAATAGTCTGGATTATAACGCGTTTCTGCATGTGATTCGACGTTTTTGCGTAAATTTCGAACGATCGGCAGATCTGCACCGTTTCTGCACATGAAAGTACGATTCGGTTAAGAAAATAAATTGTAATCATAGATGTGCGGTCGTCTGCTTGAATTCTGTCATAACTATTCGGAGCAAAAAATAGTCTGGATTATAACGCGTTTCTGCATGTGATTCGACGTTTTTGCGTAAATCTCGAACGATCGGCAGATCTGCACCGTTTCTGCACATGAAAGTACGATTCGGTTAAGAAAATAAATTGCAATCATAGATGTGCGGTCGTCTGCTTGAATTCTGTCATAACTATTCGGAGCAAAAAATAGTCTGGAATATAACGCGTTTCTGCATGTGATTCGACGTTTTTGCGTAAATTTCGAACGATCGGCAGATCTGCACCGTTTCTGCACATGAAAGTACGATTCGGTTAAGAAAATAAATTGTAATCATAGATGTGCGGTCGTCTGCTTGAATTCTGTCATAACTATTCGGAGCAAAAAATAGTCTGGAATATAACGCGTTTCTGCATGTGATTCGACGTTTTTGCGTAAATTTCGAACGATCGGCAGATCTGCACCGTTTCTGCACATGAAAGTACGATTCGGTTAAGAAAATAAATTGTAATCATAGATGTGCGGTCGTCTGCTTGAATTCTGTCATAACTATTCGGAGCAAAAAATAGTCTGGATTATAACGCGTTTCTGCATGTGATTCGACGTTTTTGCGTAAATTTCGAACGATCGGCAGATCTGCACCGTTTCTGCACATGAAAGTACGATTCGGTTAAGAAAATAAATTGTAATCATAGATGTGCGGTCGTCTGCTTGAATTCTGTCATAACTATTCGGAGCAAAAAATAGTCTGGATTATAACGCGTTTCTGCATGTGATTCGACGTTTTTGCGTAAATTTCGAACGATCGGCAGATCTGCACCGTTTCTGCACATGAAAGTACGATTCGGTTAAGAAAATAAATTGTAATCATGGATGTGCGGTCGTCTGCTTGAATTCTGTCATAACTATTCGGAGCAAAAAATAGTCTGGATTATAACGCGTTTCTGCATGTGATTCGACGTTTTTGCGTAAATTTCGAACGATCGGCAGATCTGCACCGTTTCTGCACATGAAAGTACGATTCGGTTAAGAAAATAAATTGCAATCATAGATGTGCGGTCGTCTGCTTGAATTCTGTCATAACTATTCGGAGCAAAAAATAGTCTGGAATATAACGCGTTTCTGCATGTGATTCGACGTTTTTGCGTAAATTTCGAACGATCGGCAGATCTGCACCGTTTCTGCACATGAAAGTACGATTCGGTTAAGAAAATAAATTGTAATCATAGATGTGCGGTCGTCTGCTTGAATTCTGTCATAACTATTCGGAGCAAAAAATAGTCTGGATTATAACGCGTTTCTGCATGTGATTCGACGTTTTTGCGTAAATTTCGAACGATCGGCAGATCTGCACCGTTTCTGCACATGAAAGTACGATTCGGTTAAGAAAATAAATTGTAATCATAGATGTGCGGTCGTCTGCTTGAATTCTGTCATAACTATTCGGAGCAAAAAATAGTCTGGAATATAACGCGTTTCTGCATGTGATTCGACGTTTTTGCGTAAATTTCGAACGATCGGCAGATCTGCACCGTTTCTGCACATGAAAGTACGATTCGGTTAAGAAAATAAATTGTAATCATAGATGTGCGGTCGTCTGCTTGAATTCTGTCATAACTATTCGGAGCAAAAAATAGTCTGGATTATAACGCGTTTCTGCATGTGATTCGACGTTTTTGCGTAAATTTCGAACGATCGGCAGATCTGCACCGTTTCTGCACATGAAAGTACGATTCGGTTAAGAAAATAAATTGTAATCATAGATGTGCGGTCGTCTGCTTGAATTCTGTCATAACTATTCGGAGCAAAAAATAGTCTGGAATATAACGCGTTTCTGCATGTGATTCGACGTTTTTGCGTAAATTTCGAACGATCGGCAGATCTGCACCGTTTCTGCACATGAAAGTACGATTCGGTTAAGAAAATAAATTGTAATCATAGATGTGCGGTCGTCTGCTTGAATTCTGTCATAACTATTCGGAGCAAAAAATAGTCTGGATTATAACGCGTTTCTGCATGTGATTCGACGTTTTTGCGTAAATTTCGAACGATCGGCAGATCTGCACCGTTTCTGCACATGAAAGTACGATTCGGTTAAGAAAATAAATTGTAATCATAGATGTGCGGTCGTCTGCTTGAATTCTGTCATAACTATTCGGAGCAAAAAATAGTCTGGATTATAACGCGTTTCTGCATGTGATTCGACGTTTTTGCGTAAATTTCGAACGATCGGCAGATCTGCACCGTTTCTGCACATGAAAGTACGATTCGGTTAAGAAAATAAATTGTAATCATAGATGTGCGGTCGTCTGCTTGAATTCTGTCATAACTATTCGGAGCAAAAAATAGTCTGGATTATAACGCGTTTCTGCATGTGATTCGACGTTTTTGCGTAAATTTCGAACGATCGGCAGATCTGCACCGTTTCTGCACATGAAAGTACGATTCGGTTAAGAAAATAAATTGCAATCATAGATGTGCGGTCGTCTGCTTGAATTCTGTCATAACTATTCGGAGCAAAAAATAGTCTGGAATATAACGCGTTTCTGCATGTGATTCGACGTTTTTGCGTAAATTTCGAACGATCGGCAGATCTGCACCGTTTCTGCACATGAAAGTACGATTCGGTTAAGAAAATAAATTGTAATCATAGATGTGCGGTCGTCTGCTTGAATTCTGTCATAACTATTCGGAGCAAAAAATAGTCTGGAATATAACGCGTTTCTGCATGTGATTCGACGTTTTTGCGTAAATTTCGAACGATCGGCAGATCTGCACCGTTTCTGCACATGAAAGTACGATTCGGTTAAGAAAATAAATTGTAATCATAGATGTGCGGTCGTCTGCTTGAATTCTGTCATAACTATTCGGAGCAAAAAATAGTCTGGATTATAACGCGTTTCTGCATGTGATTCGACGTTTTTGCGTAAATTTCGAACGATCGGCAGATCTGCACCGTTTCTGCACATGAAAGTACGATTCGGTTAAGAAAATAAATTGTAATCATAGATGTGCGGTCGTCTGCTTGAATTCTGTCATAACTATTCGGAGCAAAAAATAGTCTGGATTATAACGCGTTTCTGCATGTGATTCGACGTTTTTGCGTAAATTTCGAACGATCGGCAGATCTGCACCGTTTCTGCACATGAAAGTACGATTCGGTTAAGAAAATAAATTGTAATCATAGATGTGCGGTCGTCTGCTTGAATTCTGTCATAACTATTCGGAGCAAAAAATAGTCTGGATTATAACGCGTTTCTGCATGTGATTCGACGTTTTTGCGTAAATTTCGAACGATCGGCAGATCTGCACCGTTTCTGCACATGAAAGTACGATTCGGTTAAGAAAATAAATTGCAATCATAGATGTGCGGTCGTCTGCTTGAATTCTGTCATAACTATTCGGAGCAAAAAATAGTCTGGAATATAACGCGTTTCTGCATGTGATTCGACGTTTTTGCGTAAATTTCGAACGATCGGCAGATCTGCACCGTTTCTGCACATGAAAGTACGATTCGGTTAAGAAAATAAATTGTAATCATAGATGTGCGGTCGTCTGCTTGAATTCTGTCATAACTATTCGGAGCAAAAAATAGTCTGGATTATAACGCGTTTCTGCATGTGATTCGACGTTTTTGCGTAAATTTCGAACGATCGGCAGATCTGCACCGTTTCTGCACATGAAAGTACGATTCGGTTAAGAAAATAAATTGTAATCATAGATGTGCGGTCGTCTGCTTGAATTCTGTCATAACTATTCGGAGCAAAAAATAGTCTGGAATATAACGCGTTTCTGCATGTGATTCGACGTTTTTGCGTAAATTTCGAACGATCGGCAGATCTGCACCGTTTCTGCACATGAAAGTACGATTCGGTTAAGAAAATAAATTGTAATCATAGATGTGCGGTCGTCTGCTTGAATTCTGTCATAACTATTCGGAGCAAAAAATAGTCTGGATTATAACGCGTTTCTGCATGTGATTCGACGTTTTTGCGTAAATTTCGAACGATCGGCAGATCTGCACCGTTTCTGCACATGAAAATACGATTCGGTTAAGAAAATAAATTGTAATCATAGATGTGCGGTCGTCTGCTTGAATTCTGTCATAACTATTCGGAGCAAAAAATAGTCTGGATTATAACGCGTTTCTGCATGTGATTCGACGTTTTTGCGTAAATTTCGAACGATCGGCAGATCTGCACCGTTTCTGCACATGAAAGTACGATTCGGTTAAGAAAATAAATTGTAATCATAGATGTGCGGTCGTCTGCTTGAATTCTGTCATAACTATTCGGAGCAAAAAATAGTCTGGATTATAACGCGTTTCTGCATGTGATTCGACGTTTTTGCGTAAATTTCGAACGATCGGCAGATCTGCACCGTTTCTGCACATGAAAGTACGATTCGGTTAAGAAAATAAATTGTAATCATAGATGTGCGGTCGTCTGCTTGAATTCTGTCATAACTATTCGGAGCAAAAAATAGTCTGGATTATAACGCGTTTCTGCATGTGATTCGACGTTTTTGCGTAAATTTCGAACGATCGGCAGATCTGCACCGTTTCTGCACATGAAAGTACGATTCGGTTAAGAAAATAAATTGTAATCATGGATGTGCGGTCGTCTGCTTGAATTCTGTCATAACTATTCGGAGCAAAAAATAGTCTGGATTATAACGCGTTTCTGCATGTGATTCGACGTTTTTGCGTAAATTTCGAACGATCGGCAGATCTGCACCGTTTCTGCACATGAAAGTACGATTCGGTTAAGAAAATAAATTGTAATCATAGATGTGCGGTCGTCTGCTTGAATTCTGTCATAACTATTCGGAGCAAAAAATAGTCTGGATTATAACGCGTTTCTGCATGTGATTCGACGTTTTTGCGTAAATTTCGAACGATCGGCAGATCTGCACCGTTTCTGCACATGAAAGTACGATTCGGTTAAGAAAATAAATTGTAATCATGGATGTGCGGTCGTCTGCTTGAATTCTGTCATAACTATTCGGAGCAAAAAATAGTCTGGATTATAACGCGTTTCTGCATGTGATTCGACGTTTTTGCGTAAATTTCGAACGATCGGCAGATCTGCACCGTTTCTGCACATGAAAGTACGATTCGGTTAAGAAAATAAATTGTAATCATGGATGTGCGGTCGTCTGCTTGAATTCTGTCATAACTATTCGGAGCAAAAAATAGTCTGGATTATAACGCGTTTCTGCATGTGATTCGACGTTTTTGCGTAAATTTCGAACGATCGGCAGATCTGCACCGTTTCTGCACATGAAAGTACGATTCGGTTAAGAAAATAAATTGTAATCATAGATGTGCGGTCGTCTGCTTGAATTCTGTCATAACTATTCGGAGCAAAAAATAGTCTGGATTATAACGCGTTTCTGCATGTGATTCGACGTTTTTGCGTAAATTTCGAACGATCGGCAGATCTGCACCGTTTCTGCACATGAAAGTACGATTCGGTTAAGAAAATAAATTGTAATCATAGATGTGCGGTCGTCTGCTTGAATTCTGTCATAACTATTCGGAGCAAAAAATAGTCTGGATTATAACGCGTTTCTGCATGTGATTCGACGTTTTTGCGTAAATTTCGAACGATCGGCAGATCTGCACCGTTTCTGCACATGAAAGTACGATTCGGTTAAGAAAATAAATTGTAATCATAGATGTGCGGTCGTCTGCTTGAATTCTGTCATATGTGACGTCATGCGCTCGACGCCACGACGTTGGACATACGTAAAGTATGTAGTATGTTGAATGAAAAGAAATGGGATATGTACCGAACGAATGTGCATGATAGTACCTAAAACACACACATTGTAACGCAAACACTTAGTTATTACTAACCATATATTATTGTCACATTAAATAATCAGATATACTATTTTAGTGCACCCGCCTATGGTGCCCGACGCGTAATATAATTATTCCAATCCGTACGCCTATGGGCGGATGGATAGAGCAAAGAGGACGCGGTCCCCTTTTGCTGACGCGGCAGTACGTGCTCCGAGCGAGGCCACAGTGGCCTGGGAACCCCTGCTGAGTCAGCGGCCCACGGCTCGAGCGAGGCCACTCGCGAACAAACTGCTGACGCTGCAGTCTCTTTGTTCGCGGCAGCCGTGCGTCAACAAGGGACGAGCGAGCTCCCTCCGGAGTCAGTCGGCGACCACCACCCGACGCGAACAGTCGACGTTCGACCACCGACTGGAGTAGTCAGTCACCGCGCACCTCTCGACCAGTACGGTCGACTTCAAGTCTTATACGGTTTAGACACCGTCGCAGCCAATACGGTTTAGACACCGTCCGTTATATTAGCATACGGTTTAGACACCGTCGTTTGTATCATCGTTGTACCAGTTATCTCCTTATTAAACATATTAATATATAAATCTATTCAAGTGATTTCAACCATCCAGTGAATTATCCTTAGTTCGACTTCGAGTCAAGATTGTTTCAACAAATAGAAATCATACACGATTCAGTGATTACCAGTGACGAGTCGGTCTCACCACCCACTGGAATTATTGAACGTTGGTTGTTTAAATCCAATTTAAATCTTGTGTGCATTCAGTGCCGAGTCGGTCTCACCACCCACTGAACTTTTGAAGTAAATTCTTGAATATTGTTTTAACGCGCTTGCATGCCGCGTAGTCGACAATCCCATCGTAAATCCACCATTTCCGAGTTGTTCAAACATTTACACAATCCCGGCTGGTATCAACCTTTGTTGGGCACAACCGAACATATTCAGTGCAACGCTAACGACCACGTGTCCGTATACGGTTGTCCGTGTAATAAAGGCTCCGTCAACCACGCGGACGAGCTACGCGAGTTCAGCCCTGTCAACCACGCGGACAGTAATCACGACGACGAAGAAGGCATCTCCGACGCCGAGACGGTGATCCTCGACCGCCGTCCTATTCCAGATCCAGAGGACGGTTCCTCTACACCCGAGGTGGACAGTGGCGTGTCAAAGTGCTCCGCGAAGTGGAAAAGGTCCCACTTCTCCGCGGAAGCGCTGCCCGATTTTCCTCTGACTAGGAAGAACATAGTCAAAATCCGGAGCAACGTCATCCTACGAAAGTCGTTGCGGATCACCATCCGACAGTGGCGGTACCCATCGTTCCCAGGGCAATACGACGGACTCCCAGGATACTAAACGTAATGATAAATCTATTTTAAATATTAGTCATATAGAGTTTGTTTGTACGCGGTAACGGGCCAGGATCAGAGCCAGACGTACGTGCTGGTTGGATCAAAGATCATCGTTATTAAAGTCTGCCTGAATCGGTTCGGGTCGCGATCGATCGATATTTCCCCTCGCGAAATATCCCGTTCAGGACGTGACACATAACTATTCGGAGCAAAAAATAGTCTGGATTATAACGCGTTTCTGCATGTGATTCGACGTTTTTGCGTAAATTTCGAACGATCGGCAGATCTGCACCGTTTCTGCACATGAAAGTACGATTCGGTTAAGAAAATAAATTGTAATCATAGATGTGCGGTCGTCTGCTTGAATTCTGTCATAACTATTCGGAGCAAAAAATAGTCTGGATTATAACGCGTTTCTGCATGTGATTCGACGTTTTTGCGTAAATTTCGAACGATCGGCAGATCTGCACCGTTTCTGCACATGAAAGTACGATTCGGTTAAGAAAATAAATTGCAATCATAGATGTGCGGTCGTCTGCTTGAATTCTGTCATAACTATTCGGAGCAAAAAATAGTCTGGAATATAACGCGTTTCTGCATGTGATTCGACGTTTTTGCGTAAATTTCGAACGATCGGCAGATCTGCACCGTTTCTGCACATGAAAGTACGATTCGGTTAAGAAAATAAATTGTAATCATAGATGTGCGGTCGTCTGCTTGAATTCTGTCATAACTATTCGGAGCAAAAAATAGTCTGGATTATAACGCGTTTCTGCATGTGATCCGACGTTTTTGCGTAAATTTCGAACGATCGGCAGATCTGCACCGTTTCTGCACATGAAAGTACGATTCGGTTATGAAATAAATTGTAATCATAGATGTGCGGTCGTCTGCTTGAATTCTGTCATAACTATTCGGAGCAAAAAATAGTCTGGATTATAACGCGTTTCTGCATGTGATTCGACGTTTTTGCGTAAATTTCGAACGATCGGCAGATCTGCACCGTTTCTGCAGATGAAAGTACGATTCGGTTAAGAAATAAATTGTAATCATAGATGTGCGGTCGTCTGCTTGAATTCTGTCATAACTATTCGGAGCAAAAAATAGTCTGGATTATAACGCGTTTCTGCATGTGATTCGACGTTTTTTGCGTAAATTTCGAACGATCGGCAGATCTGCACCGTTTCTGCACATGAAAGTACGATTCGGTTAAGAAAATAAATTGTAATCATAGATGTGCGGTCGTCTGCTTGAATTCTGTCATAACTATTCGGAGCAAAAAATAGTCTGGATTATAACGCGTTTCTGCATGTGATTCGACGTTTTTGCGTAAATTTCGAACGATCGGCAGATCTGCACCGTTTCTGCACATGAAAGTACGATTCGGTTAAGAAAATAAATTGCAATCATAGATGTGCGGTCGTCTGCTTGAATTCTGTCATAACTATTCGGAGCAAAAAATAGTCTGGAATATAACGCGTTTCTGCATGTGATTCGACGTTTTTGCGTAAATTTCGAACGATCGGCAGATCTGCACCGTTTCTGCACATGAAAGTACGATTCGGTTAAGAAAATAAATTGTAATCATAGATGTGCGGTCGTCTGCTTGAATTCTGTCATAACTATTCGGAGCAAAAAATAGTCTGGATTATAACGCGTTTCTGCATGTGATTCGACGTTTTTGCGTAAATTTCGAACGATCGGCAGATCTGCACCGTTTCTGCACATGAAAGTACGATTCGGTTAAGAAAATAAATTGTAATCATAGATGTGCGGTCGTCTGCTTGAATTCTGTCATAACTATTCGGAGCAAAAAATAGTCTGGATTATAACGCGTTTCTGCATGTGATTCGACGTTTTTGCGTAAATTTCGAACGATCGGCAGATCTGCACCGTTTCTGCACATGAAAGTACGATTCGGTTAAGAAAATAAATTGCAATCATAGATGTGCGGTCGTCTGCTTGAATTCTGTCATAACTATTCGGAGCAAAAAATAGTCTGGATTATAACGCGTTTCTGCATGTGATTCGACGTTTTTGCGTAAATTTCGAACGATCGGCAGATCTGCACCGTTTCTGCACATGAAAGTACGATTCGGTTAAGAAAATAAATTGTAATCATAGATGTGCGGTCGTCTGCTTGAATTCTGTCATAACTATTCGGAGCAAAAAATAGTCTGGATTATAACGCGTTTCTGCATGTGATTCGACGTTTTTGCGTAAATTTCGAACGATCGGCAGATCTGCACCGTTTCTGCACATGAAAGTACGATTCGGTTAAGAAAATAAATTGTAATCATGGATGTGCGGTCGTCTGCTTGAATTCTGTCATAACTATTCGGAGCAAAAAATAGTCTGGATTATAACGCGTTTCTGCATGTGATTCGACGTTTTTGCGTAAATTTCGAACGATCGGCAGATCTGCACCGTTTCTGCACATGAAAGTACGATTCGGTTAAGAAAATAAATTGTAATCATAGATGTGCGGTCGTCTGCTTGAATTCTGTCATAACTATTCGGAGCAAAAAATAGTCTGGATTATAACGCGTTTCTGCATGTGATTCGACGTTTTTGCGTAAATTTCGAACGATCGGCAGATCTGCACCGTTTCTGCAGATGAAAGTACGATTCGGTTAAGAAAATAAATTGTAATCATAGATGTGCGGTCGTCTGCTTGAATTCTGTCATAACTATTCGGAGCAAAAAATAGTCTGGATTATAACGCGTTTCTGCATGTGATTCGACGTTTTTGCGTAAATTTCGAACGATCGGCAGATCTGCACCGTTTCTGCACATGAAAGTACGATTCGGTTAAGAAAATAAATTGTAATCATAGATGTGCGGTCGTCTGCTTGAATTCTGTCATAACTATTCGGAGCAAAAAATAGTCTGGATTATAACGCGTTTCTGCATGTGATTCGACGTTTTTGCGTAAATTTCGAACGATCGGCAGATCTGCACCGTTTCTGCACATGAAAGTACGATTCGGTTAAGAAAATAAATTGCAATCATAGATGTGCGGTCGTCTGCTTGAATTCTGTCATAACTATTCGGAGCAAAAAATAGTCTGGAATATAACGCGTTTCTGCATGTGATTCGACGTTTTTGCGTAAATTTCGAACGATCGGCAGATCTGCACCGTTTCTGCACATGAAAGTACGATTCGGTTAAGAAAATAAATTGTAATCATAGATGTGCGGTCGTCTGCTTGAATTCTGTCATAACTATTCGGAGCAAAAAATAGTCTGGATTATAACGCGTTTCTGCATGTGATTCGACGTTTTTGCGTAAATTTCGAACGATCGGCAGATCTGCACCGTTTCTGCACATGAAAGTACGATTCGGTTAAGAAAATAAATTGTAATCATAGATGTGCGGTCGTCTGCTTGAATTCTGTCATAACTATTCGGAGCAAAAAATAGTCTGGATTATAACGCGTTTCTGCATGTGATTCGACGTTTTTGCGTAAATTTCGAACGATCGGCAGATCTGCACCGTTTCTGCACATGAAAGTACGATTCGGTTAAGAAAATAAATTGCAATCATAGATGTGCGGTCGTCTGCTTGAATTCTGTCATAACTATTCGGAGCAAAAAATAGTCTGGATTATAACGCGTTTCTGCATGTGATTCGACGTTTTTGCGTAAATTTCGAACGATCGGCAGATCTGCACCGTTTCTGCACATGAAAGTACGATTCGGTTAAGAAAATAAATTGTAATCATAGATGTGCGGTCGTCTGCTTGAATTCTGTCATAACTATTCGGAGCAAAAAATAGTCTGGATTATAACGCGTTTCTGCATGTGATTCGACGTTTTTGCGTAAATTTCGAACGATCGGCAGATCTGCACCGTTTCTGCACATGAAAGTACGATTCGGTTAAGAAAATAAATTGTAATCATAGATGTGCGGTCGTCTGCTTGAATTCTGTCATAACTATTCGGAGCAAAAAATAGTCTGGATTATAACGCGTTTCTGCATGTGATTCGACGTTTTTGCGTAAATTTCGAACGATCGGCAGATCTGCACCGTTTCTGCACATGAAAGTACGATTCGGTTAAGAAAATAAATTGTAATCATAGATGTGCGGTCGTCTGCTTGAATTCTGTCATAACTATTCGGAGCAAAAAATAGTCTGGATTATAACGCGTTTCTGCATGTGATTCGACGTTTTTGCGTAAATTTCGAACGATCGGCAGATCTGCACCGTTTCTGCACATGAAAGTACGATTCGGTTAAGAAAATAAATTGTAATCATGGATGTGCGGTCGTCTGCTTGAATTCTGTCATAACTATTCGGAGCAAAAAATAGTCTGGATTATAACGCGTTTCTGCATGTGATTCGACGTTTTTGCGTAAATTTCGAACGATCGGCAGATCTGCACCGTTTCTGCACATGAAAGTACGATTCGGTTAAGAAAATAAATTGCAATCATAGATGTGCGGTCGTCTGCTTGAATTCTGTCATAACTATTCGGAGCAAAAAATAGTCTGGAATATAACGCGTTTCTGCATGTGATTCGACGTTTTTGCGTAAATTTCGAACGATCGGCAGATCTGCACCGTTTCTGCACATGAAAGTACGATTCGGTTAAGAAAATAAATTGTAATCATAGATGTGCGGTCGTCTGCTTGAATTCTGTCATAACTATTCGGAGCAAAAAATAGTCTGGATTATAACGCGTTTCTGCATGTGATTCGACGTTTTTGCGTAAATTTCGAACGATCGGCAGATCTGCACCGTTTCTGCACATGAAAGTACGATTCGGTTAAGAAAATAAATTGTAATCATAGATGTGCGGTCGTCTGCTTGAATTCTGTCATAACTATTCGGAGCAAAAAATAGTCTGGATTATAACGCGTTTCTGCATGTGATTCGACGTTTTTGCGTAAATTTCGAACGATCGGCAGATCTGCACCGTTTCTGCACATGAAAGTACGATTCGGTTAAGAAAATAAATTGTAATCATGGATGTGCGGTCGTCTGCTTGAATTCTGTCATAACTACTCGGAGCAAAAAATAGTCTGGATTATAACGCGTTTCTGCATGTGATTCGACGTTTTTGCGTAAATTTCGAACGATCGGCAGATCTGCACCGTTTCTGCACATGAAAGTACGATTCGGTTAAGAAAATAAATTGTAATCATAGATGTGCGGTCGTCTGCTTGAATTCTGTCATAACTATTCGGAGCAAAAAATAGTCTGGATTATAACGCGTTTCTGCATGTGATTCGACGTTTTTGCGTAAATTTCGAACGATCGGCAGATCTGCACCGTTTCTGCACATGAAAGTACGATTCGGTTAAGAAAATAAATTGCAATCATAGATGTGCGGTCGTCTGCTTGAATTCTGTCATAACTATTCGGAGCAAAAAATAGTCTGGAATATAACGCGTTTCTGCATGTGATTCGACGTTTTTGCGTAAATTTCGAACGATCGGCAGATCTGCACCGTTTCTGCACATGAAAGTACGATTCGGTTAAGAAAATAAATTGTAATCATAGATGTGCGGTCGTCTGCTTGAATTCTGTCATAACTATTCGGAGCAAAAAATAGTCTGGATTATAACGCGTTTCTGCATGTGATTCGACGTTTTTGCGTAAATTTCGAACGATCGGCAGATCTGCACCGTTTCTGCACATGAAAGTACGATTCGGTTAAGAAAATAAATTGTAATCATAGATGTGCGGTCGTCTGCTTGAATTCTGTCATAACTATTCGGAGCAAAAAATAGTCTGGATTATAACGCGTTTCTGCATGTGATTCGACGTTTTTGCGTAAATTTCGAACGATCGGCAGATCTGCACCGTTTCTGCACATGAAAGTACGATTCGGTTAAGAAAATAAATTGTAATCATAGATGTGCGGTCGTCTGCTTGAATTCTGTCATAACTATTCGGAGCAAAAAATAGTCTGGATTATAACGCGTTTCTGCATGTGATTCGACGTTTTTGCGTAAATTTCGAACGATCGGCAGATCTGCACCGTTTCTGCACATGAAAGTACGATTCGGTTAAGAAAATAAATTGTAATCATAGATGTGCGGTCGTCTGCTTGAATTCTGTCATAACTACTCGGAGCAAAAAATAGTCTGGATTATAACGCGTTTCTGCATGTGATTCGACGTTTTTGCGTAAATTTCGAACGATCGGCAGATCTGCACCGTTTCTGCACATGAAAGTACGATTCGGTTAAGAAAATAAATTGTAATCATAGATGTGCGGTCGTCTGCTTGAATTCTGTCATAACTATTCGGAGCAAAAAATAGTCTGGATTATAACGCGTTTCTGCATGTGATTCGACGTTTTTGCGTAAATTTCGAACGATCGGCAGATCTGCACCGTTTCTGCACATGAAAGTACGATTCGGTTAAGAAAATAAATTGTAATCATGATGTGCGGTCGTCTGCTTGAATTCTGTCATAACTACTTCGGAGCAAAAAATAGTCTGGATTATAACGCGTTTCTGCATGTGATTCGACGTTTTTGCGTAAATTTCGAACGATCGGCAGATCTGCACCGTTTCTGTACATGAAAGTACGATTCGGTTAAGAAAATAAATTGTAATCATGGATGTGCGGTCGTCTGCTTGAATTCTGTCATAACTATTCGGAGCAAAAAATAGTCTGGATTATAACGCGTTTCTGCATGTGATTCGACGTTTTTGCGTAAATTTCGAACGATCGGCAGATCTGCACCGTTTCTGCACATGAAAGTACGATTCGGTTAAGAAAATAAATTGTAATCATAGATGTGCGGTCGTCTGCTTGAATTCTGTCATAACTATTCGGAGCAAAAAATAGTCTGGATTATAACGCGTTTCTGCATGTGATTCGACGTTTTTGCGTAAATTTCGAACGATCGGCAGATCTGCACCGTTTCTGCACATGAAAGTACGATTCGGTTAAGAAAATAAATTGTAATCATAGATGTGCGGTCGTCTGCTTGAATTCTGTCATAACTATTCGGAGCAAAAAATAGTCTGGATTATAACGCGTTTCTGCATGTGATTCGACGTTTTTGCGTAAATTTCGAACGATCGGCAGATCTGCACCGTTTCTGCACATGAAAGTACGATTCGGTTAAGAAAATAAATTGTAATCATAGATGTGCGGTCGTCTGCTTGAATTCTGTCATAACTATTCGGAGCAAAAAATAGTCTGGATTATAACGCGTTTCTGCATGTGATTCGACGTTTTTGCGTAAATTTCGAACGATCGGCAGATCTGCACCGTTTCTGCACATGAAAGTACGATTCGGTTAAGAAAATAAATTGTAATCATAGATGTGCGGTCGTCTGCTTGAATTCTGTCATAACTACTCGGAGCAAAAAATAGTCTGGATTATAACGCGTTTCTGCATGTGATTCGACGTTTTTGCGTAAATTTCGAACGATCGGCAGATCTGCACCGTTTCTGCACATGAAAGTACGATTCGGTTAAGAAAATAAATTGTAATCATAGATGTGCGGTCGTCTGCTTGAATTCTGTCATAACTATTCGGAGCAAAAAATAGTCTGGATTATAACGCGTTTCTGCATGTGATTCGACGTTTTTGCGTAAATTTCGAACGATCGGCAGATCTGCACCGTTTCTGCACATGAAAGTACGATTCGGTTAAGAAAATAAATTGTAATCATAGATGTGCGGTCGTCTGCTTGAATTCTGTCATAACTATTCGGAGCAAAAAATAGTCTGGATTATAACGCGTTTCTGCATGTGATTCGACGTTTTTGCGTAAATTTCGAACGATCGGCAGATCTGCACCGTTTCTGCACATGAAAGTACGATTCGGTTAAGAAAATAAATTGCAATCATAGATGTGCGGTCGTCTGCTTGAATTCTGTCATAACTATTCGGAGCAAAAAATAGTCTGGAATATAACGCGTTTCTGCATGTGATTCGACGTTTTTGCGTAAATTTCGAACGATCGGCAGATCTGCACCGTTTCTGCACATGAAAGTACGATTCGGTTAAGAAAATAAATTGTAATCATAGATGTGCGGTCGTCTGCTTGAATTCTGTCATAACTATTCGGAGCAAAAAATAGTCTGGATTATAACGCGTTTCTGCATGTGATTCGACGTTTTTGCGTAAATTTCGAACGATCGGCAGATCTGCACCGTTTCTGCACATGAAAGTACGATTCGGTTAAGAAAATAAATTGCAATCATAGATGTGCGGTCGTCTGCTTGAATTCTGTCATAACTATTCGGAGCAAAAAATAGTCTGGAATATAACGCGTTTCTGCATGTGATTCGACGTTTTTGCGTAAATTTCGAACGATCGGCAGATCTGCACCGTTTCTGCACATGAAAGTACGATTCGGTTAAGAAAATAAATTGTAATCATAGATGTGCGGTCGTCTGCTTGAATTCTGTCATAACTATTCGGAGCAAAAAATAGTCTGGATTATAACGCGTTTCTGCATGTGATTCGACGTTTTTGCGTAATTTCGAACGATCGGCAGATCTGCACCGTTTCTGCACATGAAAGTACGATTCGGTTAAGAAAATAAATTGTAATTATAGATGTGCGGTCGTCTGCTTGAATTCTGTCGTAACTACTCGGAGCAAAAAATAGTCTGGATTATAACGCGTTTCTGCATGTGATTCGACGTTTTTGCGTAAATTTCGAACGATCGGCAGATCTGCACCGTTTCTGCACATGAAAGTACGATTCGGTTAAGAAAATAAATTGTAATCATGGATGTGCGGTCGTCTGCTTGAATTCTGTCATAACTACTCGGAGCAAAAAATAGTCTGGATTATAACGCGTTTCTGCATGTGATTCGACGTTTTTGCGTAAATTTCGAACGATCGGCAGATCTGCACCGTTTCTGTACATGAAAGTACGATTCGGTTAAGAAAATAAATTGTAATCATGGATGTGCGGTCGTCTGCTTGAATTCTGTCATAACTATTCGGAGCAAAAAATAGTCTGGATTATAACGCGTTTCTGCATGTGATTCGACGTTTTTGCGTAAATTTCGAACGATCGGCAGATCTGCACCGTTTCTGCACATGAAAGTACGATTCGGTTAAGAAAATAAATTGTAATCATGGATGTGCGGTCGTCTGCTTGAATTCTGTCATAACTACTCGGAGCAAAAATAGTCTGGATTATAACGCGTTTCTGCATGTGATTCGACGTTTTTGCGTAAATTTCGAACGATCGGCAGATCTGCACCGTTTCTGTACATGAAAGTACGATTCGGTTAAGAAAATAAATTGTAATCATGGATGTGCGGTCGTCTGCTTGAATTCTGTCATAACTATTCGGAGCAAAAAATAGTCTGGATTATAACGCGTTTCTGCATGTGATTCGACGTTTTTGCGTAAATTTCGAACGATCGGCAGATCTGCACCGTTTCTGCACATGAAAGTACGATTCGGTTAAGAAAATAAATTGCAATCATAGATGTGCGGTCGTCTGCTTGAATTCTGTCATAACTATTCGGAGCAAAAAATAGTCTGGAATATAACGCGTTTCTGCATGTGATTCGACGTTTTTGCGTAAATTTCGAACGATCGGCAGATCTGCACCGTTTCTGCACATGAAAGTACGATTCGGTTAAGAAAATAAATTGTAATCATAGATGTGCGGTCGTCTGCTTTGAATTCTGTCATAACTATTCGGAGCAAAAAATAGTCTGGATTATAACGAGTTTCTGCATGTGATTCGACGTTTTTGCGTAAATTTCGAACGATCGGCAGATCTGCACCGTTTCTGCACATGAAAGTACGATTCGGTTAAGAAAATAAATTGTAGTCATAGATGTGCGGTCGTCTGCTTGAATTCTGTCATAACTATTCGGAGCAAAAAATAGTCTGGATTATAACGAGTTTCTGCATGTGATTCGACGTTTTTGCGTAAATTTCGAACGATCGGCAGATCTGCACCGTTTCTGCACATGAAAGTACGATTCGGTTAAGAAAATAAATTGTAGTCATAGATGTGCGGTCGTCTGCTTGAATTCTGTCATAACTATTCGGAGCAAAAAATAGTCTGGATTATAACGCGTTTCTGCATGTGATTCGACGTTTTTGCGTAAATTTCGAACGATCGGCAGATCTGCACCGTTTCTGCACATGAAAGTACGATTCGGTTAAGAAAATAAATTGTAATCATAGATGTGCGGTCGTCTGCTTGAATTCTGTCATAACTATTCGGAGCAAAAAATAGTCTGGATTATAACGCGTTTCTGCACATGAAAGTACGATTCGGTTAAGAAAATAAATTGTAATCATAGATGTGCGGTCGTCTGCTTGAATTCTGTCATAACTGTTCGGAGCAAAAAATAGTCTGGATTATAACGCGTTCCTGCATGTGATTCGACGTTTTTGCGTAAATTTCGAACGATCGGCAGATCTGCACCGTTTCTGCACATGAAAGTACGATTCGGTTAAGAAAATAAATTGTAATCATAGATGTGCGGTCGTCTGCTTGAATTCTGTCATAACTATTCGGAGCAAAAAATAGTCTGGATTATAACGCGTTTCTGCATGTGATTCGACGTTTTTGCGTAAATTTCGAACGATCGGCAGATCTGCACCGTTTCTGCACATGAAAGTACGATTCGGTTAAGAAAATAAATTGTAATCATAGATGTGCGGTCGTCTGCTTGAATTCTGTCATAATTATTCGGAGCAAAAAATAGTCTGGATTATAACGCGTTTCTGCATGTGATTCGACGTTTTTGCGTAAATTTCGAACGATCGGCAGATCTGCACCGTTTCTGCACATGAAAGTACGATTCGGTTGAGAAAATAAATTGTAATCATAGATGTGCGGTCGTCTGCTTGAATTCTGTCATAACTGTTCGGAGCAAAAAATAGTCTGGATTATAACGCGTTTCTGCATGTGATTCGACGTTTTTGCGTAAATTTCGAACGATCGGCAGATCTGCACCGTTTCTGCACATGAAAGTACGATTCGGTTGAGAAAATAAATTGTAATCATAGATGTGCGGTCGTCTGCTTGAATTCTGTCATAACTGTTCGGAGCAAAAAATAGTCTGGATTATAACGCGTTTCTGCATGTGATTCGACGTTTTTGCGTAAATTTCGAACGATCGGCAGATCTGCACCGTTTCTGCACATGAAAGTACGATTCGGTTAAGAAAATAAATTGTAATCATGGATGTGCGGTCGTCTGCTTGAATTCTGTCATAACTATTCGGAGCAAAAAATAGTCTGGAATATAACGCGTTTCTGCATGTGATTCGACGTTTTTGCGTAAATTTCGAACGATCGGCAGATCTGCACCGTTTCTGCACATGAAAGTACGATTCGGTTAAGAAAATAAATTGTAATCATAGATGTGCGGTCGTCTGCTTGAATTCTGTCATAACTGTTCGGAGCAAAAAATAGTCTGGATTATAACGCGTTCCTGCATGTGATTCGACGTTTTTGCGTAAATTTCGAACGATCGGCAGATCTGCACCGTTTCTGCACATGAAAGTACGATTCGGTTAAGAAAATAAATTGTAATCATAGATGTGCGGTCGTCTGCTTGAATTCTGTCATAACTATTCGGAGCAAAAAATAGTCTGGATTATAACGCGTTTCTGCATGCGATTCGACGTTTTTGCGTAAATTTCGAACGATCGGCAGATCTGCACCGTTTCTGCACATGAAAGTACGATTCGGTTAAGAAAATAAATTGTAATCATAGATGTGCGGTCGTCTGCTTGAATTCTGTCATAACTATTCGGAGCAAAAAATAGTCTGGAATATAACGCGTTTCTGCACATGAAAGTACGATTCGGTTAAGAAAATAAATTGTAATCATAGATGTGCGGTCGTCTGCTTGAATTCTGTCATAACTGTTCGGAGCAAAAAATAGTCTGGATATAACGCGTTTCTGCATGTGATTCGACGTTTTTGCGTAAATTTCGAACGATCGGCAGATCTGCACCGTTTCTGCACATGAAAGTACGATTCGGTTAAGAAAATAAATTGTAATCATAGATGTGCGGTCGTCTGCTTGAATTCTGTCATAACTATTCGGAGCAAAAAATAGTCTGGATTATAACGCGTTTCTGCATGTGATTCGACGTTTTTGCGTAAATTTCGAACGATCGGCAGATCTGCACCGTTTCTGCACATGAAAGTACGATTCGGTTAAGAAAATAAATTGTAATCATAGATGTGCGGTCGTCTGCTTGAATTCTGTCATAACTATTCGGAGCAAAAAATAGTCTGGATTATAACGCGTTTCTGCATGTGATTCGACGTTTTTGCGTAAATTTCGAACGATCGGCAGATCTGCACCGTTTCTGCACATGAAAGTACGATTCGGTTAAGAAAATAAATTGCAATCATAGATGTGCGGTCGTCTGCTTGAATTCTGTCATAACTATTCGGAGCAAAAAATAGTCTGGATTATAACGCGTTTCTGCATGTGATTCGACGTTTTTGCGTAAATTTCGAACGATCGGCAGATCTGCACCGTTTCTGCACATGAAAGTACGATTCGGTTAAGAAAATAAATTGCAATCATAGATGTGCGGTCGTCTGCTTGAATTCTGTCATAACTATTCGGAGCAAAAAATAGTCTGGAATATAACGCGTTTCTGCACATGAAAGTACGATTCGGTTAAGAAAATAAATTGTAATCATAGATGTGCGGTCGTCTGCTTGAATTCTGTCATAACTGTTCGGAGCAAAAAATAGTCTGGATTATAACGCGTTCCTGCATGTGATTCGACGTTTTTGCGTAAATTTCGAACGATCGGCAGATCTGCACCGTTTCTGCACATGAAAGTACGATTCGGTTAAGAAAATAAATTGTAATCATAGATGTGCGGTCGTCTGCTTGAATTCTGTCATAACTATTCGGAGCAAAAAATAGTCTGGATTATAACGCGTTTCTGCATGTGATTCGACGTTTTTGCGTAAATTTCGAACGATCGGCAGATCTGCACCGTTTCTGCACATGAAAGTACGATTCGGTTAAGAAAATAAATTGTAATCATAGATGTGCGGTCGTCTGCTTGAATTCTGTCATAACTATTCGGAGCAAAAAATAGTCTGGATTATAACGCGTTTCTGCATGCGATTCGACGTTTTTGCGTAAATTTCGAACGATCGGCAGATCTGCACCGTTTCTGCACATGAAAGTACGATTCGGTTAAGAAAATAAATTGTAATCATAGATGTGCGGTCGTCTGCTTGAATTCTGTCATAATTATTCGGAGCAAAAAATAGTCTGGATTATAACGCGTTTCTGCATGTGATTCGACGTTTTTGCGTAAATTTCGAACGATCGGCAGATCTGCACCGTTTCTGCACATGAAAGTACGATTCGGTTGAGAAAATAAATTGTAATCATAGATGTGCGGTCGTCTGCTTGAATTGTCATAACTGTTCGGAGCAAAAAATAGTCTGGATTATAACGCGTTTCTGCATGTGATTCGACGTTTTTGCGTAAATTTCGAACGATCGGCAGATCTGCACCGTTTCTGCACATGAAAGTACGATTCGGTTAAGAAAATAAATTGCAATCATAGATGTGCGGTCGTCTGCTTGAATTCTGTCATAACTATTCGGAGCAAAAAATAGTCTGGAATATAACGCGTTTCTGCACATGAAAGTACGATTCGGTTAAGAAAATAAATTGTAATCATAGATGTGCGGTCGTCTGCTTGAATTCTGTCATAACTGTTCGGAGCAAAAAATAGTCTGGATTATAACGCGTTCCTGCATGTGATTCGACGTTTTTGCGTAAATTTCGAACGATCGGCAGATCTGCACCGTTTCTGCACATGAAAGTACGATTCGGTTGAGAAAATAAATTGTAATCATAGATGTGCGGTCGTCTGCTTGAATTCTGTCATAACTGTTCGGAGCAAAAAATAGTCTGGATTATAACGCGTTTCTGCATGTGATTCGACGTTTTTGCGTAAATTTCGAACGATCGGCAGATCTGCACCGTTTCTGCACATGAAAGTACGATTCGGTTAAGAAAATAAATTGTAATCATGGATGTGCGGTCGTCTGCTTGAATTCTGTCATAACTATTCGGAGCAAAAAATAGTCTGGAATATAACGCGTTTCTGCATGTGATTCGACGTTTTTGCGTAAATTTCGAACGATCGGCAGATCTGCACCGTTTCTGCACATGAAAGTACGATTCGGTTAAGAAAATAAATTGTAATCATAGATGTGCGGTCGTCTGCTTGAATTCTGTCATAACTATTCGGAGCAAAAAATAGTCTGGATTATAACGCGTTTCTGCATGTGATTCGACGTTTTTGCGTAAATTTCGAACGATCGGCAGATCTGCACCGTTTCTGCACATGAAAGTACGATTCGGTTAAGAAAATAAATTGTAATCATAGATGTGCGGTCGTCTGCTTGAATTCTGTCATAACTGTTCGGAGCAAAAAATAGTCTGGATTATAACGCGTTCCTGCATGTGATTCGACGTTTTTGCGTAAATTTCGAACGATCGGCAGATCTGCACCGTTTCTGCACATGAAAGTACGATTCGGTTAAGAAAATAAATTGTAATCATAGATGTGCGGTCGTCTGCTTGAATTCTGTCATAACTATTCGGAGCAAAAAATAGTCTGGATTATAACGCGTTTCTGCATGTGATTCGACGTTTTTGCGTAAATTTCGAACGATCGGCAGATCTGCACCGTTTCTGCACATGAAAGTACGATTCGGTTAAGAAAATAAATTGTAATCATAGATGTGCGGTCGTCTGCTTGAATTCTGTCATAACTATTCGGAGCAAAAAATAGTCTGGATTATAACGCGTTTCTGCATGCGATTCGACGTTTTTGCGTAAATTTCGAACGATCGGCAGATCTGCACCGTTTCTGCACATGAAAGTACGATTCGGTTAAGAAAATAAATTGTAATCATAGATGTGCGGTCGTCTGCTTGAATTCTGTCATAATTATTCGGAGCAAAAAATAGTCTGGATTATAACGCGTTTCTGCATGTGATTCGACGTTTTTGCGTAAATTTCGAACGATCGGCAGATCTGCACCGTTTCTGCACATGAAAGTACGATTCGGTTGAGAAAATAAATTGTAATCATAGATGTGCGGTCGTCTGCTTGAATTGTCATAACTGTTCGGAGCAAAAAATAGTCTGGATTATAACGCGTTTCTGCATGTGATTCGACGTTTTTGCGTAAATTTCGAACGATCGGCAGATCTGCACCGTTTCTGCACATGAAAGTACGATTCGGTTAAGAAAATAAATTGCAATCATAGATGTGCGGTCGTCTGCTTGAATTCTGTCATAACTATTCGGAGCAAAAAATAGTCTGGAATATAACGCGTTTCTGCACATGAAAGTACGATTCGGTTAAGAAAATAAATTGTAATCATAGATGTGCGGTCGTCTGCTTGAATTCTGTCATAACTGTTCGGAGCAAAAAATAGTCTGGATTATAACGCGTTCCTGCATGTGATTCGACGTTTTTGCGTAAATTTCGAACGATCGGCAGATCTGCACCGTTTCTGCACATGAAAGTACGATTCGGTTGAGAAAATAAATTGTAATCATAGATGTGCGGTCGTCTGCTTGAATTCTGTCATAACTGTTCGGAGCAAAAAATAGTCTGGATTATAACGCGTTTCTGCATGTGATTCGACGTTTTTGCGTAAATTTCGAACGATCGGCAGATCTGCACCGTTTCTGCACATGAAAGTACGATTCGGTTAAGAAAATAAATTGTAATCATGGATGTGCGGTCGTCTGCTTGAATTCTGTCATAACTATTCGGAGCAAAAAATAGTCTGGAATATAACGCGTTTCTGCATGTGATTCGACGTTTTTGCGTAAATTTCGAACGATCGGCAGATCTGCACCGTTTCTGCACATGAAAGTACGATTCGGTTAAGAAAATAAATTGTAATCATAGATGTGCGGTCGTCTGCTTGAATTCTGTCATAACTATTCGGAGCAAAAAATAGTCTGGATTATAACGCGTTTCTGCATGTGATTCGACGTTTTTGCGTAAATTTCGAACGATCGGCAGATCTGCACCGTTTCTGCACATGAAAGTACGATTCGGTTAAGAAAATAAATTGTAATCATAGATGTGCGGTCGTCTGCTTGAATTCTGTCATAACTATTCGGAGCAAAAAATAGTCTGGATTATAACGCGTTTCTGCATGCGATTCGACGTTTTTGCGTAAATTTCGAACGATCGGCAGATCTGCACCGTTTCTGCACATGAAAGTACGATTCGGTTAAGAAAATAAATTGTAATCATAGATGTGCGGTCGTCTGCTTGAATTCTGTCATAACTATTCGGAGCAAAAAATAGTCTGGATTATAACGCGTTTCTGCATGTGATTCGACGTTTTTGCGTAAATTTCGAACGATCGGCAGATC
Source organism: Lasioglossum villosulum (assembly GCA_963971365.1). Lineage (NCBI taxonomy): Eukaryota > Metazoa > Arthropoda > Insecta > Hymenoptera > Halictidae > Lasioglossum > Lasioglossum villosulum. The sequence goes on from CAXARU010000044.1 coordinate 69,846, forward strand.
TGCACCGTTTCTGCACATGAAAGTACGATTCGGTTAAGAAAATAAATTGTAATCATAGATGTGCGGTCGTCTGCTTGAATTCTGTCATAACTATTCGGAGCAAAAAATAGTCTGGATTATAACGAGTTTCTGCATGTGATTCGACGTTTTTGCGTAAATTTCGAACGATCGGCAGATCTGCACCGTTTCTGCACATGAAAGTACGATTCGGTTAAGAAAATAAATTGTAATCATAGATGTGCGGTCGTCTGCTTGAATTCTGTCATAACTATTCGGAGCAAAAAATAGTCTGGATTATAACGAGTTTCTGCATGTGATTCGACGTTTTTGCGTAAATTTCGAACGATCGGCAGATCTGCACCGTTTCTGCACATGAAAGTACGATTCGGTTAAGAAAATAAATTGTAATCATAGATGTGCGGTCGTCTGCTTGAATTCTGTCATAACTATTCGGAGCAAAAAATAGTCTGGATTATAACGCGTTTCTGCATGTGATTCGACGTTTTTGCGTAAATTTCGAACGATCGGCAGATCTGCACCGTTTCTGCACATGAAAGTACGATTCGGTTAAGAAAATAAATTGTAATCATAGATGTGCGGTCGTCTGCTTGAATTCTGTCATAACTATTCGGAGCAAAAAATAGTCTGGATTATAACGCGTTTCTGCATGTGATTCGACGTTTTTGCGTAAATTTCGAACGATCGGCAGATCTGCACCGTTTCTGCACATGAAAGTACGATTCGGTTAAGAAAATAAATTGTAATCATAGATGTGCGGTCGTCTGCTTGAATTCTGTCATAACTATTCGGAGCAAAAAATAGTCTGGATTATAACGCGTTTCTGCATGTGATTCGACGTTTTTGCGTAAATTTCGAACGATCGGCAGATCTGCACCGTTTCTGCACATGAAAGTACGATTCGGTTAAGAAAATAAATTGTAATCATAGATGTGCGGTCGTCTGCTTGAATTCTGTCATAACTATTCGGAGCAAAAAATAGTCTGGATTATAACGCGTTTCTGCATGTGATTCGACGTTTTTGCGTAAATTTCGAACGATCGGCAGATCTGCACCGTTTCTGCACATGAAAGTACGATTCGGTTAAGAAAATAAATTGCAATCATAGATGTGCGGTCGTCTGCTTGAATTCTGTCATAACTATTCGGAGCAAAAAATAGTCTGGAATATAACGCGTTTCTGCACATGAAAGTACGATTCGGTTAAGAAAATAAATTGTAATCATAGATGTGCGGTCGTCTGCTTGAATTCTGTCATAACTGTTCGGAGCAAAAAATAGTCTGGATTATAACGCGTTCCTGCATGTGATTCGACGTTTTTGCGTAAATTTCGAACGATCGGCAGATCTGCACCGTTTCTGCACATGAAAGTACGATTCGGTTAAGAAAATAAATTGTAGTCATAGATGTGCGGTCGTCTGCTTGAATTCTGTCATAACTATTCGGAGCAAAAAATAGTCTGGATTATAACGCGTTTCTGCATGTGATTCGACGTTTTTGCGTAAATTTCGAACGATCGGCAGATCTGCACCGTTTCTGCACATGAAAGTACGATTCGGTTAAGAAAATAAATTGTAATCATAGATGTGCGGTCGTCTGCTTGAATTCTGTCATAACTATTCGGAGCAAAAAATAGTCTGGAATATAACGCGTTTCTGCATGTGATTCGACGTTTTTGCGTAAATTTCGAACGATCGGCAGATCTGCACCGTTTCTGCACATGAAAGTACGATTCGGTTAAGAAAATAAATTGTAATCATAGATGTGCGGTCGTCTGCTTGAATTCTGTCATAACTATTCGGAGCAAAAAATAGTCTGGATTATAACGCGTTTCTGCATGTGATTCGACGTTTTTGCGTAAATTTCGAACGATCGGCAGATCTGCACCGTTTCTGCACATGAAAGTACGATTCGGTTAAGAAAATAAATTGCAATCATAGATGTGCGGTCGTCTGCTTGAATTCTGTCATAACTATTCGGAGCAAAAAATAGTCTGGAATATAACGCGTTTCTGCACATGAAAGTACGATTCGGTTAAGAAAATAAATTGTAATCATAGATGTGCGGTCGTCTGCTTGAATTCTGTCATAACTGTTCGGAGCAAAAAATAGTCTGGATTATAACGCGTTCCTGCATGTGATTCGACGTTTTTGCGTAAATTTCGAACGATCGGCAGATCTGCACCGTTTCTGCACATGAAAGTACGATTCGGTTGAGAAAATAAATTGTAATCATAGATGTGCGGTCGTCTGCTTGAATTCTGTCATAACTGTTCGGAGCAAAAAATAGTCTGGATTATAACGCGTTTCTGCATGTGATTCGACGTTTTTGCGTAAATTTCGAACGATCGGCAGATCTGCACCGTTTCTGCACATGAAAGTACGATTCGGTTAAGAAAATAAATTGTAATCATAGATGTGCGGTCGTCTGCTTGAATTCTGTCATAACTATTCGGAGCAAAAAATAGTCTGGATTATAACGCGTTTCTGCATGCGATTCGACGTTTTTGCGTAAATTTCGAACGATCGGCAGATCTGCACCGTTTCTGCACATGAAAGTACGATTCGGTTAAGAAAATAAATTGTAATCATAGATGTGCGGTCGTCTGCTTGAATTCTGTCATAACTATTCGGAGCAAAAAATAGTCTGGATTATAACGCGTTTCTGCATGTGATTCGACGTTTTTGCGTAAATTTCGAACGATCGGCAGATCTGCACCGTTTCTGCACATGAAAGTACGATTCGGTTAAGAAAATAAATTGTAATCATAGATGTGCGGTCGTCTGCTTGAATTCTGTCATAACTATTCGGAGCAAAAAATAGTCTGGATTATAACGAGTTTCTGCATGTGATTCGACGTTTTTGCGTAAATTTCGAACGATCGGCAGATCTGCACCGTTTCTGCACATGAAAGTACGATTCGGTTAAGAAAATAAATTGTAGTCATAGATGTGCGGTCGTCTGCTTGAATTCTGTCATAACTATTCGGAGCAAAAAATAGTCTGGATTATAACGCGTTTCTGCATGCGATTCGACGTTTTTGCGTAAATTTCGAACGATCGGCAGATCTGCACCGTTTCTGCACATGAAAGTACGATTCGGTTAAGAAAATAAATTGTAATCATAGATGTGCGGTCGTCTGCTTGAATTCTGTCATAACTATTCGGAGCAAAAAATAGTCTGGATTATAACGCGTTTCTGCATGCGATTCGACGTTTTTGCGTAAATTTCGAACGATCGGCAGATCTGCACCGTTTCTGCACATGAAAGTACGATTCGGTTAAGAAAATAAATTGTAATCATAGATGTGCGGTCGTCTGCTTGAATTCTGTCATAACTATTCGGAGCAAAAAATAGTCTGGATTATAACGCGTTTCTGCATGTGATTCGACGTTTTTGCGTAAATTTCGAACGATCGGCAGATCTGCACCGTTTCTGCACATGAAAGTACGATTCGGTTAAGAAAATAAATTGCAATCATAGATGTGCGGTCGTCTGCTTGAATTCTGTCATAACTATTCGGAGCAAAAAATAGTCTGGAATATAACGCGTTTCTGCACATGAAAGTACGATTCGGTTAAGAAAATAAATTGTAATCATAGATGTGCGGTCGTCTGCTTGAATTCTGTCATAACTGTTCGGAGCAAAAAATAGTCTGGATTATAACGCGTTCCTGCATGTGATTCGACGTTTTTGCGTAAATTTCGAACGATCGGCAGATCTGCACCGTTTCTGCACATGAAAGTACGATTCGGTTAAGAAAATAAATTGTAATCATAGATGTGCGGTCGTCTGCTTGAATTCTGTCATAACTATTCGGAGCAAAAAATAGTCTGGATTATAACGCGTTTCTGCATGTGATTCGACGTTTTTGCGTAAATTTCGAACGATCGGCAGATCTGCACCGTTTCTGCACATGAAAGTACGATTCGGTTAAGAAAATAAATTGTAATCATAGATGTGCGGTCGTCTGCTTGAATTCTGTCATAACTATTCGGAGCAAAAAATAGTCTGGATTATAACGAGTTTCTGCATGTGATTCGACGTTTTTGCGTAAATTTCGAACGATCGGCAGATCTGCACCGTTTCTGCACATGAAAGTACGATTCGGTTAAGAAAATAAATTGTAATCATAGATGTGCGGTCGTCTGCTTGAATTCTGTCATAACTATTCGGAGCAAAAAATAGTCTGGATTATAACGAGTTTCTGCATGTGATTCGACGTTTTTGCGTAAATTTCGAACGATCGGCAGATCTGCACCGTTTCTGCACATGAAAGTACGATTCGGTTAAGAAAATAAATTGTAATCATAGATGTGCGGTCGTCTGCTTGAATTCTGTCATAACTATTCGGAGCAAAAAATAGTCTGGATTATAACGCGTTTCTGCATGTGATTCGACGTTTTTGCGTAAATTTCGAACGATCGGCAGATCTGCACCGTTTCTGCACATGAAAGTACGATTCGGTTAAGAAAATAAATTGTAATCATAGATGTGCGGTCGTCTGCTTGAATTCTGTCATAACTATTCGGAGCAAAAAATAGTCTGGATTATAACGCGTTTCTGCATGTGATTCGACGTTTTTGCGTAAATTTCGAACGATCGGCAGATCTGCACCGTTTCTGCACATGAAAGTACGATTCGGTTAAGAAAATAAATTGTAATCATAGATGTGCGGTCGTCTGCTTGAATTCTGTCATAACTATTCGGAGCAAAAAATAGTCTGGATTATAACGCGTTTCTGCATGTGATTCGACGTTTTTGCGTAAATTTCGAACGATCGGCAGATCTGCACCGTTTCTGCACATGAAAGTACGATTCGGTTAAGAAAATAAATTGCAATCATAGATGTGCGGTCGTCTGCTTGAATTCTGTCATAACTATTCGGAGCAAAAAATAGTCTGGAATATAACGCGTTTCTGCACATGAAAGTACGATTCGGTTAAGAAAATAAATTGTAATCATAGATGTGCGGTCGTCTGCTTGAATTCTGTCATAACTGTTCGGAGCAAAAAATAGTCTGGATTATAACGCGTTCCTGCATGTGATTCGACGTTTTTGCGTAAATTTCGAACGATCGGCAGATCTGCACCGTTTCTGCACATGAAAGTACGATTCGGTTAAGAAAATAAATTGTAGTCATAGATGTGCGGTCGTCTGCTTGAATTCTGTCATAACTATTCGGAGCAAAAAATAGTCTGGATTATAACGCGTTTCTGCATGTGATTCGACGTTTTTGCGTAAATTTCGAACGATCGGCAGATCTGCACCGTTTCTGCACATGAAAGTACGATTCGGTTAAGAAAATAAATTGTAATCATAGATGTGCGGTCGTCTGCTTGAATTCTGTCATAACTATTCGGAGCAAAAAATAGTCTGGATTATAACGCGTTTCTGCATGCGATTCGACGTTTTTGCGTAAATTTCGAACGATCGGCAGATCTGCACCGTTTCTGCACATGAAAGTACGATTCGGTTAAGAAAATAAATTGTAATCATAGATGTGCGGTCGTCTGCTTGAATTCTGTCATAACTATTCGGAGCAAAAAATAGTCTGGATTATAACGCGTTTCTGCATGTGATTCGACGTTTTTGCGTAAATTTCGAACGATCGGCAGATCTGCACCGTTTCTGCACATGAAAGTACGATTCGGTTAAGAAAATAAATTGCAATCATAGATGTGCGGTCGTCTGCTTGAATTCTGTCATAACTATTCGGAGCAAAAAATAGTCTGGAATATAACGCGTTTCTGCACATGAAAGTACGATTCGGTTAAGAAAATAAATTGTAATCATAGATGTGCGGTCGTCTGCTTGAATTCTGTCATAACTGTTCGGAGCAAAAAATAGTCTGGATTATAACGCGTTCCTGCATGTGATTCGACGTTTTTGCGTAAATTTCGAACGATCGGCAGATCTGCACCGTTTCTGCACATGAAAGTACGATTCGGTTGAGAAAATAAATTGTAATCATAGATGTGCGGTCGTCTGCTTGAATTCTGTCATAACTGTTCGGAGCAAAAAATAGTCTGGATTATAACGCGTTTCTGCATGTGATTCGACGTTTTTGCGTAAATTTCGAACGATCGGCAGATCTGCACCGTTTCTGCACATGAAAGTACGATTCGGTTAAGAAAATAAATTGTAATCATGGATGTGCGGTCGTCTGCTTGAATTCTGTCATAACTATTCGGAGCAAAAAATAGTCTGGAATATAACGCGTTTCTGCATGTGATTCGACGTTTTTGCGTAAATTTCGAACGATCGGCAGATCTGCACCGTTTCTGCACATGAAAGTACGATTCGGTTAAGAAAATAAATTGTAATCATAGATGTGCGGTCGTCTGCTTGAATTCTGTCATAACTATTCGGAGCAAAAAATAGTCTGGATTATAACGCGTTTCTGCATGTGATTCGACGTTTTTGCGTAAATTTCGAACGATCGGCAGATCTGCACCGTTTCTGCACATGAAAGTACGATTCGGTTAAGAAAATAAATTGTAATCATAGATGTGCGGTCGTCTGCTTGAATTCTGTCATAACTATTCGGAGCAAAAAATAGTCTGGATTATAACGCGTTTCTGCATGTGATTCGACGTTTTTGCGTAAATTTCGAACGATCGGCAGATCTGCACCGTTTCTGCACATGAAAGTACGATTCGGTTAAGAAAATAAATTGTAATCATAGATGTGCGGTCGTCTGCTTGAATTCTGTCATAACTATTCGGAGCAAAAAATAGTCTGGATTATAACGAGTTTCTGCATGTGATTCGACGTTTTTGCGTAAATTTCGAACGATCGGCAGATCTGCACCGTTTCTGCACATGAAAGTACGATTCGGTTAAGAAAATAAATTGTAGTCATAGATGTGCGGTCGTCTGCTTGAATTCTGTCATAACTATTCGGAGCAAAAAATAGTCTGGATTATAACGCGTTTCTGCATGCGATTCGACGTTTTTGCGTAAATTTCGAACGATCGGCAGATCTGCACCGTTTCTGCACATGAAAGTACGATTCGGTTAAGAAAATAAATTGTAATCATAGATGTGCGGTCGTCTGCTTGAATTCTGTCATAACTATTCGGAGCAAAAAATAGTCTGGATTATAACGCGTTTCTGCATGCGATTCGACGTTTTTGCGTAAATTTCGAACGATCGGCAGATCTGCACCGTTTCTGCACATGAAAGTACGATTCGGTTAAGAAAATAAATTGTAATCATAGATGTGCGGTCGTCTGCTTGAATTCTGTCATAACTATTCGGAGCAAAAAATAGTCTGGATTATAACGCGTTTCTGCATGTGATTCGACGTTTTTGCGTAAATTTCGAACGATCGGCAGATCTGCACCGTTTCTGCACATGAAAGTACGATTCGGTTAAGAAAATAAATTGCAATCATAGATGTGCGGTCGTCTGCTTGAATTCTGTCATAACTATTCGGAGCAAAAAATAGTCTGGAATATAACGCGTTTCTGCACATGAAAGTACGATTCGGTTAAGAAAATAAATTGTAATCATAGATGTGCGGTCGTCTGCTTGAATTCTGTCATAACTGTTCGGAGCAAAAAATAGTCTGGATTATAACGCGTTCCTGCATGTGATTCGACGTTTTTGCGTAAATTTCGAACGATCGGCAGATCTGCACCGTTTCTGCACATGAAAGTACGATTCGGTTAAGAAAATAAATTGTAATCATAGATGTGCGGTCGTCTGCTTGAATTCTGTCATAACTATTCGGAGCAAAAAATAGTCTGGATTATAACGCGTTTCTGCATGCGATTCGACGTTTTTGCGTAAATTTCGAACGATCGGCAGATCTGCACCGTTTCTGCACATGAAAGTACGATTCGGTTAAGAAAATAAATTGTAATCATAGATGTGCGGTCGTCTGCTTGAATTCTGTCATAATTATTCGGAGCAAAAAATAGTCTGGATTATAACGCGTTTCTGCATGTGATTCGACGTTTTTGCGTAAATTTCGAACGATCGGCAGATCTGCACCGTTTCTGCACATGAAAGTACGATTCGGTTGAGAAAATAAATTGTAATCATAGATGTGCGGTCGTCTGCTTGAATTCTGTCATAACTGTTCGGAGCAAAAAATAGTCTGGATTATAACGCGTTTCTGCATGTGATTCGACGTTTTTGCGTAAATTTCGAACGATCGGCAGATCTGCACCGTTTCTGCACATGAAAGTACGATTCGGTTGAGAAAATAAATTGTAATCATAGATGTGCGGTCGTCTGCTTGAATTCTGTCATAACTGTTCGGAGCAAAAAATAGTCTGGATTATAACGCGTTTCTGCATGTGATTCGACGTTTTTGCGTAAATTTCGAACGATCGGCAGATCTGCACCGTTTCTGCACATGAAAGTACGATTCGGTTAAGAAAATAAATTGTAATCATAGATGTGCGGTCGTCTGCTTGAATTCTGTCATAACTATTCGGAGCAAAAAATAGTCTGGATTATAACGCGTTTCTGCATGTGATTCGACGTTTTTGCGTGAATTTCGAACGATCGGCAGATCTGCACCGTTTCTGCACATGAAAGTACGATTCGGTTAAGAAAATAAATTGTAATCATAGATGTGCGGTCGTCTGCTTGAATTCTGTCATAACTATTCGGAGCAAAAAATAGTCTGGATTATAACGCGTTTCTCCATGTGATTCGACGTTTTTGCGTAAATTTCGAACGATCGGCAGATCTGCACCGTTTCTGCACATGAAAGTACGATTCGGTTAAGAAAATAAATTGTAATCATAGATGTGCGGTCGTCTGCTTGAATTCTGTCATAACTATTCGGAGCAAAAAATAGTCTGGATTATAACGCGTTTCTGCATGTGATTCGACGTTTTTGCGTAAATTTCGAACGATCGGCAGATCTGCACCGTTTCTGCACATGAAAGTACGATTCGGTTAAGAAAATAAATTGTAATCATAGATGTGCGGTCGTCTGCTTGAATTCTGTCATAACTATTCGGAGCAAAAAATAGTCTGGATTATAACGAGTTTCTGCATGTGATTCGACGTTTTTGCGTAAATTTCGAACGATCGGCAGATCTGCACCGTTTCTGCACATGAAAGTACGATTCGGTTAAGAAAATAAATTGTAGTCATAGATGTGCGGTCGTCTGCTTGAATTCTGTCATAACTATTCGGAGCAAAAAATAGTCTGGATTATAACGCGTTTCTGCATGTGTCACGTCCTGAACGGGATATTTCGCGAGGGGAAATATCGATCGATCGCGACCCGAACCGATTCAGGCAGACTTTAATAACGATGATCTTTGATCCAACCAGCACGTACGTCTGGCTCTGATCCTGGCCCGTTACCGCGTACAAACAAACTCTATATGACTAATATTTAAAATAGATTTATCATTACGTTTAGTATCCTGGGAGTCCGTCGTATTGCCCCGGATAAGACGGATATCGCCACTGTCGGATGGTGATCCGCAACGGCTTTCGTAGGATGACGTTGCTCCGGATTTTGACTATGTTCTTCCTAGTCAGAGGAAAATCGGGCAGCGCTTCCGCGGAGAAGTGGGACCTTTTCCACTTCGCGGAGCACTTTGACACGCCACTGTCCACCTCGGGTGTAGAGGAACCGTCCTCTGGATCTGGAATAGGACGGCGGTCGAGGATCACCGTCTCGGCGTCGGAGATGCCTTCCTCGTCGTCGTGATTACTGTCCGCGTGGTTGACAGGGCTGAACTCGCGTAGCTCGTCCGCGTGGTTGACGGAGCCTTTATTACACGGACAACCGTATACGGACACGTGGTCGTTAGCGTTGCACTGAATATGTTCGGTTGTGCCCAACAAAGGTTGATACCAGCCGGGATTGTGTAAATGTTTGAACAACTCGGAAATGGTGGATTTACGATGGGATTGTCGACTACGCGGCATGCAAGCGCGTTAAAACAATATTCAAGAATTTACTTCAAAAGTTCAGTGGGTGGTGAGACCGACTCGGCACTGAATGCACACAAGATTTAAATTGGATTTAAACAACCAACGTTCAATAATTCCAGTGGGTGGTGAGACCGACTCGTCACTGGTAATCACTGAATCGTGTATGATTTCTATTTGTTGAAACAATCTTGACTCGAAGTCGAACTAAGGATAATTCACTGGATGGTTGAAATCACTTGAATAGATTTATATATTAATATGTTTAATAAGGAGATAACTGGTACAACGATGATACAAACGACGGTGTCTAAACCGTATGCTAATATAACGGACGGTGTCTAAACCGTATAAGACTTGAAGTCGACCGTACTGGTCGAGAGGTGCGCGATGAACATTAGAATATTTGATTTTAACAACTGGCACCATAGGCGGGTGCATCGGAATATTATATATTACTTAGTTTAGGTGAAATTTAACATATGATTACATCTACGTGTTTGTGTTATAATGTGTAGTGTTTTAAGGACTAACATGCACATTTATACTTGCATATCCCATATTCCATTCATACTTGCGCTACATACTTTACGTATGTCCAACGTCGTGGCGTCGAGCGCATGACGTCACACCTCCCCCCTTAGCGAAGAAATTTCGCGCAACGAAATTTCTTGCTCTCGGTGGCGGAACACAGGGTGAATCGATATATCGTCTGATTCGCGTGTGGGTTCTGGGGTGGACGGGGCTCTATCGCGTTCAGTCTTTTGGGGCCTTGGGTGGGCTTGGGGAACACTGACACTTTCACTGTCGTTCACGTAATAACACTTTATTTAGTCTGTGTCGTCGTTTGCGTTGTTGCCTGTTGTGAATGTGTAGGCCTCGTCTGGGACGTGCCATGGATCCTCGGGGTCTGTGTCTTCAGAATCCGTGTCGGGGGCGTCGGTACTTGAGGAATCGTCGGAGTCGCTTTCGTCCTCAGTTATGGCGTCCATGGGTTGGATCCCTCCTGAATTCCTGAGTGCGATCAAATGTAGGCAAATGTCGCAGTCTAATACTGGGGTTTCCTTTAGGATTTTCATTCCGCACGTTCCACAATTGTTACGCATTTCGTATAGTCTGTCGTGATACCATCGTTCGATTTCGATGACGACAGTCCTTTCGCTACAGTCGTAACATAGGGGTTTTCTATCGGCGGATATTCTAAGTGTTCCGCAGTAGCATATTAGCTCGCGGAACTTGTTGAGATATTTTCCCGCTTTACGGTCTGCGGTTTTACGCTTGGTGAATGGTCCACACATCTTCGGCTTGTTCCTCGTGCGTAGTTCGGAGGTGTTGCTTGTGCCGCTGCTGAGTGGTGTTCTGTCGTATGCCGCGTTGGGTTCTCTCGAGGTAACCTCTGCTTGTTTCGTAATCGCGAGGCATCTCAGATTTCTTGCTGAGTTCGCCTCTGGAGGTTCGGTCCTATCTTCTATGGGGGTCGTGTGTCGCGATGCAATCGGAGCTGCGTTTCGGGTTACCGTGGGACCGGATTGCTCGTGGCTTTGTATCGCGCTTCGTTTGAGTTTATTCGCATGAACTATTTTGTAATGACTGCCTACTTGTATTTTAACATTACCATTGGGTAGGATCTCTAATACTTTGTGGGGGCCTGTGTACTGGGCGTCGAATTTGCCCTTACGTGGTTCTTTAAGAAGATAGACTTTGTCGTTTACAGAGAATTTTACTTGGTTGATCCGTCTGTCGTAATACGTTTTTGATTTAGTTTTAGCCGAAGTTAGGTTCTCGCGTGCGATTCGTTGAGACCCATTGACTTTTTCCTGCAGGTCGTGGAGGTATGCGGCGTATGACTCATTTTCGACTTCAAATAGGTAGGTGTCTGAGGATGGGGCGCGAAGGAGGGAACCGAAGACCAACTCGTGTGGCGTGAAGTTGGTGCCTTCATGGACGCTGGAATTGTAGCTCATCATGGCTAAAGGTACCCATTTATCCCAATCGTTTTTATTGACATATTGTTTTAAGTATTCTGTCAGTACGTGGTGGGATCTCTCGATGGAGCCGTTGCTTTGTGGGTGGAACGCGGTGGTTCTCATCCGGGTTATTTTAAACTTCCTGGCTACTGCTTTCATTAGGGCGCTCGTGAGATTTGCTCCCTGGTCTGTGAGTAGGGCCTTGGGTGCACCGAAGCGGCAGATGAGATGAGTAATGAATCCGTCTGCAATTTCTTCCGAGGTGGCTGTTTTCATGGGTACCGCTATGGAGTATTTAGTGAGCAGGTCCTGAATCGTCAGGATGTATCTGTGCTCATCGTTAGTTGGGGGAAGGGGTCCCACTATATCGATTGAAACCTTGTCGAATGCGCGTCCCGGGGTGTCGGTTATCGTCATCGGAAGCCGGGTTTTGACGCGCGTGAGTTTGAGCCGCTGGCAACTCTCGCAATTGTTGACGTAATTCGTCACGTCTGGTTTCAGACTGCTCCAGTAGTATTTTTCCCGTATTCGTTTATACGTTTTTGTGATCCCTTTGTGTCCGGCTACGGGCGAGACGTGATTTTCCCTAATTATCTCAGTCCGTCTGTCCTCGGCCGGGATTTGTATTTCGTTGGAGCACAGGAACATATGTATGGGCGCGTCTTGAAAGACGTCTAGGAGTAGTTTCAATATATATTCCCAGGGTAGGTTATCTAAGAAGGTTTTCGAGATTGAGAATGATGTCAGCTGCAGTTCGTTAACCGCGTCATGCAGTGCCCTGATGCATTCTTTGGCGTCTTCTGGGGAAGTTTCATGTAGCATCGTTTCCTTGACTGGGATCTGGATTAATTTGTACGATCCATAGGCCGTGACTTTGACTCTTTGGAACGTTAGGTCCCGGGTTGACGATAGTTTTCCCATTCTGTAGAGGTCTGCTGCGCCGGCGTCTATTGGGCGGCCGTCGAGAGTGGTAAAGCACACAAGGTTATCCTTTCGCATGATTAGGCGGTCCTTAGTGTGTGTTATAGTTCTCCGGATTGGCAATTCGGGTGCTTCCTCGCTCGAATCGCTTTCTGGTTCTTCGGGCGGTTCCGGGATTGGATTATCACTCGGATAGGGGAGAATTGGAATGAACGGGTCGATATCTCCGTCCTCCGGATTTACGGTTATCGTTCTTCTTCTGGGTGGGGATGCGGCTGGTGCGGGCATGAGGAGACTTCCTTCGTCTTCGTTTAAGTGTTCTTCGGGCCCGCGCGTTTCGTCGTTTTGCCCCCTGACTGATTCCATCTCGGGGAACGATTGTTGGTTGGAGGAGTCTTGGTTGGGACGTGCCTCGAATAATGGTGTTCCCGGCGTCATAGGCGTCCGTGGGGGCGAGTCGCTGTGCCTGTGCCAGGAGAGGGGGAGAACCGCTGGGTTTCTCGAGAGGGCGTCTGCGTTGGAGTTCGCTCTTCCAGGCTTGTAGAGGATCTCGTACTCGAACTCTGCTAGTTTAAGTCTCCACCTTAGTAATCGAGATGTGGGATCCTTTACCGAATTCATCCACACTAACGGGCGGTGGTCGGTGATTAGTTTGAATTTCCTCCCATAGATGTATGGTCGGAAATACTGGACGGCGAATATGATGGCCAGGCACTCCTTTTCTATGGTAGAATAGTTTAATTCTGGACCGTGTAGGATCCTGGATGCGTAGGCTATGGGTCGGTCTTTGCCGACGTCTCCTTGACTGAGGACCGCGCCGATTGCGTGTCCTGACGCATCACACGTGACGTTGAATGGTTTCGTGAAGTCTGGGTATTGCAGGACTGGGTCTCTGCATAGCGCTGATCTCAATGTTTCGAACGCCCTTTCTTGACTGGGACCCCACGCGAATTTTGCGTCTTTGGTAAGGAGTTGGGTTAAGGGTTTGGAAATCTGCGCGAATTTGTCAATGAATCTCCGATAATATCCGGCGAGCCCTAGGAATTCACGAACGTTCTTAGCATTTTTCGGTCGCGGGTAATTTTGGACGGCCGCGATTTTCTTTGGACACGGTTTAACGCCGTTCTCGCTTATTTGGTGTCCGAGATACGCTACTTCTTTATGTAAGAATCCGCATTTGGAAGGTTGGAGCTTGAGGTTGGCTGCTCTCAGGCGTCGGGCCAACTTATTAAATTTTGATTTATGTTCTTCCAAGGTACGAGCGTACACAACGATGTCGTCTAGGTAGACGAACAGCTCGTTTCCTTGGAGACCAGTGAGGATGTTGTCCATTAGTCTTTGAAACGTGGCTGGCGCGTTTTTGAGCCCGAATGGCATTCTATTATATTGGTAGTGCCCGAAGGGTGTTGAGAACGCGGTTTTCGCGGCGTCTGATTTTTCCATCGCAATTTGGTGAAAACCGCTCGCGAGGTCGAAGACACTAAAGTATTTGGCGCTACCTAACTGGTCCAATATTTCGTTGATACTAGGTAATGGGTACGCGTCGGATATGGATTTCTCGTTGAGAGCGCGATAATCAATCACCATTCGCCATTTCGTATTGCCATCTGCGTCTGGTTTTTTGGGGACGATCCACAAGGGAGAATTGTACGGGGAACTGGATGGCGACACTATGTCGTTAGCGAGGAGCTCTCGCATTTGCTTATCTATTTCTTCCTTGTGAATCGGCGGATAGCGGTATTGTTTCGTATGCACCGGTATGTCATCGGTTGGAGGAATTTTGTGGGTGACCGCATTGGTTTTTCCCAGGCGGTCACCTTGAAGGTGGAAGAGATCATGATTTTCTTCCAACAAGTCTACTACGTGGTCTACCTCGTCTTTGTTGAGGTGATCCAACGGTATGGTTTTGATTAGTTCCGTAATTCTCTCAGAGAAGCTAGTTCTAGAAGTACTCGCGATTTGATCGTTTTCGATCGTCTCATATGTTCGATGCGTATGAGCGTTTAATTTTATCTTATCCGGATTTACGGGAACTTCGTCTGGGTTTTTCCCAGGAACAATCGCGGGTTGATCGTTTTCGATCGTCTCATGCATGCGGTATGCATGAGCATTTCTTTTAACGCTGTCCGGATTTACGGGAACTTCGTCTGGGTTTTCCCCAGGAACAATCGCGAGTTGATCGTTTTCGATCGTCTCATGCATGCGGTATGCATGAGCATTTATTTTAACGCTGTCCGGATTTACGGGAACTTGAATTTGGCGATTGATAACATTGATATAGTCATCAACCTTTGATTCTGTATTGAATCTTTTCGCGCGGTGATCCTTTTTGATCGTCTCATGCACTCGGTGTGCATGAGCATTTATTTTGACTTCTGGATGACTTCCAGAGTTTGTAAGCAAATCGGAATCAATCGCCTCGATCTCTTCTACCTCCAATGTAGGCAGGTCGAAGGATGCCACTTCGGACGATGCATTTATGCACCGTAGGCTCGCTTTTCCGTTTCGGTTTGTTACGAGGCAGTCTCCGAGGAACACTTCGGGTGCTACCTCCTGACGACGGATGTAACCCTCGGCTGGGCCGTTTACGTCGATCGATATACACGCTGCGGTACGTGCCTCAACAGTATGCCGACGTACGTTGCTGAATGGGATTTTTGTTTTCCCGTGCACGATTTCTTGTCGCGCGAATGATATTTCTCCCCCATGTTGGAAGAACGGTGCCCCAATTATTCCGTCTAAATTGATCGGAAACTCGTCTGGGAGGACATGAAATTTGACGGGTATAGTCCCTGCTAGATGAGCGGTGACCTCGCCGATAGTACTGATATGACCATCGGTGATCCCGTGTATTTGAATCTCGCAGTCGGATTCTAGGCGCGTTTTGGGATTCATGCTATCCGCGCTTATTAAATTTATTTCTGATCCCGTGTCTACCAGAAACTCACATTTTTTTGAGAACTGGGGGGCCGCGATTTGAATTCGCGGGATCGGAGAGTCGTCTGTCAAATTTACGACATTGACAGATCTTGTAACCGTGTCTCGATCGGAGCGGTGACATTCACGTTCCGTACGGGTCTTGGACTTTGGGCCTCGTTCGTCTGCGGAACGCCAGTCGGGAGGCCGCGCTCGTTTCCCGAATTATTGAAAAATTCGCGACGGCGGCACTCGTGGATATCGTGTCCGGTGCGTCTACAATACTTGCAATATTTTGCGTTTTCCGTAGGGAATCGGTCTCTGGGCTCACGATATGACTCTAGAGGTTTAATTTCGCGTGGCGCGTAATCTTCGCGTTCTCGCGCTTGGGGTGGCTCGTATTTTCGCGGCGGCGACGAGCGATAATTGTCCCGTGGGTGAGGAGAGTTTGACTCGCGCCATGGGATAGCTGGTTTGCTGTTCCTTCTTTCCGGCGTTAAGTTTCGCGTGTGAAAATTATCGCGCGCGTATGGCTCTATATTCCGTCTCTCGGGCGTTCGGCTTCTGTTCTCGAAGAAACTAACGCGTCGGTTTTCGTCGCGGAACGGATCGCGGTAACGAGTCTTGTCGTGCTCGTATTGTTTATAGGCGCTTATGGCTTCGTCGAAAATCTTTTTAATGCCCTGTCTCTCGAATCGGCTGACTTCGTATCGTAGGGTGGGGATAATTCCACGGAGGAAACACGCGGCGACGAATTTGTCTACTTCGGTCGTGGAGTCGTTATCTGTGCCGTAATCGAGAATGGCTGTACGGAGGTCTTTTACTCTCCCGATGTAATCTAGAATGTGTTCTGCGGAACCCTGTAATATACTAGCCAATTCTCCGCGATATTGATCGACTACTTTGTATGGACCTAGGACGTTTTTTAATCGGTTGCATAATTCATCAACCGTGCAGCAATTCGCGTCTTCTACGGCTGCATAGGCGCGTCCGCGGAGTTTATTGCAAATTAGTTTTGTAAAAAGCCTTTCCGACGAGGCTGGAATTAGTTCGTGGGCACGTTTACATGCTCGGACGAATTGCATTAGTGAAATTGATTTCCCGTCGAACGTAGGGATTGTCTCGACGGCTTGCTTTACCGTATACATGTTTGCGGGGTCTTGAGGAAAATGATCACGCGGGATCGTGATATCGAAGCGATCTGAACGCGGCGTGAATTCGGAAGGGGCTGTTTCCCTGAGCGCGTCTATTTCCCGACGTAACTCTTTGAATGCGTCGCGTTGTGCTTGGAGTTCGTGTTCATATTTTAGTCTATTTAATTCGAGCGAATCGTGGTATTCTTTAAGAGCTACTTCGCGTTTTGCTAGTTCCTGTTGGAATGCAAGTAATTCCGCCTCTGTAGGAGGATTTGATTTAGAAGTTGAAGGATCCATTTTCGGATTTTTGCTTGAACTACGGGTATCTACAACCATTTATTGGACAAGTTTGATCGAGGTTTGTCGATCTTATTTCGAAGATTTATTTTTGCGAAAATATTTTCTTTCGAGGGGTTGTCGTTAACTGACTTAGTTTGACCGAAGAGGTGGTCTTTTGAGTTCTCCTTGGAACGAATAATTTTTGACGCGAGAATTTCTTAGATAGGATCGTGCCTATTGGATCCGTTATCGCGCGGGGAGTCTGTATACCTTACTCGTGCGAGGTGGAATATTTTCAAAATTTTTCTATGTTTTGGAGAAAATTTTCCTCGGAATCCATCACGTTTTCTGGGTCTAATTTATCATAACGATGGTTCGGAAGGATTGTTTCGTGACCACATTTCTGTGCGAGCACGTCTCTAGGAAAGTTTCTTTGGATGTAGATGCGATTTCCGTGCGTGACATTACTTCGCGGTGCTTTCGCGGAAGCATCGGTGATATGTAATTTCCGTAAAATTTTTCTCACTGGGAGTACTTCTATCGTTTGTATTTCATGACAACTATCCTTTCGTGTGCTTGTTACGCGAGGGTATTTTCAAAAATCTGCGAGTTTATGATGCGGTTTTTGAAAACGGGGATCATCTTCGTGTCCTACCGACTGCGCCAAATTTTTATGTCACGTCCTGAACGGGATATTTCGCGAGGGGAAATATCGATCGATCGCGACCCGAACCGATTCAGGCAGACTTTAATAACGATGATCTTTGATCCAACCAGCACGTACGTCTGGCTCTGATCCTGGCCCGTTACCGCGTACAAACAAACTCTATATGACTAATATTTAAAATAGAT
Organism: Lasioglossum villosulum; assembly: GCA_963971365.1. Lineage (NCBI taxonomy): Eukaryota > Metazoa > Arthropoda > Insecta > Hymenoptera > Halictidae > Lasioglossum > Lasioglossum villosulum. The sequence goes on from CAXARU010000044.1 coordinate 87,845, forward strand.
TTATCATTACGTTTAGTATCCTGGGAGTCCGTCGTATTGCCCTGGGAACGATGGGTACCGCCACTGTCGGATGGTGATCCGCAACGGCTTTCGTAGGATGACGTTGCTCCGGATTTTGACTATGTTCTTCCTAGTCAGAGGAAAATCGGGCAGCGCTTCCGCGGAGAAGTGGGACCTTTTCCACTTCGCGGAGCACTTTGACACGCCACTGTCCACCTCGGGTGTAGAGGAACCGTCCTCTGGATCTGGAATAGGACGGCGGTCGAGGATCACCGTCTCGGCGTCGGAGATGCCTTCCTCGTCGTCGTGATTACTGTCCGCGTGGTTGACAGGGCTGAACTCGCGTAGCTCGTCCGCGTGGTTGACGGAGCCTTTATTACACGGACAACCGTATACGGACACGTGGTCGTTAGCGTTGCACTGAATATGTTCGGTTGTGCCCAACAAAGGTTGATACCAGCCGGGATTGTGTAAATGTTTGAACAACTCGGAAATGGTGGATTTACGATGGGATTGTCGACTACGCGGCATGCAAGCGCGTTAAAACAATATTCAAGAATTTACTTCAAAAGTTCAGTGGGTGGTGAGACCGACTCGGCACTGAATGCACACAAGATTTAAATTGGATTTAAACAACCAACGTTCAATAATTCCAGTGGGTGGTGAGACCGACTCGTCACTGGTAATCACTGAATCGTGTATGATTTCTATTTGTTGAAACAATCTTGACTCGAAGTCGAACTAAGGATAATTCACTGGATGGTTGAAATCACTTGAATAGATTTATATATTAATATGTTTAATAAGGAGATAACTGGTACAACGATGATACAAACGACGGTGTCTAAACCGTATGCTAATATAACGGACGGTGTCTAAACCGTATTGGCTGCGACGGTGTCTAAACCGTATAAGACTTGAAGTCGACCGTACTGGTCGAGAGGTGCGCGGTGACTGACTACTCCAGTCGGTGGTCGAACGTCGACTAACGATTCGGGACGCTGCTCACCCGTCGTCGATGCTCGGCAGCGTCGAACAAAGGAAATGCCGAGTCAGCGGTTTTCAGTCCGCGCGGACTCTCGGCATCTCTCTGCCTCTATCCGTACGCTTGGCCTCGCTCGAGGCACGTAGTGCCGAGTCAGCAAAAGGGGACCGCGTCCTCTTTGTGCTAACCATTCGTGCAAGGGCGTATACATTAGAATATTTGATTTTAACAACTGGCACCATAGGCGGGTGCATTGGAATATTATATATTACTTAGTTTAGGTGAAATTTAACATATGATTACATCTACGTGTTTGTGTTATAATGTGTAGTGTTTTAAAGACTAACATGCACATTTATACTTGCATATCCCATATTCCATTCATACTTGCGCTACATACTTTACGTATGTCCAACGTCGTGGCGTCGAGCGCATGACGTCACACCTCCCCCCTTAGCGAAGAAATTTCGCGCAACGAAATTTCTTGCTCTCGGTGGCGGAACACAGGGTGAATCGATATATCGTCTGATTCGCGTGTGGGTTCTGGGGTGGACGGGGCTCTATCGCGTTCAGTCTTTTGGGGCCTTGGGTGGGCTTGGGGAACACTGACACTTTCACTGTCGTTCACGTAACAACACTTTATTTAGTCTGTGTCGTCGTTTGCGTTGTTGCCTGTTGTGAATGTGTAGGCCTCGTCTGGGACGTGCCATGGATCCTCGGGGTCAGTGTCCTCGGAGTCCGTGTCGGAGTCCGTGTCCGGATAGGGAATAAAAACTCTTGGTGTCCGCCTTACTGCCAGGAAATACGAACAGCGTGCGCAATTCGGTACGGGTGTTTCCCTGCACATCTTTCCGCCGCAGTTGTCGCATTCGTTTGGCATGTGTCGTGATCTCATATGCGTAAAACGTAAGGTTTCTCTTACCCGCACCTTTCGGCTGCATTGATAGCATAGGCGTCTTGCTTGACGAGTTACATAAACTCGTCCGTTGTAGCAGGTGAGTCGGCGGTATGTAGCCATACTCTTATTTGCTTTTTGTTCTGAGGTTCTGCGTATCTTACCCGGTCCGCACATTTTCACTTTGTCTGGTGCGTATATTGTCCCGTGGTTAATGACGTTGTGAGTTCCTCTTGTCGGAGTGTCCTCCTTATATGGGACCTCATCTCGGGAGAGAATGTCGTTTTTCGCTGACGTGGGGGCTCCAGATAATTCGTTATCGGTGCCGCGTCGTGTCGTTCCGAGGCGCTTTGCCTCGGGGGCGGGGGTCGGCTTGCTCTGCACATTGGGCATCCCGAGGATGGTCGCCTGGCTGTCAGGAATATTTTGCATTGGCCGCATTGAATTTTTAACTCCATTTCCGTGTCGTGGACGATCTCGATGTATGAAAGGTTGTTGCGGCTGCATAGTTCGCAGCGTGTTGCTCCCTCCGGGGTTGTGTAGACTATTCCGAAGTAGCAGTATTGGTGTGACGTCATGCGCTCGACGCCACGACGTTGGACATACGTAAAGTATGTAGCGCAAGTATGAATGGAATATGGGATATGCAAGTATAAATGTGCATGTTAGTCTTTAAAACACTACACATTATAACACAAACACGTAGATGTAATCATATGTTAAATTTCACCTAAACTAAGTAATATATAATATTCCGATGCACCCGCCTATGGTGCCAGTTGTTAAAATCAAATATTCTAATGTATACGCCCTTGCACGAATGGTTAGCACAAAGAGGACGCGGTCCCCTTTTGCTGACTCGGCACTACGTGCCTCGAGCGAGGCCAAGCGTACGGATAGAGGCAGAGAGATGCCAAGAGTCCGCGCGGACTGAAAACCGCTGACTCGGCATTTCCTTTGTTCGACGCTGCCGAGCATCGACGACGGGTGAGCAACGTCCCGAATCGTTAGTCGACGTTCGACCACCGACTGGAGTAGTCAGTCACCGCGCACCTCTCGACCAGTACGGTCGACTTCAAGTCTTATACGGTTTAGACACCGTCGCAGCCAATACGGTTTAGACACCGTCCGTTATATTAGCATACGGTTTAGACACCGTCGTTTGTATCATCGTTGTACCAGTTATCTCCTTATTAAACATATTAATATATAAATCTATTCAAGTGATTTCAACCATCCAGTGAATTATCCTTAGTTCGACTTCGAGTCAAGATTGTTTCAACAAATAGAAATCATACACGATTCAGTGATTACCAGTGACGAGTCGGTCTCACCACCCACTGGAATTATTGAACGTTGGTTGTTTAAATCCAATTTAAATCTTGTGTGCATTCAGTGCCGAGTCGGTCTCACCACCCACTGAACTTTTGAAGTAAATTCTTGAATATTGTTTTAACGCGCTTGCATGCCGCGTAGTCGACAATCCCATCGTAAATCCACCATTTCCGAGTTGTTCAAACATTTACACAATCCCGGCTGGTATCAAGCTTTGTTGGGCACAACCGAACATATTCAGTGCAACGCTAACGACCACGTGTCCGTATACGGTTGTCCGTGTAATAAAGGCTCCGTCAACCACGCGGACGAGCTACGCGAGTTCAGCCCTGTCAACCACGCGGACAGTAATCACGACGACGAGGAAGGCATCTCCGACGCCGAGACGGTGATCCTCGACCGCCGTCCTATTCCAGATCCAGAGGACGGTTCCTCTACACCCGAGGTGGACAGTGGCGTGTCAAAGTGCTCCGCGAAGTGGAAAAGGTCCCACTTCTCCGCGGAAGCGCTGCCCGATTTTCCTCTGACTAGGAAGAACATAGTCAAAATCCGGAGCAACGTCATCCTACGAAAGCCGTTGCGGATCACCATCCGACAGTGGCGGTACCCATCGTTCCCAGGGCAATACGACGGACTCCCAGGATACTAAACGTAATGATAAATCTATTTTAAATATTAGTCATATAGAGTTTGTTTGTACGCGGTAACGGGCCAGGATCAGAGCCAGACGTACGTGCTGGTTGGATCAAAGATCATCGTTATTAAAGTCTGCCTGAATCGGTTCGGGTCGCGATCGATCGATATTTCCCCTCGCGAAATATCCCGTTCAGGACGTGACATAAAAATTTGGCGCAGTCGGTAGGACCTGAAGATGATCCCCGTTTTCAAAAACCGCATCATAAACTCGCAGATTTTTGAAAATACCCTCGCGTAACAAGCACACGAAAGGATAGTTGTCATGAAATACAAACGATAGAAGTACTCCCAGTGAGAAAAATTTTACGGAAATTACATATCACCGATGCTTCCGCGAAAGCACCGCGAAGTAATGTCACGCACGGAAATCGCATCTACATCCAAAGAAACTTTCCTAGAGACGTGCTCGCACAGAAATGTGGTCACGAAACAATCCTTCCGAACCATCGTTATGATAAATTAGACCCAGAAAACGTGATGGATTCCGAGGAAAATTTTCTCCAAAGCATAGAAAAATTTTGAAAATATTCCACCTCGCACGAGTAAGGTATACAGACTCCCCGCGCGATAACGGATCCAATAGGCACGATCCTATCTAAGAAATTCTCGCGTCAAAAATTATTCGTTCCAAGGACAACTCAAAAGACCACCTCTTCGGTCAAACTAAGTCAGTTAACGACAACCCCTCGAAAGAAAATATTTTCGCAAAAATAAATCTTCGAAATAAGATCGACAAACCTCGATCAAACTTGTCCAATAAATGGTTGTAGATACCCGTAGTTCAAGCAAAAATCCGAAAATGGACCCCTCAACTTCTAAATCAAATCCTCCTACAGAGGCGGAATTACTTGCATTCCAACAGGAGCTAGCAAAACGCGAAGTAGCCCTTAAAGAATATCATGATTCGCTTGAACTGAACAGAATGAAGTACGAGAACGAACTTCAAGCCCAACGCGACGCATTCAAAGAGTTACGTCGGGAAATAGACGCGCTCAGGGAAACAGCCCCTTCCGAATTCACGCCGCGTTCAGATCGCTTCGATATCACGATCCCGCGTGATCATTTTCCTCAAGACCCCGCAAACATGTATACGGTAAAGCAAGCCGTCGAGACAATCCCTACGTTCGACGGGAAATCAATTTCACTAATGCAATTCGTCCGAGCATGTAAACGTGCCCACGAACTAATTCCAGCCTCGTCGGAAAGGCTTTTTACAAAACTAATTTGCAATAAACTCCGCGGACGCGCCTATGCAGCCGTAGAAGACGCGAATTGCTGCACGGTTGATGAATTATGCAACCGATTAAAAAACGTCCTAGGTCCATACAAAGTAGTCGATCAATATCGCGGAGAATTGGCTAGTATATTACAGGGTTCCGCAGAACACATTCTAGAGTACATCGGTAGAGTAAAAGACCTTCGTACAGCCATTCTCGATTACGGCACAGATAACGACTCCACGACCGAAGTCGATAAATTCGTCATAGCATGCTTCCTCCGTGGCATAATTCCCACGTTAAGATACGAGGTCAGCCGATTCGAAAACCAGGGTATCAGGAAAGTATTCGACGAAGCGATAAGCGCTTACAAGCAATACGAGCATGATAAGACTCGATACCGAGATCCGTTTCGTGACGAAAACCGACGCGTCAGCTTTTCGGAAAGCCGAAACCGAACACCTGAGCGAAGAGGCATAGAGCCATACCCACGCGATAACTTCCATGTGCGAAATCCTACACCGGAAAGAAGGGATATCAAACCGACAGTCCCATGGCGTAACTCGAACCCCACCTATCAACGGGACGACTATCGCTCGCCGCCGCCGCAGAAATACGAGCCACGTCCGATTAAAACTCACGAGGAATACGCGCCGCGAGATAATAAAAATTTCGAAACTTATCGTGAGCCCAGGAACCGGTTCCCTACAGAGAACGCGAAATACTGCAAGTATTGCAAACGCGCAGGTCACGATATACACGAATGTCGCCGCCGAGACTATTTCAATAATTCGGGAAACGAGCGCGGCCTCCCGACTGGCGTTCCGCAGACGAACGAGGCCCAAAGTCCAAGACCCGTACGGAACGTGAATGTCACCGCTCCGATCGAGACACGGTTACAAGATCTGTCAATGTCGTAAATTTGACAGACGACTCTCCGATCCCGCGAATTCAAATCACGGCCCCCCAGTTCTCAAAAAAATGTGAGTTTCTGGTAGACACGGGATCAGAAATAAATTTAATAAGCGCGGATAGCATGAATCCCAAAACGCGCCTAGAATCCGACTGCGAGATTCAAATACACGGGATCACCGATGGTCATATCAGTACTATCGGCGAGGTCACCGCTCATCTAGCAGGTACTATACCCGTCAAATTTCATGTCCTCCCAGACGAGTTTCCGATCAATTTAGACGGAATAATTGGGGCACCGTTCTTCCAACATGGGGGAGAAATATCATTCGCGCGACAAGAAATCGTGCACGGGAAAACAAAAATCCCATTCAGCAACGTACGTCGGCATACTGTTGAGGCACGTACCGCAGCGTGTATATCGATCGACGTAAAAGGCCCTGCCGAGGGTTACATCCGTCGTCAGGAGGTAGCACCCGAAGTGTTCCTCGGAGACTGCCTCGTAACAAACCGAAACGGAAAAGCGAGCCTACGGTGCATAAATGCATCGTCCGAAGTGGCATCCTTCGACCTGCCTACATTGGAGGTAGAAGAGATCGAGGCGATTGATTCCGATTTGCTTACAAACTCTGGAAGTCATCCAGAAGTCAAAATAAATGCTCATGCACACCGAGTGCATGAGACGATCAAAAAGGATCACCACGCGAAAAGATTCAATGAAGAATCAAAAGAAGGTGTTGATGACTATATCAATGTTATCAATCGCCAAATTCAAGTTCCCGTAAATCCGGACAGCGTTAAAATAAATGCTCATGCATACCGCATGCATGAGACGATCGAAAACGATCAACTCGCGATTGTTCCTGGGAAAAACCCAGACGAAGTTCCCGTAAATCCGGATAGCGTTAAAATAAATGCTCATGCATACCGCATGCATGAGACGATCGAAAACGATCAACTCGCGATTGTTCCTGGGAAAAACCCAGACGAAGTTCCCGTAAATCCGGATAGCGTTAAAATAAATGCTCATGCATACCGCATGCATGAGACGATCGAAAACGATCAACCCGCGATTGCTCCTGGGAAAAACCCAGACGAAGTTCCCGTAAATCCGGATAAGATAAAAATAAACGCTCATACGCACCGAACATATGAGACGATCGAAAACGATCAAATCGCGAATACTCTTACGTCCGAATTAACCGGACCCGAAAGAAACGATCTCTCCTACTCTCAAACATTTCCGTACAAAGCGAATCTTCGGAAATCTAAAGGAGCATTCACAATAACCGCGTTGCGATGCCCCCAAGGGATCGACCCAGTAGATCGCGGGAAAGAATGCAAAATCAAAACTAAATCCAATATCAGGATGGCAATGTACAATACTGCCATACCGAGTCGAATATCGTGCAGAGACATTCCTTCCCACGACCTAAAAGTCCTAAACGTCGACGCGCAAGGTAATATGAGCAACGAGCTCACTAACCATAAGCATGCAAAATTCGAGAACGCGCGAGCACAATCTCAGGTTATCGCGACGAGATGTAACGCGAAACCGACCCTCGTGCGAGCAAGTAGAAAGATCAGCAGATCAAAATTCCGCGAAGCGAAATCCGAAACCCTGGGACGATTCGAACCCCCACCACTACGACACATCAGCACTTTCCGAAAGCCTAGGAACAAAAGCTCCAATCGTTTCGACGACATCCAGTCTACCTCAGACATTCCAACAAGCCAGAATGAATCAAGCCAACCAATACTGCTACTTCGGAAGAGTCTACACAACCCCGGAGGGAGCAACACGCTGCGAACTATGCAGCCGCAACAACCTTTCATACATCGAGATCGTCCACGACACGGAAATGGAGTTAAAAATTCAATGCGGCCAATGCAAAATATTCCTGACAGCCAGGCGACCATCCTCGGGATGCCCAATGTGCAGAGCAAGCCGACCCCCGCCCCCGAGGCAAAGCGCCTCGGAACGACACGACGCGGTACCGATAACGAATTATCTGGAGCCCCCACGTCAGCGAAAAACGACATTCTCTCCCGAGATGAGGTCCCATATAAGGAGGACACTCCGACAAGAGGAACTCACAACGTCATTAACCACGGGACAATATACGCACCAGACAAAGTGAAAATGTGCGGACCGGGTAAGATACGCAGAACCTCAGAACAAAAAGCAAATAAGAGTATGGCTACATACCGCCGACTCACCTGCTACAACGGACGAGTTTATGTAACTCGTCAAGCAAGACGCCTATGCTATCAATGCAGCCGAAAGGTGCGGGTAAGAGAAACCTTACGTTTTACGCATATGAGATCACGACACATGCCAAACGAATGCGACAACTGCGGCGGAAAGATGTGCAGGGAAACACCCGTACCGAATTGCGCACGCTGTTCGTATTTCCTGGCAGTAAGGCGGACACCAAGAGTTTTTATTCCCTATCCGGACACGGACTCCGACACGGACTCCGAGGACACTGACCCCGAGGATCCATGGCACGTCCCAGACGAGGCCTACACATTCACAACAGGCAACAACGCAAACGACGACACAGACTAAATAAAGTGTTATTACGTGAACGACAGTGAAAGTGTCAGTGTTCCCCAAGCCCACCCAAGGCCCCAAAAGACTGAACGCGATAGAGCCCCGTCCACCCCAGAACCCACACGCGAATCAGACGATATATCGATTCACCCTGTGTTCCGCCACCGAGAGCAAGAAATTTCGTTGCGCGAAATTTCTTCGCTAAGGGGGGAGGTGTGACGTCATGCGCTCGACGCCACGACGTTGGACATACGTAAAGTATGTAGCGCAAGTATGAATGGAATATGGGATATGCAAGTATAAATGTGCATGTTAGTCTTTAAAACACTACACATTATAACACAAACACGTAGATGTAATCATATGTTAAATTTCACCTAAACTAAGTAATATATAATATTCCGATGCACCCGCCTATGGTGCCAGTTGTTAAAATCAAATATTCTAATGTTCATCGCGCACCTCTCGACCAGTACGGTCGACTTCAAGTCTTATACGGTTTAGACACCGTCCGTTATATTAGCATACGGTTTAGACACCGTCGTTTGTATCATCGTTGTACCAGTTATCTCCTTATTAAACATATTAATATATAAATCTATTCAAGTGATTTCAACCATCCAGTGAATTATCCTTAGTTCGACTTCGAGTCAAGATTGTTTCAACAAATAGAAATCATACACGATTCAGTGATTACCAGTGACGAGTCGGTCTCACCACCCACTGGAATTATTGAACGTTGGTTGTTTAAATCCAATTTAAATCTTGTGTGCATTCAGTGCCGAGTCGGTCTCACCACCCACTGAACTTTTGAAGTAAATTCTTGAATATTGTTTTAACGCGCTTGCATGCCGCGTAGTCGACAATCCCATCGTAAATCCACCATTTCCGAGTTGTTCAAACATTTACACAATCCCGGCTGGTATCAACCTTTGTTGGGCACAACCGAACATATTCAGTGCAACGCTAACGACCACGTGTCCGTATACGGTTGTCCGTGTAATAAAGGCTCCGTCAACCACGCGGACGAGCTACGCGAGTTCAGCCCTGTCAACCACGCGGACAGTAATCACGACGACGAGGAAGGCATCTCCGACGCCGAGACGGTGATCCTCGACCGCCGTCCTATTCCAGATCCAGAGGACGGTTCCTCTACACCCGAGGTGGACAGTGGCGTGTCAAAGTGCTCCGCGAAGTGGAAAAGGTCCCACTTCTCCGCGGAAGCGCTGCCCGATTTTCCTCTGACTAGGAAGAACATAGTCAAAATCCGGAGCAACGTCATCCTACGAAAGCCGTTGCGGATCACCATCCGACAGTGGCGGTACCCATCGTTCCCAGGGCAATACGACGGACTCCCAGGATACTAAACGTAATGATAAATCTATTTTAAATATTAGTCATATAGAGTTTGTTTGTACGCGGTAACGGGCCAGGATCAGAGCCAGACGTACGTGCTGGTTGGATCAAAGATCATCGTTATTAAAGTCTGCCTGAATCGGTTCGGGTCGCGATCGATCGATATTTCCCCTCGCGAAATATCCCGTTCAGGACGTGACATTGGTTGGCTTGATTCATTCTGGCTTGTTGGAATGTCTGAGGTAGACTGGATGTCGTCGAAACGATTGGAGCTTTTGTTCCTAGGCTTTCGGAAAGTGCTGATGTGTCGTAGTGGTGGGGGTTCGAATCGTCCCAGGGTTTCGGATTTCGCTTCGCGGGATTTTGATCTGCTGATCTTTCTATTTGCTCGCACGAGGGTCGGTTTCGCGTTACATCTCGTCGCGATAACCTGAGATTGTGCTCGCGCGTTCTCGAATTTTGCATGCTTATGGTTAGTGAGCTCGTTGCTCATATTACCTTGCGCGTCGACGTTTAGGACTTTTAGGTCGTGGGAAGGAATGTCTCTGCACGATATTCGACTCGGTATGGCAGTATTGTATATGGCCATCATGATATTGGATTTAGTTTTAATATTGCATTCTTTCCCGCGATCTACCGGGTCGATCCCTTGAGGGCATCGCAACGTGGTTATTGTGAATGCTCTTTTAGATTTCTGAAGATTCGTTCTGTACGGAAATGTTTGAGAGTAGGAGAGATCGTTTCTTTCGGGTCCGGTTAATTCGGACGTAAGAGTATTCGCGATTTGATCGTTTTCGATCGTCTCATATGTTCGATGCGTATGAGCGTTTATTTTTATCTTATCCGGATTTACGGGAACTTCGTCTGGGTTTTTCCCAGGAACAATCGCGGGTTGATCGTTTTCGATCGTCTCATGCATGCGGTATGCATGAGCATTTCTTTTAACGCTGTCCGGATTTACGGGAACTTCGTCTGGGTTTTTCCCAGGAACAATCGCGAGTTGATCGTTTTCGATCGTCTCATGCATGCGGTATGCATGAGCATTTATTTTAACGCTGTCCGGATTTACGGGAACTTGAATTTGGCGATTGATAACATTGATATAGTCATCAACCTTTGATTCTGTATTTAATCTTTTCGCGTGGTGATCCTTTTTGATCGTCTCATGCACTCGGTGTGCATGAGCATTTATTTTGACTTCTGGATGACTTCCAGAGTTTGTAAGCAAATCGGAATCAATCGCCTCGATCTCTTCTACCTCCAATGTAGGCAGGTCGAAGGATGCCACTTCGGACGATGCATTTATGCACCGTAGGCTCGCTTTTCCGTTTCGGTTTGTTACGAGGCAGTCTCCGAGGAACACTTCGGGTGCTACCTCCTGACGACGGATGTAACCCTCGGCAGGGCCGTTTACATTGATTGATATACACGCTGCGGTACGTGCCTCAACAGTATGCCGACGTACGTTGCTGAATGGGATTTTTGTTTTCCCGTGCACGATTTCTTGTCGCGCGAATGATATTTCTCCCCCATGTTGGAAGAACGGTGCCCCAATTATTCCGTCTAAATTGATCGGAAACTCGACTGGGAGGACATGAAATTTGACGGGTATAGTCCCTGCTAGATGAGCGGTGACCTCGCCGATAGTACTGATATGACCATCGGTGATCCCGTGTATTTGAATCTCGCAGTCGGATTCTAGGCGCGTTTTGGGATTCATGCTATCCGCGCTTATTAAATTTATTTCTGATCCCGTGTCTACCAGAAACTCACATTTTTTTGAGAACTGGGGGGCCGTGATTTGAATTCGCGGGATCGGAGAGTCGTCTGTCAAATTTACGACATTGACAGATCTTGTAACCGTGTCTCGATCGGAGCGGTGACATTCACGTTCCGTACGGGTCTTGGACTTTGGGCCTCGTTCGTCTGCGGAACGCCAGTCGGGAGGCCGCGCTCGTTTCCCGAATTATTGAAAAATTCGCGACGGCGGCACTCGTGGATATCGTGTCCGGTGCGTCTACAATACTTGCAATATTTTGCGTTTTCAGTAGGGAACCGGTCTCTGGGCTCACGATATGACTCTAGAGGTTTAATTTCGCGTGGCGCGTAATCTTCGCGTTCTCGCGCTTGGGGTGGCTCGTATTTTCGCGGCGGCGACGAGCGATAATTGTCCCGTGGGTGAGGAGAGTTTGACTCGCGCCATGGGATAGCTGGTTTGCTGTTCCTTCTTTCCGGCGTTAAGTTTCGCGTGTGAAAATTATCGCGCGCGTATGGCTCTATATTCCGTCTCTCGGGCGTTCGGCTTCTGTTCTCGAAGAAACTAACGCGTCGGTTTTCGTCGCGGAACGGATCGCGGTAACGAGTCTTGTCGTGCTCGTATTGTTTATAGGCGCTTATGGCTTCGTCGAAAATCTTTTTAATGCCCTGTCTCTCGAATCGGCTGACTTCGTATCGTAGGGTGGGGATAATTCCACGGAGGAAACACGCGGCGACGAATTTGTCTACTTCGGTCGTGGAGTCGTTATCTGTGCCGTAATCTAGGATGGCCGTACGGAGGTCTTTTACTCTCCCGATGTAATCAAGCATATGTTCCGATGAACCTTGTAGTATGCTGGCTAGTTCTCCGCGATACTGATCGACTACTTTGTATGGACCTAGTGTGACGTCATGCGCTCGACGCCACGACGTTGGACATACGTAAAGTATGTAGCGCAAGTATGAATGGAATATGGGATATGCAAGTATAAATGTGCATGTTAGTCTTTAAAACACTACACATTATAACACAAACACGTAGATGTAATCATATGTTAAATTTCACCTAAACTAAGTAATATATAATATTCCGATGCACCCGCCTATGGTGCCAGTTGTTAAAATCAAATATTCTAATGTATACGCCCTTGCACGAATGGTTAGCACAAAGAGGACGCGGTCCCCTTTTGCTGACTCGGCACTACGTGCCTCGAGCGAGGCCAAGCGTACGGATAGAGGCAGAGAGATGCCAAGAGTCCGCGCGGACTGAAAACCGCTGACTCGGCATTTCCTTTGTTCGACGCTGCCGAGCATCGACGACGGGTGAGCAACGTCCCGAATCGTTAGTCGACGTTCGACCACCGACTGGAGTAGTCAGTCACCGCGCACCTCTCGACCAGTACGGTCGACTTCAAGTCTTATACGGTTTAGACACCGTCGCAGCCAATACGGTTTAGACACCGTCCGTTATATTAGCATACGGTTTAGACACCGTCGTTTGTATCATCGTTGTACCAGTTATCTCCTTATTAAACATATTAATATATAAATCTATTCAAGTGATTTCAACCATCCAGTGAATTATCCTTAGTTCGACTTCGAGTCAAGATTGTTTCAACAAATAGAAATCATACACGATTCAGTGATTACCAGTGACGAGTCGGTCTCACCACCCACTGGAATTATTGAACGTTGGTTGTTTAAATCCAATTTAAATCTTGTGTGCATTCAGTGCCGAGTCGGTCTCACCACCCACTGAACTTTTGAAGTAAATTCTTGAATATTGTTTTAACGCGCTTGCATGCCGCGTAGTCGACAATCCCATCATAAATCCACCATTTCCGAGTTGTTCAAACATTTACACAATCCCGGCTGGTATCAACCTTTGTTGGGCACAACCGAACATATTCAGTGCAACGCTAACGACCACGTGTCCGTATACGGTTGTCCGTGTAATAAAGGCTCCGTCAACCACGCGGACGAGCTACGCGAGTTCAGCCCTGTCAACCACGCGGACAGTAATCACGACGACGAGGAAGGCATCTCCGACGCCGAGACGGTGATCCTCGACCGCCGTCCTATTCCAGATCCAGAGGACGGTTCCTCTACACCCGAGGTGGACAGTGGCGTGTCAAAGTGCTCCGCGAAGTGGAAAAGGTCCCACTTCTCCGCGGAAGCGCTGCCCGATTTTCCTCTGACTAGGAAGAACATAGTCAAAATCCGGAGCAACGTCATCCTACGAAAGCCGTTGCGGATCACCATCCGACAGTGGCGGTACCCATCGTTCCCAGGGCAATACGACGGACTCCCAGGATACTAAACGTAATGATAAATCTATTTTAAATATTAGTCATATAGAGTTTGTTTGTACGCGGTAACGGGCCAGGATCAGAGCCAGACGTACGTGCTGGTTGGATCAAAGATCATCGTTATTAAAGTCTGCCTGAATCGGTTCGGGTCGCGATCGATCGATATTTCCCCTCGCGAAATATCCCGTTCAGGACGTGACATTGGTTGGCTTGATTCATTCTGGCTTGTTGGAATGTCTGAGGTAGACTGGATGTCGTCGAAACGATTGGAGCTTTTGTTCCTAGGCTTTCGGAAAGTGCTGATGTGTCGTAGTGGTGGGGGTTCGAATCGTCCCAGGGTTTCGGATTTCGCTTCGCGGGATTTTGATCTGCTGATCTTTCTATTTGCTCGCACGAGGGTCGGTTTCGCGTTACATCTCGTCGCGATAACCTGAGATTGTGCTCGCGCGTTCTCGAATTTTGCATGCTTATGGTTAGTGAGCTCGTTGCTCATATTACCTTGCGCGTCGACGTTTAGGACTTTTAGGTCGTGGGAAGGAATGTCTCTGCACGATATTCGACTCGGTATGGCAGTATTGTATATGGCCATCATGATATTGGATTTAGTTTTAATATTGCATTCTTTCCCGCGATCTACCGGGTCGATCCCTTGAGGGCATCGCAACGTGGTTATTGTGAATGCTCTTTTAGATTTCTGAAGATTCGTTCTGTACGGAAATGTTTGAGAGTAGGAGAGATCGTTTCTTTCGGGTCCGGTTAATTCGGACGTAAGAGTATTCGCGATTTGATCGTTTTCGATCGTCTCATATGTTCGATGCGTATGAGCGTTTATTTTTATCTTATCCGGATTTACGGGAACTTCGTCTGGGTTTTTCCCAGGAACAATCGCGGGTTGATCGTTTTCGATCGTCTCATGCATGCGGTATGCATGAGCATTTCTTTTAACGCTGTCCGGATTTACGGGAACTTCGTCTGGGTTTTTCCCAGGAACAATCGCGAGTTGATCGTTTTCGATCGTCTCATGCATGCGGTATGCATGAGCATTTATTTTAACGCTGTCCGGATTTACGGGAACTTGAATTTGGCGATTGATAACATTGATATAGTCATCAACCTTTGATTCTGTATTTAATCTTTTCGCGTGGTGATCCTTTTTGATCGTCTCATGCACTCGGTGTGCATGAGCATTTATTTTGACTTCTGGATGACTTCCAGAGTTTGTAAGCAAATCGGAATCAATCGCCTCGATCTCTTCTACCTCCAATGTAGGCAGGTCGAAGGATGCCACTTCGGACGATGCATTTATGCACCGTAGGCTCGCTTTTCCGTTTCGGTTTGTTACGAGGCAGTCTCCGAGGAACACTTCGGGTGCTACCTCCTGACGACGGATGTAACCCTCGGCAGGGCCGTTTACATTGATTGATATACACGCTGCGGTACGTGCCTCAACAGTATGCCGACGTACGTTGCTGAATGGGATTTTTGTTTTCCCGTGCACGATTTCTTGTCGCGCGAATGATATTTCTCCCCCATGTTGGAAGAACGGTGCCCCAATTATTCCGTCTAAATTGATCGGAAACTCGACTGGGAGGACATGAAATTTGACGGGTATAGTCCCTGCTAGATGAGCGGTGACCTCGCCGATAGTACTGATATGACCATCGGTGATCCCGTGTATTTGAATCTCGCAGTCGGATTCTAGGCGCGTTTTGGGATTCATGCTATCCGCGCTTATTAAATTTATTTCTGATCCCGTGTCTACCAGAAACTCACATTTTTTTGAGAACTGGGGGGCCGTGATTTGAATTCGCGGGATCGGAGAGTCGTCTGTCAAATTTACGACATTGACAGATCTTGTAACCGTGTCTCGATCGGAGCGGTGACATTCACGTTCCGTACGGGTCTTGGACTTTGGGCCTCGTTCGTCTGCGGAACGCCAGTCGGGAGGCCGCGCTCGTTTCCCGAATTATTGAAAAATTCGCGACGGCGGCACTCGTGGATATCGTGTCCGGTGCGTCTACAATACTTGCAATATTTTGCGTTTTCAGTAGGGAACCGGTCTCTGGGCTCACGATATGACTCTAGAGGTTTAATTTCGCGTGGCGCGTAATCTTCGCGTTCTCGCGCTTGGGGTGGCTCGTATTTTCGCGGCGGCGACGAGCGATAATTGTCCCGTGGGTGAGGAGAGTTTGACTCGCGCCATGGGATAGCTGGTTTGCTGTTCCTTCTTTCCGGCGTTAAGTTTCGCGTGTGAAAATTATCGCGCGCGTATGGCTCTATATTCCGTCTCTCGGGCGTTCGGCTTCTGTTCTCGAAGAAACTAACGCGTCGGTTTTCGTCGCGGAACGGATCGCGGTAACGAGTCTTGTCGTGCTCGTATTGTTTATAGGCGCTTATGGCTTCGTCGAAAATCTTTTTAATGCCCTGTCTCTCGAATCGGCTGACTTCGTATCGTAGGGTGGGGATAATTCCACGGAGGAAACACGCGGCGACGAATTTGTCTACTTCGGTCGTGGAGTCGTTATCTGTGCCGTAATCTAGGATGGCCGTACGGAGGTCTTTTACTCTCCCGATGTAATCAAGCATATGTTCCGATGAACCTTGTAGTATGCTGGCTAGTTCTCCGCGATACTGATCGACTACTTTGTATGGACCTAGTGTGACGTCATGCGCTCGACGCCACGACGTTGGACATACGTAAAGTATGTAGCGCAAGTATGAATGGAATATGGGATATGCAAGTATAAATGTGCATGTTAGTCTTTAAAACACTACACATTATAACACAAACACGTAGATGTAATCATATGTTAAATTTCACCTAAACTAAGTAATATATAATATTCCGATGCACCCGCCTATGGTGCCAGTTGTTAAAATCAAATATTCTAATGTATACGCCCTTGCACGAATGGTTAGCACAAAGAGGACGCGGTCCCCTTTTGCTGACTCGGCACTACGTGCCTCGAGCGAGGCCAAGCGTACGGATAGAGGCAGAGAGATGCCGAGAGTCCGCGCGGACTGAAAACCGCTGACTCGGCATTTCCTTTGTTCGACGCTGCCGAGCATCGACGACGGGCGAGCAGCGTCCCGAATCGTTAGTCGACGTTCGACCACCGACTGGAGTAGTCAGTCACCGCGCACCTCTCGACCAGTACGGTCGACTTCAAGTCTTATACTGTTTAGACACCGTCGCAGCCAATACGGTTTAGACACCGTCCGTTATATTAGCATACGGTTTAGACACCGTCGTTTATATCATCGTTGTACCAGTTATCTCCTTATTAAACATATTAATATATAAATCTATTCAAGTGATTTCAACCATCCAGTGAATTATCCTTAGTTCGACTTCGAGTCAAGATTGTTTCAACAAATAGAAATCATACACGATTCAGTGATTACCAGTGACGAGTCGGTCTCACCACCCACTGGAATTATTGAACGTTGGTTGTTTAAATCCAATTTAAATCTTGTGTGCATTCAGTGCCGAGTCGGTCTCACCACCCACTGAACTTTTGAAGTAAATTCTTGAATATTGTTTTAACGCGCTTGCATGCCGCGTAGTCGACAATCCCATCGTAAATCCACCATTTCCGAGTTGTTCAAACATTTACACAATCCCGGCTGGTATCAACCTTTGTTGGGCACAACCGAACATATTCAGTGCAACGCTAACGACCACGTGTCCGTATACGGTTGTCCGTGTAATAAAGGCTCCGTCAACCACGCGGACGAGTTACGCGAGTTCAGCCCTGTCAACCACGCGGACAGTAATCACGACGACGAGGAAGGCATCTCCGACGCCGAGACGGTGATCCTCGACCGCCGTCCTATTCCAGATCCAGAGGACGGTTCCTCTACACCCGAGGTGGACAGTGGCGTGTCAAAGTGCTCCGCGAAGTGGAAAAGGTCCCACTTCTCCGCGGAAGCGCTGCCCGATTTTCCTCTGACTAGGAAGAACATAGTCAAAATCCGGAGCAACGTCATCCTACGAAAGCCGTTGCGGATCACCATCCGACAGTGGCGGTACCCATCGTTCCCAGGGCAATACGACGGACTCCCAGGATACTAAACGTAATGATAAATCTATTTTAAATATTAGTCATATAGAGTTTGTTTGTACGCGGTAACGGGCCAGGATCAGAGCCAGACGTACGTGCTGGTTGGATCAAAGATCATCGTTATTAAAGTCTGCCTGAATCGGTTCGGGTCGCGATCGATCGATATTTCCCCTCGCGAAATATCCCGTTCAGGACGTGACATAAAAATTTGGCGCAGTCGGTAGGACAATCGAAGATGATCCCCGTTTATAAATCCCGCGCCACGAGCTCGCAAATTTTTGAAAACTGAATTCCCAAAACAGGATCGACCAATTTCGATCGAACGTAGCCAATAAATGGTTGTAGACACGCGTAGTTCGAGCAAAAATCCGAAAATGGACCCCTCAACTTCTAAATCAAATCCTCCTACAGAGGCGGAATTACTTGCATTCCAACAGGAACTAGCAAAACGCGAAGTAGCCCTTAAAGAATATCATGATTCGCTTGAACTAAACAGGATGAAGTACGAGAACGAACTTCAAGCCCAGCGCGACGCATTTAAAGAATTACGGCGAGAAATAGATGCGCTTAGAGAAACGACCCCTTCAGAATTCACGCCGCGTTCCGATCGCTTCGATATCACGATCCCGCGTGATCATTTTCCTCAAGACCCCGCAAACATGTACACGGTAAAGCAAGCCGTCGAGACAATCCCTACGTTCGACGGGAAATCAATTTCGCTAATGCAATTTGTCCGAGCATGCAAACGAGCCCACGAACTAATCCCAGCCTCGTCGGAAAGGCTTTTCACTAAGTTAATTTGTAACAAGCTCCGCGGACGCGCCTATGCAGCCGTTGAAGACGCGAATTGCTGCACGGTCGACGAACTATGCAATCGCCTGAAAAATGTCCTAGGTCCATATAAAGTAGTAGACCAGTATCGCGGAGAACTAGCCAGCATACTACAAGGTTCATCGGAACATATGCTTGATTACATCGGGAGAGTAAAAGACCTCCGTACGGCCATTCTCGATTACGGCACAGATAACGATTCCACGACCGAAGTAGACAAATTCGTCGCCGCGTGTTTCCTCCGTGGAATTATCCCCACCCTACGATACGAAGTCAGCCGATTCGAGAGGCAGGGCATTAAAAGAATTTTCGACGAAGCCATAAGCGCCTATAAACAATACGAGCACGACAAGACTCGTTACCGCGATCCGTTCCGCGACGAAAACCGACGCGTTAGTTTCTTCGAGAACAGAAGCCGAACGCCCGAGAAACGGAATATAGAGCCATACGCGCGCGATAATTTTCACACGCGAAACTTAACGCCGGAAAGAAGGAACAGCAAACCAGCTATCCCATGGCGCGAGTCAAACTCTCCTCACCCACGGGACAATTATCGCTCGTCGCCGCCGCGAAAATACGAGCCACCCCAAGCGCGAGAACGCGAAGATTACGCGCCACGCGAAATTAAACCTCTAGAGTCATATCGTGAGCCCAGAGACCGATTCCCTACGGAAAACGCAAAATATTGCAAGTATTGTAAACGCACCGGACACGATATCCACGAGTGTCGCCGTCGCGAATTTTTCAATAATTCGGGAAACGAGCGCGGCCTCCCGACTGGCGTTCCGCAGACGAACGAGGCCCAAAGCCCACGACCCGCACGGAACGTAAATATCGCAGCCCCAATCGAACAAAGACTACACGATCTGTCAATGTCGTAAATCTGACAGACGACTCTCCGATCCCGCGAATCCAGATCACGGCACCCCAGTTTTCAAAGAAGTGCGAATTCCTGGTAGACACGGGATCAGAAATAAATTTGATACGAGCAGGTAGCATGAATCCGAAAACGCGTTTGGAATCGGACTGCGAAATAAATATACACGGGATCACCGATGGTCATATCAGTACCATTGGTGAGGTCACCGCTCAACTAGCTGGTACTATACCCGTCAAATTTCATGTCCTCCCAGACGAATTCCCGATCAATCTAGACGGAATAATCGGGGCACCATTCTTCCAACACGGAGGAGAAATATCATTCGCGCGACAAGAAATCGTGCACGGGAATACGAAAATCCCATTCAGCAACGTGCGTCGGCATACGATTGAGGCACGTACCGCAGCGTGTATATCGATCGACGTAAACGGCCCAGCCGAGGGTTACATCCGTCGTCAGGAGGTAGCACCCGAAGTGTTCCTCGGAGACTGCCTCGTAACAAACCGAAACGGAAAAGCGAGCCTACGGTGCATAAATGCATCGTCCGAAGTGGCATCCTTCGACCTGCCTACATTGGAGGTAGAAGAGATCGAGGCGATTGATTCCGATTTGCTTACAAACTCTGGAAGTCATCCAGAAGTCAAAATAAATGCTCATGCACACCGAGTGCATGAGACGATCAAAAAGGATCACCACGCGAAAAGATTCAATACAGAATCAAAGGTTGACGACTATATCAATGTTATCAATCGCCAAATTCAAGTTCCCGTAAATCCGGACAGCGTTAAAATAAATGCTCATGCATACCGCATGCATGAGACGATCGAAAACGATCAACTCGCGATTGTTCCTGGGAAAAACCCAGACGAAGTTCCCGTAAATCCGGACAGCGTTAAAAGAAATGCTCATGCATACCGCATGCATGAGACGATCGAAAACGATCAACCCGCGATTGTTCCTGGGAAAAACCCAGACGAAGTTCCCGTAAATCCGGATAAGATAAAAATAAACGCTCATACGCATCGAACACATGAGACGATCGAAAACGATCAAATCGCGAATACTCTTACGTCCGAATTAACCGGACCCGAAAGAAACGATCTCTCCTACTCTCAAACATTTCCGTACAGAACGAATCTTCAGAAATCTAAAAGAGCATTCACAATAACCACGTTGCGATGCCCTCAAGGGATCGACCCGGTAGATCGCGGGAAAGAATGCAAAATTAAAACTAAATCCAATATCATGATGGCCATATACAATACTGCCATACCGAGTCGAATATCGTGCAGAGACATTCCTTCCCACGACCTAAAAGTCCTAAACGTCGACGCGCAAGGTAATATGAGCAACGAGCTCACTAACCATAAGCATGCAAAATTCGAGAACGCGCGAGCACAATCTCAGGTTATCGCGACGAGATGTAACGCGAAACCGACCCTCGTGCGAGCAAATAGAAAGATCAGCAGATCAAAATCCCGCGAAGCGAAATCCGAAACCCTGGGACGATTCGAACC
Source organism: Lasioglossum villosulum (assembly GCA_963971365.1). Classification (NCBI taxonomy): domain Eukaryota; kingdom Metazoa; phylum Arthropoda; class Insecta; order Hymenoptera; family Halictidae; genus Lasioglossum; species Lasioglossum villosulum. Next base: position 109,154 of record CAXARU010000044.1, read on the forward strand.
CCCACCACTACGACACATCAGCACTTTCCGAAAGCCTAGGAACAAAAGCTCCAATCGTTTCGACGACATCCAGTCTACCTCAGACATTTCAACGATAAGCAGTTCCACAAACATTAACGAGATGAAACAGCTCCGACTCATCGCCCTCCTTGCATGGGCAACACAATCATCCGCGCTCATCGGCTTCGATTGTGGAGGCTCCACGTTGAACGTCACCACGTTCTCCGCCATCGACACACCCAGCTGCGAACCTGAGGATACCAAACCACTAGAGGAAACAGTGAAGGTACAACTCCTCCAATTGGCAGAATTCGGGGAAACACACGTGATCCAATGCCACGTAGAGGTAGATAGGACCATCTACTACTGCGGCATGCACTCCCATATATCGGTTGTGGCCAACGGACGCCAAGAATACCTCCTGACCACAACCAGCGAAACGTGCTCCAGTCTACAAACGACCGGCACGCTCTATATTACACCTGCTGCCCAGATCAGCGGAGTGCAACCCAACTCAACTACCTCCCGCAGCCTCACTCTGGCCGGAGAGATCAAGAACGACGGACAATGCTCGGGAACCACGTACAGCGACCCATTCGGTACCTGGACCAGCGTTGTCGTACAAGCAGTGGTGCGCATAGCGATCCGTGACTACTCAGCACCGATCAAGCTATCCACAGCACGAATTCACCTGCAATCCGGACAAGCCTGTCCATTACAAAAAGGCAGCTGCCTGGACACCCAGGACGGCCATGCATTCTGGGAAACGGTCCCAACGGATTACTGCAAATTCAACAACTACGACGTCCTGTACGAGGGGCCAGCGACACGAATCTCGTCAAAGATAGATTCATCGCCAACCATATACACCGTTTCCACGGACGACGTCACGTTCGCCCTAACAGAAACTGGCAGATCCTCAGTATGCGGCTACACAATAATCCGCACTGAACACCCTAAACTATTCATCCTTGAAACAGGGCTCTCGGGAAAGTTTAAAGAGAGAACGCACACGTTAGTAAACAATCTGGACATATTCACCTACGTGAACAGCAAGTTCATATACGTAGAAAAGCATCTCCGTAACCAACTATCGCAGTTGTACAAGGACGTCATACGCCAAAAGTGCGAGTTGGAGAAACAAATCCTCCAGAACGCGCTCACCCAGCTGCACTCAGCCCCGGAAGAAGTGGCCACGGCAATCATGCGAGAGCCAGGATTCACCGCGGTACCCGCCGGAGAGGCAATCCATATTATAAAATGCATACCCGTCAACGTACAGCTACGAAAAACGGACACATGTTTCGACGAACTGCCCATTACATACAAGAATTCGTCGAAATTCTTGAAACCAAGGGACCGCATCATTACCAATACGGGAACAGAGAAGCCATGCAACGAGCTACTACCTCCCCTGTACCGCCTGCACGGAACCTGGTACCGCCTTACGCCGTCACTCTTGGAAGCAGTCGCCCCTGCAACGCTCCATCCCCTCACGAAGCCCACATGGAAATACGTGGACCCCAAAAACCTCGCGACAGGAGGTATCTATTCCCAAGACGACCTGGACAAACTCCAGGACCACATCATGTTCCCTGTGGAGAAGGTGGCATTGATCAATTCAATTGCGCAAGGCGCATCTGGCAGGCGTTTCGCCACCGATAGCATCAACATGTTCAATCTACTGGACGAAAACACGCTACAGCAAATAGCGGAATCTACCATGCAGAAGATCTGGTCGGGATTCACGACATTCGGATCGATCAGTGCAGGAATAATAGGGGTATACGTGATCATCAAAACCATCAAAACCCTGATCAACACGGTGATCAACGGCATGGCCCTACATTCCCTCTACGGATGGAGCATCCACCTCATCGTAGCAGTCTGGAGCTCCCTTACAAGATTTTTCATATTCCGGAAACAAAACAGCGCGATAAGCCCTACGAAATATTACGTGAACGACAGTGAAAGTGTCAGTGTTCCCCAAGCCCACCCAAGGCCCCAAAAGACTGAACGCGATAGAGCCCCGTCCACCCCAGAACCCACACGCGAATCAGACGATATATCGATTCACCCTGTGTTCCGCCACCGAGAGCAAGAAATTTCGTTGCGCGAAATTTCTTCGCTAAGGGGGGAGGTGTGACGTCATGCGCTCGACGCCACGACGTTGGACATACGTAAAGTATGTAGTATGTTGAATGAAAAGAAATGGGATATGTACCGAACGAATGTGCATGATAGTACCTAAAACACACACATTGTAACGCAAACACTTAGTTATTACTAACCATATATTATTGTCACATTAAATAATCAGATATACTATTTTAGTGCACCCGCCTATGGTGCCCGACGCGTAATATAATTATTCCAATCCGTACGCCTATGGGCGGATGGATAGAGCAAAGAGGACGCGGTCCCCTTTTGCTGACGCGGCAGTACGTGCTCCGAGCGAGGCCACAGTGGCCTGGGAGCCCCCGCTGAGTCAGCGGCCCACGGCTCGAGCGAGGCCACTCGCGAACAAACTGCTGACGCTGCAGTCTCTTTGTTCGCTGCAGTCGTGCGTCAACGAGGGACGAGCGAGCTCCCTCGGCAGTCAGTCGGCGACCACCACCCGACGCGAACAGTCGGCGATCAGCATCCGACCAGTACAGTCGACGCGCAACATACGACCAGTACGGTCGTGAGGTTTAGACACCTCCCGCGCATACGGTTTAGACACCGTCCGGTAACCGAGGTTTAGACACCTCTCGCGATTATTCTAACACGGTTTAGACACCGTCCAGCCTTGTATCTTTATTATACTTTTATTCTTTAATAAACCATTGTTATCCAAGTGAAGTGCTATACATTCTTCATCATCCTTCGTCCATCACTCCAAGCGTCGACAGCGAGTATCTTACACACCGAATAAAGTAAAGAAATACACGATTCAATAACTATCAGTGTCGAGTCGGTTCGCCACCCACTGAAATTATTGAACGTCGTTAGCTTATCAAGTCGATTATTAACATAGTGTGCAACCTAGTGTCGAGTCGGTTATACCACCCACTAGAGTTTGATTGAGTTAGGGATTTGACATATTGTTATCACGCGCTTGCATGCCGCGTAGTCGCCAGTCCAGACGCAAGTCCTGTGTGTCCAGCCTCCTATACCAGCTCCATAACGCTGGATGGTATTCGCCGTTACTTGGAACATCCGAGAAAATCCGGTGCGACGCGAAAGACCACGTATCGGTCTACGGCTGTCCCTGTAGTGCAGATAGCCCAAGCTCCGTCAACCACGCGGACGAGCTACGCGTCGAGACTGTCGTCAATCACGCGGACGACCCGCGAGAGACTTATTCGGACATCTCCGACGCAGAAACAATTAACAACGAACGGTACTCCGACGTATCGGACGCGGAGACGATTATATTAGAACGTGAGCCGGTTTATAGTGAAGTTCCTTTGAAGAATATTTTGGAGTACCAAGGACTACCAGTGACCCCAGTGATTCACGACAAACGCAAGCGCACCGCGGAAGCGCTGTCCGATTTTTCCGCACTCCAGCAGGACTTAGCCGAAATCAAGGGTCAAGATTTCAAGAAGTGCCCAGTGATTCACAAAAGTCACGAGGTCACCGCGGAAGCGCTGCCCAATTTTTCCGGGGACCGAAAGAACTCTGTGAAAATCCGGAGCAGCGTCGTCCTCCAGAAGCCGCTGCGGATCACCATCAGACAGTGGCGATATCCGTCTTACCCGGGGCAGTACGACGGCCTTCCTGGCTATTAAAAGTAATTATACTTCAATTTATTAATATTAATATTGTCAACATTTGTCGAGTTTGTACGCGGTAACGGGCCCTGATCAGAGCCAGACGTACGTGCTGGTTGGGTCTAAGATCATCGATATTAAAGTCTGCTTGGATAGGTTCGGGTCGCGATCGACTGGTATTTCCCTTCGTGAAATACCCCATCCGGGACGTGACAATATTCATTTCATATTAATATTAAATTTATATAAAAATTACATTTAAATATAAATATTAAATTAATTTATATTCATTTGATATTAATATTAAATCTATATAAAAATTTCATATAAATATAAATATTACTTTAATTTATATTAATTTTCTATTAATGTTATATCTATATAAAAATTGCCTTTTAATATAAATATTAAATTAATTTATATTCATTTGATGTTAATATTAAATTTGTATAAAAATTTCATATAAATATAAATATTACTTTAATTTATATTAATTTTATACTAATATTAAATTTATATAAAAATTACATTTAAATATAAATATTAAATTAATTTATATTCATTTGATATTAATATTAAATCTATATAAAAATTTCATTTAAATATAAATATTACTTTAATTTATATTAATTTTATATTTAAACTAAATCTGTATAAAAATATCATTTAAATATAAATATTACTTTAATTTATATTAATTTTATACTAATATTAAATTTACATAAAAATTGCATTCAAATATAAATATTACTTTAATTTATATAAATTTTATATTAACATTAAATCTATATACAAATTTCATTTAAATATAAATATTACTTTAATTTATATAAATTTTCTATTACAATTAAATCTATATAAAAATTTCATTTGATTATAAATATTACTTCAATTTATATTAATTTTATATTTAAATTAAATCTGTATAAAAATATCATTTAAATATAAATATTACTTTAATTTATGTTAATTTTATACTAATATTAAATTTATATAACAATTTCATTTAAATATAAATATTAAATTAATTTATATTCATTTGATATTAATATTAAATCTATATAAAAATTTCATATAAATATAAATATTACTTTAATTTATATTAATTTTATATTAAAATTAAATCTATATAAAAATTTCATTTAAAAATAAATATTACTTCAATTTATATTAATTTTATATTTAAATTAAATCTGTATAAAAATATCATTTAAATATAAATATTACTTTAATTTATGTTAATTTTATACTAATATTAAATTTATATAACAATTTCATTTAATTATAAATATTACTTTAATTTATATTCATTTGAAATTAATATTAAATTTGTATAAAAATTTCATATAAATATAAATATTACTTTAATTTATATTAATTTTATATTAAAATTAAATCTATATAAAAATTTCATTTAAATATAAATATTACTATAATTTATATTCATTTCATATTAATATTAAATTTATATAAAAATTGCATTTAAATATAAATATTATTTTAATTTATATTAAATTTCTATTAATATTAAATTTGTATAAAAATTACTTTTTATTATAAATATTACTTTAATTTATATTCATTTGAAATTAATATTAAATTTGTATAAAAATTTCATATAAATATAAATATTACTTTAATTTATATTAATTTTATATTTAAATTAAATCTGTATAAAAATATCATTTAAATATAAATATTACTTTAATTTATGTTAATTTTATACTAATATTAAATTTATATAACAATTTCATTTAAATATAAATATTAAATTAATTTATATTCATTTGATATTAATATTAAATCTATATAAAAATTTCATATAAATATAAATATTACTTTAATTTATATTAATTTTATATTAAAATTAAATCTATATAAAAATTTCATTTAAATATAAATATTACTTCAATTTATATTAATTTTATATTTAAATTAAATCTGTATAAAAATATCTTTTAAATATAAATATTACTTTAATTTATGTTAATTTTATACTAATATTAAATTTATATAACAATTTCATTTAATTATGAATATTACTTTAATTTATATTCATTTGAAATTAATATTAAATTTGTATAAAAATTTCATATAAATATAAATATTACTTTAATTTATATTAATTTTCTATTAAAATTAAATCTATATAAAAATTTCATTTAAATATAAATATTACTTTAATTTATATTCATTTGAAATTAATATTAAATTTGTATAAAAATTACATTTAAATATATATATTACTTTAATTTATATTAATTTTCTACTAAAATTAAATCTATATAAAAATTTCTTTTTATTATAAATATTACTTTAATTTTATTCATTTCATATTAATATTAAATTTATATAAAAATTACATTTAAATATAAATATTAAATTAATTTATATTCATTTGATATTAATATTAAATCTATATAAAAATTTCATATAAATATAAATATTACTTTAATTTATATTAATTTTCTATTAATATTATATCTATATAAAAATTGCCTTTTAATATAAATATTAAATTAATTTATATTCATTTGATGTTAATATTAAATTTGTATAAAAATTTCATATAAATATAAATATTACTTTAATTTATATTAATTTTATACTAATATTAAATTTATATAAAAATTACATTTAAATATAAATATTAAATTAATTTATATTCATTTGATATTAATATTAAATCTATATAAAAATTTCATTTAAATATAAATATTACTTTAATTTATATTAATTTTATATTTAAACTAAATCTGTATAAAAATATCATTTAAATATAAATATTACTTTAATTTATATTAATTTTATACTAATATTAAATTTACATAAAAATTGCATTCAAATATAAATATTACTTTAATTTATATAAATTTTATATTAACATTAAATCTATATACAAATTTCATTTAAATATAAATATTACTTTAATTTATATAAATTTTCTATTAAAATTAAATCTATATAAAAATTTCATTTGATTATAAATATTACTTCAATTTATATTAATTTTATATTTAAATTAAATCTGTATAAAAATATCATTTAAATATAAATATTACTTTAATTTATGTTAATTTTATACTAATATTAAATTTATATAACAATTTCATTTAAATATAAATATTAAATTAATTTATATTCATTTGATATTAATATTAAATCTATATAAAAATTTCATATAAATATAAATATTACTTTAATTTATATTAATTTTATATTAAAATTAAATCTATATAAAAATTTCATTTAAAAATAAATATTACTTCAATTAATATTAATTTTATATTTAAATTAAATCTGTATAAAAATATCATTTAAATATAAATATTACTTTAATTTATGTTAATTTTATATTAAAATTAAATCTATATAAAAATTTCATTTAAATATAAATATTACTATAATTTATATTCATTTCATATTAATATTAAATTTATATAAAAATTGCATTTAAATATAAATATTATTTTAATTTATATTAAATTTCTATTAATATTAAATTTGTATAAAAATTTCTTTTTATTATAAATATTACTTTAATTTATATTCATTTGAAATTAATATTAAATTTGTATAAAAATTTCATATAAATATAAATATTACTTTAATTTATATTAATTTTATAATTAAATTAAATCTGTATAAAAATATCATTTAAATATAAATATTACTTTAATTTATGTTAATTTTATACTAATATTAAATTTATATAACAATTTCATTTAAATATAAATATTAAATTAATTTATATTCATTTGATATTAATATTAAATCTATATAAAAATTTCATATAAATATAAATATTACTTTAATTTATATTAATTTTATATTAAAATTAAATCTATATAAAAATTTCATTTAAAAATAAATATTACTTCAATTTATATTAATTTTATATTTAAATTAAATCTGTATAAAAATATCATTTAAATATAAATATTACTTTAATTTATGTTAATTTTATACTAATATTAAATTTATATAACAATTTCATTTAATTATAAATATTACTTTAATTTATATTCATTTGAAATTAATATTAAATTTGTATAAAAATTTCATATAAATATAAATATTACTTTAATTTATATTAATTTTATATTTAAATTAAATCTGTATAAAAATATCATTTAAATATAAATATTACTTTAATTTATATTAATTTTATATTAAAATTAAATCTATATAAAAATTTCATTTAAATATAAATATTACTTCAATTTATATTAATTTTATATTTAAATTAAATTTATGTCAAAATTGCATTTAAATATAAATATTATTTTAATTTATATTAATTTTCTATTAATATTAAATTTGTATAAAAAATTCATTTTAATATAAATGTTACTTTAATTTATATTAATTTTATATTAAAATTAAATATATATAAACATTTTATTGAAATATAAATATTACTTTAATTTATATTAATTTTACACTAGTATGAAATTTAGATAAAAATTACATTTAAATATATATATTACTTTAATTTATTTTATTTTCTAATAAAATTAAATCTATATAAAAATTTCTTTTTATTATAAATATTACTTTAATTTATATTCATTTCATATTAATATTAAATTTATATAAAAATTACATTTAAATATAAATATTAAATTAATTTATATTCATTTGATATTAATATTAAATCTATATAAAAATTTCATATAAATATAAATATTACTTTAATTTATATTAATTTTCTATTAATGTTATATCTATATAAAAATTGCCTTTTAATATAAATATTAAATTAATTTATATTCATTTGATGTTAATATTAAATTTGTATAAAAATTTCATATAAATATAAATATTACTTTAATTTATATTAATTTTATACTAATATTAAATTTATATAAAAATTACATTTAAATATAAATATTAAATTAATTTATATTCATTTGATATTAATATTAAATCTATATAAAAATTTCATTTAAATATAAATATTACTTTAATTTATATTAATTTTATATTTAAACTAAATCTGTATAAAAATATCATTTAAATATAAATATTACTTTAATTTATATTAATTTTATACTAATATTAAATTTACATAAAAATTGCATTCAAATATAAATATTACTTTAATTTATATAAATTTTATATTAACATTAAATCTATATACAAATTTCATTTAAATATAAATATTACTTTAATTTATATAAATTTTCTATTAAAATTAAATCTATATAAAAATTTCATTTGATTATAAATATTACTTCAATTTATATTAATTTTATATTTAAATTAAATCTGTATAAAAATATCATTTAAATATAAATATTACTTTAATTTATGTTAATTTTATACTAATATTAAATTTATATAACAATTTCATTTAAATATAAATATTAAATTAATTTATATTCATTTGATATTAATATTAAATCTATATAAAAATTTCATATAAATATAAATATTACTTTAATTTATATTAATTTTATATTAAAATTAAATCTATATAAAAATTTCATTTAAAAATAAATATTACTTCAATTTATATTAATTTTATATTTAAATTAAATCTGTATAAAAATATCATTTAAATATAAATATTACTTTAATTTATGTTAATTTTATACTAATATTAAATTTATATAACAATTTCATTTAATTATAAATATTACTTTAATTTATATTCATTTGAAATTAATATTAAATTTGTATAAAAATTTCATATAAATATAAATATTACTTTAATTTATATTAATTTTATATTAAAATTAAATCTATATAAAAATTTCATTTAAATATAAATATTACTATAATTTATATTCATTTCATATTAATATTAAATTTATATAAAAATTGCATTTAAATATAAATATTATTTTAATTTATATTAAATTTCTATTAATATTAAATTTGTATAAAAATTACTTTTTATTATAAATATTACTTTAATTTATATTCATTTGAAATTAATATTAAATTTGTATAAAAATTTCATATAAATATAAATATTACTTTAATTTATATTAATTTTATATTTAAATTAAATCTGTATAAAAATATCATTTAAATATAAATATTACTTTAATTTATGTTAATTTTATACTAATATTAAATTTATATAACAATTTCATTTAAATATAAATATTAAATTAATTTATATTCATTTGATATTAATATTAAATCTATATAAAAATTTCATATAAATATAAATATTACTTTAATTTATATTAATTTTATATTAAAATTAAATCTATATAAAAATTTCATTTAAATATAAATATTACTTCAATTTATATTAATTTTATATTTAAATTAAATCTGTATAAAAATATCTTTTAAATATAAATATTACTTTAATTTATGTTAATTTTATACTAATATTAAATTTATATAACAATTTCATTTAATTATGAATATTACTTTAATTTATATTCATTTGAAATTAATATTAAATTTGTATAAAAATTTCATATAAATATAAATATTACTTTAATTTATATTAATTTTCTATTAAAATTAAATCTATATAAAAATTTCATTTAAATATAAATATTACTTTAATTTATATTCATTTGAAATTAATATTAAATTTGTATAAAAATTACATTTAAATATATATATTACTTTAATTTATATTAATTTTCTACTAAAATTAAATCTATATAAAAATTTCTTTTTATTATAAATATTACTTTAATTTATATTCATTTCATATTAATATTAAATTTATATAAAAATTACATTTAAATATAAATATTAAATTAATTTATATTCATTTGATATTAATATTAAATCTATATAAAAATTTCATATAAATATAAATATTACTTTAATTTATATTAATTTTCTATTAATATTATATCTATATAAAAATTGCCTTTTAATATAAATATTAAATTAATTTATATTCATTTGATGTTAATATTAAATTTGTATAAAAATTTCATATAAATATAAATATTACTTTAATTTATATTAATTTTATACTAATATTAAATTTATATAAAAATTACATTTAAATATAAATATTAAATTAATTTATATTCATTTGATATTAATATTAAATCTATATAAAAATTTCATTTAAATATAAATATTACTTTAATTTATATTAATTTTATATTTAAACTAAATCTGTATAAAAATATCATTTAAATATAAATATTACTTTAATTTATATTAATTTTATACTAATATTAAATTTACATAAAAATTGCATTCAAATATAAATATTACTTTAATTTATATAAATTTTATATTAACATTAAATCTATATACAAATTTCATTTAAATATAAATATTACTTTAATTTATATAAATTTTCTATTAAAATTAAATCTATATAAAAATTTCATTTGATTATAAATATTACTTCAATTTATATTAATTTTATATTTAAATTAAATCTGTATAAAAATATCATTTAAATATAAATATTACTTTAATTTATGTTAATTTTATACTAATATTAAATTTATATAACAATTTCATTTAAATATAAATATTAAATTAATTTATATTCATTTGATATTAATATTAAATCTATATAAAAATTTCATATAAATATAAATATTACTTTAATTTATATTAATTTTATATTAAAATTAAATCTATATAAAAATTTCATTTAAAAATAAATATTACTTCAATTAATATTAATTTTATATTTAAATTAAATCTGTATAAAAATATCATTTAAATATAAATATTACTTTAATTTATGTTAATTTTATACTAATATTAAATTTATATAACAATTTCATTTAAATATAAATATTAAATTAATTTATATTCATTTGATATTAATATTAAATCTATATAAAAATTTCATATAAATATAAATATTACTTTAATTTATATTAATTTTATATTAAAATTAAATCTATATAAAAATTTCATTTAAAAATAAATATTACTTCAATTTATATTAATTTTATATTTAAATTAAATCTGTATAAAAATATCATTTAAATATAAATATTACTTTAATTTATGTTAATTTTATACTAATATTAAATTTATATAACAATTTCATTTAATTATAAATATTACTTTAATTTATATTCATTTGAAATTAATATTAAATTTGTATAAAAATTTCATATAAATATAAATATTACTTTAATTTATATTAATTTTATATTAAAATTAAATCTATATAAAAATTTCATTTAAATATAAATATTACTATAATTTATATTCATTTCATATTAATATTAAATTTATATAAAAATTGCATTTAAATATAAATATTATTTTAATTTATATTAAATTTCTATTAATATTAAATTTGTATAAAAATTACTTTTTATTATAAATATTACTTTAATTTATATTCATTTGAAATTAATATTAAATTTGTATAAAAATTTCATATAAATATAAATATTACTTTAATTTATATTAATTTTATATTTAAATTAAATCTGTATAAAAATATCATTTAAATATAAATATTACTTTAATTTATGTTAATTTTATACTAATATTAAATTTATATAACAATTTCATTTAAATATAAATATTAAATTAATTTATATTCATTTGATATTAATATTAAATCTATATAAAAATTTCATATAAATATAAATATTACTTTAATTTATATTAATTTTATATTAAAATTAAATCTATATAAAAATTTCATTTAAATATAAATATTACTTCAATTTATATTAATTTTATATTTAAATTAAATCTGTATAAAAATATCTTTTAAATATAAATATTACTTTAATTTATGTTAATTTTATACTAATATTAAATTTATATAACAATTTCATTTAATTATGAATATTACTTTAATTTATATTCATTTGAAATTAATATTAAATTTGTATAAAAATTTCATATAAATATAAATATTACTTTAATTTATATTAATTTTCTATTAAAATTAAATCTATATAAAAATTTCATTTAAATATAAATATTACTTTAATTTATATTCATTTGAAATTAATATTAAATTTGTATAAAAATTACATTTAAATATATATATTACTTTAATTTATATTAATTTTCTACTAAAATTAAATCTATATAAAAATTTCTTTTTATTATAAATATTACTTTAATTTATATTCATTTCATATTAATATTAAATTTATATAAAAATTACATTTAAATATAAATATTAAATTAATTTATATTCATTTGATATTAATATTAAATCTATATAAAAATTTCATATAAATATAAATATTACTTTAATTTATATTAATTTTCTATTAATATTATATCTATATAAAAATTGCCTTTTAATATAAATATTAAATTAATTTATATTCATTTGATGTTAATATTAAATTTGTATAAAAATTTCATATAAATATAAATATTACTTTAATTTATATTAATTTTATACTAATATTAAATTTATATAAAAATTACATTTAAATATAAATATTAAATTAATTTATATTCATTTGATATTAATATTAAATCTATATAAAAATTTCATTTAAATATAAATATTACTTTAATTTATATTAATTTTATATTTAAACTAAATCTGTATAAAAATATCATTTAAATATAAATATTACTTTAATTTATATTAATTTTATACTAATATTAAATTTACATAAAAATTGCATTCAAATATAAATATTACTTTAATTTATATAAATTTTATATTAACATTAAATCTATATACAAATTTCATTTAAATATAAATATTACTTTAATTTATATAAATTTTCTATTAAAATTAAATCTATATAAAAATTTCATTTGATTATAAATATTACTTCAATTTATATTAATTTTATATTTAAATTAAATCTGTATAAAAATATCATTTAAATATAAATATTACTTTAATTTATGTTAATTTTATACTAATATTAAATTTATATAACAATTTCATTTAAATATAAATATTAAATTAATTTATATTCATTTGATATTAATATTAAATCTATATAAAAATTTCATATAAATATAAATATTACTTTAATTTATATTAATTTTATATTAAAATTAAATCTATATAAAAATTTCATTTAAAAATAAATATTACTTCAATTAATATTAATTTTATATTTAAATTAAATCTGTATAAAAATATCATTTAAATATAAATATTACTTTAATTTATGTTAATTTTATATTAAAATTAAATCTATATAAAAATTTCATTTAAATATAAATATTACTATAATTTATATTCATTTCATATTAATATTAAATTTATATAAAAATTGCATTTAAATATAAATATTATTTTAATTTATATTAAATTTCTATTAATATTAAATTTGTATAAAAATTTCTTTTTATTATAAATATTACTTTAATTTATATTCATTTGAAATTAATATTAAATTTGTATAAAAATTTCATATAAATATAAATATTACTTTAATTTATATTAATTTTATAATTAAATTAAATCTGTATAAAAATATCATTTAAATATAAATATTACTTTAATTTATGTTAATTTTATACTAATATTAAATTTATATAACAATTTCATTTAAATATAAATATTAAATTAATTTATATTCATTTGATATTAATATTAAATCTATATAAAAATTTCATATAAATATAAATATTACTTTAATTTATATTAATTTTATATTAAAATTAAATCTATATAAAAATTTCATTTAAAAATAAATATTACTTCAATTTATATTAATTTTATATTTAAATTAAATCTGTATAAAAATATCATTTAAATATAAATATTACTTTAATTTATGTTAATTTTATACTAATATTAAATTTATATAACAATTTCATTTAATTATAAATATTACTTTAATTTATATTCATTTGAAATTAATATTAAATTTGTATAAAAATTTCATATAAATATAAATATTACTTTAATTTATATTAATTTTATATTTAAATTAAATCTGTATAAAAATATCATTTAAATATAAATATTACTTTAATTTATATTAATTTTATATTAAAATTAAATCTATATAAAAATTTCATTTAAATATAAATATTACTTCAATTTATATTAATTTTATATTTAAATTAAATTTATGTCAAAATTGCATTTAAATATAAATATTATTTTAATTTATATTAATTTTCTATTAATATTAAATTTGTATAAAAAATTCATTTTAATATAAATGTTACTTTAATTTATATTAATTTTATATTAAAATTAAATATATATAAACATTTTATTGAAATATAAATATTACTTTAATTTATATTAATTTTACACTAGTATGAAATTTAGATAAAAATTACATTTAAATATATATATTACTTTAATTTATATTAATTTTCTACTAAAATTAAATCTATATAAAAATTTCTTTTTATTATAAATATTACTTTAATTTATATTCATTTCATATTAATATTAAATTTATATAAAAATTACATTTAAATATAAATATTAAATTAATTTATATTCATTTGATATTAATATTAAATCTATATAAAAATTTCATATAAATATAAATATTACTTTAATTTATATTAATTTTCTATTAATGTTATATCTATATAAAAATTGCCTTTTAATATAAATATTAAATTAATTTATATTCATTTGATGTTAATATTAAATTTGTATAAAAATTTCATATAAATATAAATATTACTTTAATTTATATTAATTTTATACTAATATTAAATTTATATAAAAATTACATTTAAATATAAATATTAAATTAATTTATATTCATTTGATATTAATATTAAATCTATATAAAAATTTCATTTAAATATAAATATTACTTTAATTTATATTAATTTTATATTTAAACTAAATCTGTATAAAAATATCATTTAAATATAAATATTACTTTAATTTATATTAATTTTATACTAATATTAAATTTACATAAAAATTGCATTCAAATATAAATATTACTTTAATTTATATAAATTTTATATTAACATTAAATCTATATACAAATTTCATTTAAATATAAATATTACTTTAATTTATATAAATTTTCTATTAAAATTAAATCTATATAAAAATTTCATTTGATTATAAATATTACTTCAATTTATATTAATTTTATATTTAAATTAAATCTGTATAAAAATATCATTTAAATATAAATATTACTTTAATTTATGTTAATTTTATACTAATATTAAATTTATATAACAATTTCATTTAAATATAAATATTAAATTAATTTATATTCATTTGATATTAATATTAAATCTATATAAAAATTTCATATAAATATAAATATTACTTTAATTTATATTAATTTTATATTAAAATTAAATCTATATAAAAATTTCATTTAAAAATAAATATTACTTCAATTTATATTAATTTTATATTTAAATTAAATCTGTATAAAAATATCATTTAAATATAAATATTACTTTAATTTATGTTAATTTTATACTAATATTAAATTTATATAACAATTTCATTTAATTATAAATATTACTTTAATTTATATTCATTTGAAATTAATATTAAATTTGTATAAAAATTTCATATAAATATAAATATTACTTTAATTTATATTAATTTTATATTAAAATTAAATCTATATAAAAATTTCATTTAAATATAAATATTACTATAATTTATATTCATTTCATATTAATATTAAATTTATATAAAAATTGCATTTAAATATAAATATTATTTTAATTTATATTAAATTTCTATTAATATTAAATTTGTATAAAAATTACTTTTTATTATAAATATTACTTTAATTTATATTCATTTGAAATTAATATTAAATTTGTATAAAAATTTCATATAAATATAAATATTACTTTAATTTATATTAATTTTATATTTAAATTAAATCTGTATAAAAATATCATTTAAATATAAATATTACTTTAATTTATGTTAATTTTATACTAATATTAAATTTATATAACAATTTCATTTAAATATAAATATTAAATTAATTTATATTCATTTGATATTAATATTAAATCTATATAAAAATTTCATATAAATATAAATATTACTTTAATTTATATTAATTTTATATTAAAATTAAATCTATATAAAAATTTCATTTAAATATAAATATTACTTCAATTTATATTAATTTTATATTTAAATTAAATCTGTATAAAAATATCTTTTAAATATAAATATTACTTTAATTTATGTTAATTTTATACTAATATTAAATTTATATAACAATTTCATTTAATTATGAATATTACTTTAATTTATATTCATTTGAAATTAATATTAAATTTGTATAAAAATTTCATATAAATATAAATATTACTTTAATTTATATTAATTTTCTATTAAAATTAAATCTATATAAAAATTTCATTTAAATATAAATATTACTTTAATTTATATTCATTTGAAATTAATATTAAATTTGTATAAAAATTACATTTAAATATATATATTACTTTAATTTATATTAATTTTCTACTAAAATTAAATCTATATAAAAATTTCTTTTTATTATAAATATTACTTTAATTTATATTCATTTCATATTAATATTAAATTTATATAAAAATTACATTTAAATATAAATATTAAATTAATTTATATTCATTTGATATTAATATTAAATCTATATAAAAATTTCATATACATATAAATATTACTTTAATTTATATTAATTTTCTATTAATATTATATCTATATAAAAATTGCCTTTTAATATAAATATTAAATTAATTTATATTAATTTGATGTTAATATTAAATTTGTATAAAAATTTCATATAAATATAAATATTACTTTAATTTATATTAATTTTATACTAATATTAAATTTATATAAAAATTACATTTAAATATAAATATTAAATTAATTTATATTCATTTGATATTAATATTAAATCTATATAAAAATTTCATTTAAATATAAATATTACTTTAATTTATATTAATTTTATATTTAAACTAAATCTGTATAAAAATATCATTTAAATATAAATATTACTTTAATTTATATTAATTTTATACTAATATTAAATTTACATAAAAATTGCATTCAAATATAAATATTACTTTAATTTATATAAATTTTATATTAACATTAAATCTATATACAAATTTCATTTAAATATAAATATTACTTTAATTTATATAAATTTTCTATTAAAATTAAATCTATATAAAAATTTCATTTGATTATAAATATTACTTCAATTTATATTAATTTTATATTTAAATTAAATCTGTATAAAAATATCATTTAAATATAAATATTACTTTAATTTATGTTAATTTTATACTAATATTAAATTTATATAACAATTTCATTTAAATATAAATATTAAATTAATTTATATTCATTTGATATTAATATTAAATCTATATAAAAATTTCATATAAATATAAATATTACTTTAATTTATATTAATTTTATATTAAAATTAAATCTATATAAAAATTTCATTTAAAAATAAATATTACTTCAATTAATATTAATTTTATATTTAAATTAAATCTGTATAAAAATATCATTTAAATATAAATATTACTTTAATTTATGTTAATTTTATATTAAAATTAAATCTATATAAAAATTTCATTTAAATATAAATATTACTATAATTTATATTCATTTCATATTAATATTAAATTTATATAAAAATTGCATTTAAATATAAATATTATTTTAATTTATATTAAATTTCTATTAATATTAAATTTGTATAAAAATTTCTTTTTATTATAAATATTACTTTAATTTATATTCATTTGAAATTAATATTAAATTTGTATAAAAATTTCATATAAATATAAATATTACTTTAATTTATATTAATTTTATAATTAAATTAAATCTGTATAAAAATATCATTTAAATATAAATATTACTTTAATTTATGTTAATTTTATACTAATATTAAATTTATATAACAATTTCATTTAAATATAAATATTAAATTAATTTATATTCATTTGATATTAATATTAAATCTATATAAAAATTTCATATAAATATAAATATTACTTTAATTTATATTAATTTTATATTAAAATTAAATCTATATAAAAATTTCATTTAAAAATAAATATTACTTCAATTTATATTAATTTTATATTTAAATTAAATCTGTATAAAAATATCATTTAAATATAAATATTACTTTAATTTATGTTAATTTTATACTAATATTAAATTTATATAACAATTTCATTTAATTATAAATATTACTTTAATTTATATTCATTTGAAATTAATATTAAATTTGTATAAAAATTTCATATAAATATAAATATTACTTTAATTTATATTAATTTTCTATTAAAATTAAATCTATATAAAAATTTCATTTAAAGATAAATATTACTATAATTTATATTCATTTCATATTAATATTAAATTTATATAAAAATTGCATTTAAATATAAATATTATTTTAATTTATATTAAATTTCTATTAATATTAAATTTGTATAAAAATTTCTTTTTATTATAAATATTACTTTAATTTATATTAATTTTATATTAAAATTAAATCTATATAAAAATTTCATTTAAATATAAATATTACTTCAATTTATATTAATTTTATATTTAAATTAAATCTGTATAAAAATATCATTTAAATATAAATATTACTTTAATTTATGTTAATTTTATACTAATATTAAATTTATATAAAAATAGCATTTTAATATAAATATTACTTTAATTCATATTCATTTGAAATTAATATTAAATTTGTATAAAAAATTCATTTTAATATAAATATTACTTTAATTTATATTAATTTTATATTAAAATTAAATCTATATAAAAATTTTATTGAAATGTAAATATTACTTTAATTTATATTAATTTTATAGTAGTATGAAATTTAGATAAAAATTACATTTAAATATATATATTTCTTTAATTTATATTAATGTTCTACCAAAATTAAATCTATATAAAAATTTCTTTTTATTATAAATATTACTTTAATTTATATTCATTTCATATTAATATTAAATTTATTTAAAAATTACATTTAAATATAAATATTAAATTAATTTATATTCATTTGATATTAATATTAAATCTATATAAAAATTTCATATAAATATAAATATTACTTCAATTTATATTAATTTTATATATAAATTAAATCTGTATGAAAATATCATTTAAATATAAATATTACTTTAATTTATATTGATTTTATACTAATATTAAATTTATATAAAAATTGCATTTTAATATAAATATTACTTTAATTCATATTCATTTGAAATTAATATTAAATTTGTATAAAAAATTCATTTTAATATAAATATTACTTTAATTTATATTAATTTTCTATTAAAATTAAATCTATATAAAAATTTCATTTAAAGATAAATATTACTATAATTTATATTCATTTCATATTAATATTAAATTTATATAAAAATTGCATTTAAATATAAATATTATTTTAATTTATATTAAATTTCTATTAATATTAAATTTGTATAAAAATTTCTTTTTATTATAAATATTACTTTAATTTATATTAATTTTATATTAAAATTAAATCTATATAAAAATTTCATTTAAATATAAATATTACTTCAATTTATATTAATTTTATATTTAAATTAAATCTGTATAAAAATATCATTTAAATATAAATATTACTTTAATTTATGTTAATTTTATACTAATATTAAATTTATATAAAAATAGCATTTTAATATAAATATTACTTTAATTCATATTCATTTGAAATTAATATTAAATTTGTATAAAAAATTCATTTTAATATAAATATTACTTTAATTTATATTAATTTTATATTAAAATTAAATCTATATAAAAATTTTATTGAAATGTAAATATTACTTTAATTTATATTAATTTTATAGTAGTATGAAATTTAGATAAAAATTACATTTAAATATATATATTTCTTTAATTTATATTAATGTTCTACCAAAATTAAATCTATATAAAAATTTCTTTTTATTATAAATATTACTTTAATTTATATTCATTTCATATTAATATTAAATTTATTTAAAAATTACATTTAAATATAAATATTAAATTAATTTATATTCATTTGATATTAATATTAAATCTATATAAAAATTTCATATAAATATAAATATTACTTCAATTTATATTAATTTTATATATAAATTAAATCTGTATGAAAATATCATTTAAATATAAATATTACTTTAATTTATATTAATTTTATACTAATATTAAATTTATATAAAAATTGCATTTTAATATAAATATTACTTTAATTCATATTCATTTGAAATTAATATTAAATTTGTATAAAAAATTCATTTTAATATAAATATTACTTTAATTTATATTAATTTTATATTAAAATTAAATCTATATAAAAATTTTATTGAAATATAAATATTACTTTAATTTATATTAATTTTCTATTAATATTATATCTATATAAAAATTGCCTTTTAATATAAATATTAAATTAATTTATATTCATTTGATATTAATATTAAATCTATATAAAAATTTCATATAAATATAAATATTACTTTAATTTATATTAATTTTATATTAAAATTAAATCTATATAAAAATTTCATTTAAAAATAAATATTACTTCAATTTATATTAATTTTATATTTAAATTAAATCTGTATAAAAATATCATTTAAATATAAATATTACTTTAATTTATGTTAATTTTATACTAATATTAAATTTATATAACAATTTCATTTAATTATAAATATTACTTTAATTTATATTCATTTGAAATTAATATTAAATTTGTATAAAAATTTCATATAAATATAAATATTACTTTAATTTATATTAATTTTATATTAAAATTAAATCTATATAAAAATTTCATTTAAATATAAATATTACTATAATTTATATTCATTTCATATTAATATTAAATTTATATAAAAATTGCATTTAAATATAAATATTATTTTAATTTATATTAAATTTCTATTAATATTAAATTTGTATAAAAATTTCTTTTTATTATAAATATTACTTTAATTTATATTCATTTGAAATTAATATTAAATTTGTATAAAAATTTCATATAAATATAAATATTACTTTAATTTATATTAATTTTATATTTAAATTAAATCTGTATAAAAATATCATTTAAATATAAATATTACTTTAATTTATGTTAATTTTATACTAATATTAAATTTATATAACAATTTCATTTAAATATAAATATTAAATTAATTTATATTCATTTGATATTAATATTAAATCTATATAAAAATTTCATATAAATATAAATATTACTTTAATTTATATTAATTTTATATTAAAATTAAATCTATATAAAAATTTCATTTAAATATAAATATTACTTCAATTTATATTAATTTTATATTTAAATTAAATCTGTATAAAAATATCTTTTAAATATAAATATTACTTTAATTTATGTTAATTTTATACTAATATTAAATTTATATAACAATTTCATTTAATTATGAATATTACTTTAATTTATATTCATTTGAAATTAATATTAAATTTGTATAAAAATTTCATATAAATATAAATATTACTTTAATTTATATTAATTTTCTATTAAAATTAAATCTATATAAAAATTTCATTTAAATATAAATATTACTATAATTTATATTCATTTCATATTAATATTAAATTTATATAAAAATTGCATTTAAATATAAATATTATTTTAATTTATATTAATTTTCTATTAATATTAAATTTATATAAAAATTTCTTTTTATTATAAATATTACTTTAATTTATATTCATTTCATATTAATATTAAATTTATGTCAAAATTGCATTTAAATATAAATATTATTTTTATTTATATTAATTTTCTATTAATATTAAATTTGTATAAAAAATTCATTTTAATATAAATGTTACTTTAATTTATATTAATTTTATATTAAAATTAAATATATATAAACATTTTATTGAAATATAAATATTACTTTAATTTATATTAATTTTACACTAGTATGAAATTTAGATAAAAATTACATTTAAATATATATATTACTTTAATTTATATTAATTTTCTACTAAAATTAAATCTATATAAAAATTTCTTTTTATTATAAATATTACTTTAATTTATATTCATTTCATATTAATATTAAATTTATATAAAAATTACATTTAAATATAAATATTAAATTAATTTATATTCATTTGATATTAATATTAAATCTATAAAAAAATTTCATATAAATATAAATATTACTTTAATTTATATTAATTTTCTATTAATATTATATCTATATAAAAATTGCCTTTTAATATAAATATTAAATTAATTTATATTCATTTGATGTTAATATTAAATTTGTATAAAAATTTCATATAAATATAAATATTACTTTAATTTATATTAATTTTATACTAATATTAAATTTATATAAAAATTACATTTAAATATAAATATTAAATTAATTTATATTCATTTGATATTAATATTAAATCTATATAAAAATTTCATTTAAATATAAATATTACTTTAATTTATATTAATTTTATATTTAAACTAAATCTGTATAAAAATATCATTTAAATATAAATATTACTTTAATTTATATTAATTTTATACTAATATTAAATTTACATAAAAATTGCATTCAAATATAAATATTACTTTAATTTATATAAATTTTATATTAACATTAAATCTATATACAAATTTCATTTAAATATAAATATTACTTTAATTTATATAAATTTTCTATTAAAATTAAATCTATATAAAAATTTCATTTGATTATAAATATTACTTCAATTTATATTAATTTTATATTTAAATTAAATCTGTATAAAAATATCATTTAAATATAAATATTACTTTAATTTATGTTAATTTTATACTAATATTAAATTTATATAACAATTTCATTTAAATATAAATATTAAATTAATTTATATTCATTTGATATTAATATTAAATCTATATAAAAATTTCATATAAATATAAATATTACTTTAATTTATATTAATTTTATATTAAAATTAAATCTATATAAAAATTTCATTTAAAAATAAATATTACTTCAATTTATATTAATTTTATATTTAAATTAAATCTGTATAAAAATATCATTTAAATATAAATATTACTTTAATTTATGTTAATTTTATATTAAAATTAAATCTATATAAAAATTTCATTTAAATATAAATATTACTATAATTTACATTCATTTCATATTAATATTAAATTTATATAAAAATTGCATTTAAATATAAATATTATTTTAATTTATATTAAATTTCTATTAATATTAAATTTGTATAAAAATTTCTTTTTATTATAAATATTACTTTAATTTATATTCATTTGAAATTAATATTAAATTTGTATAAAAATTTCATATAAATATAAATATTACTTTAATTTATATTAATTTTATATTTAAATTAAATCTGTATAAAAATATCATTTAAATATAAATATTACTTTAATTTATGTTAATTTTATACTAATATTAAATTTATATAACAATTTCATTTAAATATAAATATTAAATTAATTTATATTCATTTGATATTAATATTAAATCTATATAAAAATTTCATATAAATATAAATATTACTTTAATTTATATTAATTTTATATTAAAATTAAATCTATATAAAAATTTCATTTAAAAATAAATATTACTTCAATTTATATTAATTTTATATTTAAATTAAATCTGTATAAAAATATCATTTAAATATAAATATTACTTTAATTTATGTTAATTTTATACTAATATTAAATTTATATAACAATTTCATTTAATTATAAATATTACTTTAATTTATATTCATTTGAAATTAATATTAAATTTGTATAAAAATTTCATATAAATATAAATATTACTTTAATTTATATTAATTTTATATTAAAATTAAATCTATATAAAAATTTCATTTAAATATAAATATTACTATAATTTATATTCATTTCATATTAATATTAAATTTATATAAAAATTGCATTTAAATATAAATATTATTTTAATTTATATTAAATTTCTATTAATATTAAATTTGTATAAAAATTTCTTTTTATTATAAATATTACTTTAATTTATGTTAATTTTATACTAATATTAAATTTATATAACAATTTCATTTAAATATAAATATTAAATTAATTTATATTCATTTGATATTAATATTAAATCTATATAAAAATTTCATATAAATATAAATATTACTTTAATTTATATTAATTTTATATTAAAATTAAATCTATATAAAAATTTCATTTAAATATAAATATTACTTCAATTTATATTAATTTTATATTTAAATTAAATCTGTATAAAAATATCTTTTAAATATAAATATTACTTTAATTTATGTTAATTTTATACTAATATTAAATTTATATAACAATTTCATTTAATTATGAATATTACTTTAATTTATATTCATTTGAAATTAATATTAAATTTGTATAAAAATTTCATATAAATATAAATATTACTTTAATTTATATTAATTTTCTATTAAAATTAAATCTATATAAAAATTTCATTTAAATATAAATATTACTATAATTTATATTCATTTCATATTAATATTAAATTTATATAAAAATTGCATTTAAATATAAATATTATTTTAATTTATATTAATTTTCTATTAATATTAAATTTATATAAAAATTTCTTTTTATTATAAATATTACTTTAATTTATATTCATTTCATATTAATATTAAATTTATGTCAAAATTGCATTTAAATATAAATATTATTTTAATTTATATTAATTTTCTACTAAAATTAAATCTATATAAAAATTTCTTTTTATTATAAATATTACTTTAATTTATATTCATTTCATATTAATATTAAATTTATATAAAAATTACATTTAAATATAAATATTAAATTAATTTATATTCATTTGATATTAATATTAAATCTATAAAAAAATTTCATATAAATATAAATATTACTTTAATTTATATTAATTTTCTATTAATATTATATCTATATAAAAATTGCCTTTTAATATAAATATTAAATTAATTTATATTCATTTGATGTTAATATTAAATTTGTATAAAAATTTCATATAAATATAAATATTACTTTAATTTATATTAATTTTATACTAATATTAAATTTATATAAAAATTACATTTAAATATAAATATTAAATTAATTTATATTCATTTGATATTAATATTAAATCTATATAAAAATTTCATTTAAATATAAATATTACTTTAATTTATATTAATTTTATATTTAAACTAAATCTGTATAAAAATATCATTTATATATAAATATTACTTTAATTTATATTAATTTTATACTAACATTAAATTTACATAAAAATTGCATTCAAATATAAATATTACTTTAATTTATATAAATTTTATATTAACATTAAATCTATATACAAATTTCATTTAAATATAAATATTACTTTAATTTATATAAATTTTCTATTAAAATTAAATCTATATAAAAATTTCATTTGATTATAAATATTACTTCAATTTATATTAATTTTATATTTAAATTAAATCTGTATAAAAATATCATTTAAATATAAATATTACTTTAATTTATGTTAATTTTATACTAATATTAAATTTATATAACAATTTCATTTAAATATAAATATTAAATTAATTTATATTCATTTGATATTAATATTAAATCTATATAAAAACTTCATATAAATATAAATATTACTTTAATTTATATTAATTTTATATTAAAATTAAATCTATATAAAAATTTCATTTAAAAATAAATATTACTTCAATTTATATTAATTTTATATTTAAATTAAATCTGTATAAAAATATCATTTAAATATAAATATTACTTTAATTTATGTTAATTTTATATTAAAATTAAATCTATATAAAAATTTCATTTAAACATAAATATTACTATAATTTATATTCATTTCATATTAATATTAAATTTATATAAAAATTGCATTTAAATATAAATATTATTTTAATTTATATTAAATTTCTATTAATATTAAATTTGTATAAAAATTTCTTTTTATTATAAATATTACTTTAATTTATATTCATTTGATATTAATATTAAATCTATATAAAAATTTCATTTAAATATAAATATTACTTTAATTTATATTAATTTTATATTTAAATTAAATCTGTATAAAAATATCATTTAAATATAAATATTACTTTAATTTATATTAATTTTATACTAATATTAAATTTACATAAAAATTGCATTCAAATATAAATATTACTTTAATTTATATAAATTTTATATTAAAATTAAATCTATATAGAAATTTCATTTAAATATAAATATTACTTTAATTTATATAAATTTTCTATTAAAATTTCATTTGATTATAAATATTACTTCAATTTATATTAATTTTATATTTAAATTAAATCTGTATAAAAATATCATTTAAATATAAATATTACTTTAATTTATGTTAATTTTATACTAATATTAAATTTATATAACAATTTCATTTAAATATAAATATTAAATTAATTTATATTCATTTGATATTAATATTAAATCTATATAAAAATTTCATATAAATATAAATATTACTTTAATTTGTATTAATTTTATATTAAAATTAAATCTATATAAAAATTTCATTTAAATATAAATATTACTATAATTTATATTCATTTCATATTAATATTAAATTTATATAAAAATTGCATTTAAATATAAATATTATTTTAATTTATATTAAATTTCTATTAATATTAAATTTGTATAAAAATTTCTTTTTATTATAAATATTACTTTAATTTATATTCATTTGAAATTAATATTAAATTTGTATAAAAATTTCATATAAATATAAATATTACTTTAATTTATATTAATTTTATATTTAAATTAAATCTGTATAAAAATATCATTTAAATATAAATATTACTTTAATTTATGTTAATTTTATACTAATATTAAATTTATATAACAATTTCATTTAAATATAAATATTAAATTAATTTATATTCATTTGATATTAATATTAAATCTATATAAAAATTTCATATAAATATAAATATTAGTTTAATTTATATTAATTTTATATTAAAATTAAATCTATATAAAAATTTCATTTAAAAATAAATATTACTTCAATTTATATTAATTTTATATTTAAATTAAATCTGTATAAAAATATCATTTAAATATAAATATTACTTTAATTTATGTTAATTTTATACTAATATTAAATTTATATAACAATTTCATTTAATTATAAATATTACTTTAATTTATATTCATTTGAAATTAATATTAAATTTGTATAAAAATTACATTTAAATATATATATTTCTTTAATTTATATTAATTTTCTACCAAAATTAAATCTATATAAAAATTTCTTTTTATTATAAATATTACTTTAATTTATATTCATTTCATATTAATATTAAATTTATATAAAAATTACATTTAAATATAAATATTAAGTTAATTTATATTCATTTGATATTAATATTAAATCTATATAAAAATTTCATATAAATATAAATATTACTTCAATTTATATTAATTTTATATTTAAATTAAATCTGTATAAAAATATCATTTAAATATAAATATTACTTTAATTTATATTAATTTTATACTAATATTAAATTTATATAAAAATTGCATTTTAATATATATATTACTTTAATTCATATTCATTTGAAATTAATATTAAATTTGTATAAAAAATTCATTTTAATATAAATATTACTTTAATTTATATTAATTTTATATTAAAATTAAATCTATATAAAAATTTTATTGAAATATAAATATTACTTTAATTTATATTAATTTTATACTAGTATGAAATTTAGATAAAAATTACATTTAAATATATATATTACTTTAATTTATATTAATTTTCTATTAATATTATATCTATATAAAAATTGCCTTTTAATATAAATATTAAATTAATTTATATTCATTTTGTTACAAGCCAATTATATATATCCTTTTTGTTATTATATTATTAATGTTATATGCGTTGCGATTCGATAGTTTAAGTTAGTTCCAGAATGCCTTCCCTTTGTGCGAAACAACTGTATTGAAGTGTAAGAAGTAAATTGTGTAAATATATATATATATCGACAAATATTGTAGTAAGTTAATGGAGTAAGGAAGGTTAGATTATAGTGTAGCGGTGTTACGATGCGGAGATATTGTAAATAAGGTCTGATTATCGGATGGTATGGTAATAAATTTGTATGTGTACAAGTATTGTTATGAGTGAAAGCGTGGAAAGTGAAGGATGGTGCCCGGTCGAACGATATGGGGAACTCTCGTCAGCGCCGCGTGTTATGGGGTCCGCCACGAGGTCGGGGACCCCTGGATTGGCCACGGGTAAGGTTGTTGTTGTCAACAGCCTAGGCCCGGTAGACCGGGAGGGGATTGATCACCCCCTCCGAAACCAGGTCCACGAGCACGGTAAGATCGCAAGGGTCGAACCGGGGCCGTTAGCCAGGGCGAGGCTGGCGAGAGGGGGCTCAGCCGGAAACTGCCCCACTACTAAGGGAAGGAGCAGTGGGGCAGGGTATAAATGTGTGGGTTGCCCGTGCGAAACAGCTTTGTTAAGGGTAGAATTAGATAGAGCGTGTGGCGATTAACCATTGTACGGTGTCGAGAAAATAAACAACAGTTTACATTAGTAACAAATTGGTGCCGAAACCCGGGACCTCTTCTCGGGTAATTATAAGACAGAAGATCTCTCAACCCATTGGTTCTAAATGCCACCAAAGAGAAAGAAGCGTCCAGCGGAGACGGACGGCCCTCAACCACCAACTAGGAGACGGCGTGTAGCAGAAACAGCAGTTCCTGAATCACCCCATCCATGGACATCGCTCCAAGATGCGGGCAGCCCAGTACCAGGACCAAGCGGCACATCGGTAGTACATCACGACCCCCTGCCAGATATCGAAAGGGAAACAGCATCGACGAGCCGGATGACAAGAGGAACACCTACCGAAACCGCCGCGGGGCCACCAGAGGCCGGGAATGACGGAGGTGAACGAATCCATATGCCTCATCACAGCACTCCACACTTGGTAAGACCAACCGATTATACGAATACACAAGTCGCGACGGACCCGGTGGCTCGTTTATCGGAAGCCATTGAAAGGACCTTGCAGACGATAAGAGAATCCTCAATGAGTGGAGGAAACTCTCACTTCGTTAACCGATTGACCACGGCGAAAGCGTTGCCGGTTTTTTCTGGCGATCCGATCGAGTGGTTTCACTTTAAGGGGGCATACGAACTAACGACTCAGCTCGGTAGTTTTAGCGAACGCGAAAACATTGCGCGATTATTCGACGCTTTGAAGGGCGATGCGCGCAAGGCTGTGAGTGGTTTGCTCGCGACAAATAGCGGAGCTAAGGAGATTATGCAAACTTTGGATCTTCTATATGGAAACAAGAATGTCGTTGCGGAAAAAATCTCGAATGAAATAAAAGACCTGCCCTATCTAGAAGTCGGAAAAACGAGCTTGACTCAATTTGCTATTAAATTGAGAGGTGCGGTCGCAGCCTTCAAATCGTTGGAAGCCATCGGGCATTTACATAGTGTCGAGTTAATAAAGAGTGTCGCGAGTAAACTTCCACCGGCCTTAACGTACGCGTTCAATAGGTACGCGGCAACAGCATCTGCTGATAAGACAGTTTTAGAAAAGATCACTGATTTCATTTATAATGAAGCGGAATTAGCCGCATCAGCTGGTATCCTTGATTTTGTGCCACCCGCTACAAATCCAGAGCCGACTTCCAAGGCGCCAACAAGAAAACCGCGGTATACAAAGACAGGTATCGTTTACGCGGCCGAGGGCGAAGTATGTGCGGACACAGGGGAAAAGGAGACGAATAAGATTTCGAACAGTTGCGCGTTTTGTCATCGATTTAATCATACATCTGTCGCGTGCACGCGTTTCCTTCGCGAACCGGTAAATCTCCGTTGGCGTATGGTAAGAAAATCGCGATTGTGCATTAATTGTCTGGGGCGTGGCCACGTGCGAGGAGAGTGCAAGCGAACAGGATGCCCAATATGCCGCGCGCGCCACCATAAACTCCTGCACATCATAACCTCGAGTACACGACCAGAAGGAGTACAGCAGAGAGCCGCGAAGCCTACGATCGGGTCGTCAGAACGAGTTGGGGTCCCTTCGAAGTCGAACGATAACGCGGATAAAAGTTGACATGTACCAACGGGCACGTACTTGAAAATATTACCTGTGCGTGTCTCTGGGCCGACGGATGGGAGGGATACGTACGCGTTATTAGACGAGGGCTCGACGGTTACGTTGATCGATAAAAGATTAACGCGTTTGATAGGCGCGAAAGGACCGAAAATAAATCTCGCGCTAAAGGGAGTAAATGATCGCGAATTAGTGGTATCAAGTAGTGAAAAAGTCAATATCACGGTGCGAGGAGCGTTTGATTCCTATGAAATTAAACTCGCGTTAACTGTACAGGATCTGAACCTTCCTTATCAATCCCTCCCAGATTGTCTCGTGAAGCTAGTCGACGGGACAGAACATGTTAATCTGGAAGCGTACGAAAGGGTGCAACCGCAAATACTTCTGGGCCAGGACAACTGGCGGCTAATAGTTACTCAAGAATTACGCGGAATAAAAGGGTATGATTTAGCAATATCGCGCACTCTGTTAGGTTGGGTGATGCACGGTACCGCAAAACCATGTACAGAATTCAATCCAAAAGCTCCGGTATGTTTGGTAAATATGGATGGAGAAATGAGTCCCGAAGAGCGAGGAGGCTGTGAGGAACTCGATGGTTTAGTAAGATTCTATTTTCAGTTGGATGATTTTGGGGTGCGTGCTGATGCCAAACCTAGAGGGATCCATGATCACGCCCAAGGAACATTAGAGGGAACAAGCCGATACACGGGAAGCGTGTGGGAAACGGGATTATTGTGGAAGTCAAATTGCGTTCTTAATATCGACAGTTTCTCAACCGCGCGGAAAAGGCTTTCGTCGTTAGAAAAGAAACTAGACCGAAATCCACAGTATGCAAAAATGTATTATCAAGAGATGGACCGTTTGATTCGGGACGGGTTCGCGGAAAAGATAATGAAGAGAGGCGTCGAGGCCAAACGCGTTTGGTACTTACCACACTTCGGTGTACTAAAGTCGAATAAACCAGGCAAGTTAAGATTGGTGTTCGATGCAGCCGCTAAAACCGCGGGTTATTGTCTAAACGATCAACTTGAAACCGGACCGGATTTATTGCAGCCATTGCCTGGCGTGTTATTGCGATTCCGTCAATACGCAGTTGCGTGCAAGGCGGACATCAAAGATATGTTTTTACGGATAAAAATCAGGAAAGAAGACCGCGACGCGCAACGATTTTTATGGCGCGGTAGCGATCGTACTAAAGAACCCGAGGTATACGCGATGACATCGTTAATCTTCGGAGCAAAATCGTCCCCCAGTAGTGCAATATACATAAAAAATCGTAATGCCAAAGAGTATAACTGTTCAAATCCTGATGCGACCAAAAGCATAATAAAAAATAGTTACATGGACGATTACCTAATCAGTAGAGAATCGGTGCACGAGACAATAAATCTTGCTCGAGACGTCATAAAAATAAATGCCCGCGCGAATTTTGAAATGTATGGCTGGACAAGCAATGATTCCACCGTGACGCGAACCTTAACTGGGGTAGAGGCATTCGGGGATGGAGAAGGAACACGACTTTTTGAACAGGGAGAAGAAAAGGTGTTGGGACTCTATTGGGATACGAAAACGGATGAGTTACGGTTTAAGGTGGACATGGGGAAGATTCCCACGGAAGTGATTCGTGGATTCAGGAAACCAACGAAACGAGAATATTTACGCATTATTATGTCGGTTTTTGACCCACTCGGCCTCCTAATACCTTTTACTACCAAAGCGAAACTATTGATGCAAAAAGTTTGGCGTAGTGGGGTGGGGTGGGACAACCCGTTGCGCGATGAAGAAAATGAGAATTGGCAGACATGGCTACAGTCGTTAAGCGACGTACGCAAAAATCGTATCCCGCGTTGCCTTGTTCCAACCCCCTACGTGCATTCCAAAGCTCAGTTACACGTTTTTTGTGACGCTAGTCTGGAGGCGTATGCCGCGGCGGCGTACGTAAGATTAGAAGTAGAAAATGGTCCGGTAAACGTGGGATTGATCATGGCAAGATCGAGGGTGGCCCCTCTGAAACCGCTTTCTGTTCCCCGCTTAGAGTTACAGGCGGCTTTGCTCGGTTCCAGATTAGCCAAAACAATTACGGAAGAATTGGATATTCAGTTTCAACAGCGTTACTTGTGGTCGGACTCAATCACCGTTATTAGGTGGATAAAGGGAGAACCGCGTACTCGGCAAGTCTTCGTAGCACAGAGACTGGGAGAGATTGATGAAATAACGGAAGGTTCGGAGTGGCGATGGGTTCCGTCGGGTGAAAACCCAGCTGACCACGCAACACGATGGTCAAGTAACGCGCCCTGCGCGATTACGCGTTGGCACGCCGGTCCCGAATTTTTACAAAGGCCGGAGCCTCAGTGGCCAATAGAAAAGCCACTCAATGAGGCAGGTAAAAAGACAATAGATGAAATGGAGTTACGTAAAACCCTCGTATGTACGGTAAGTTCACAACCATTAACGGAACTTCCGTTGGCAATAAGAATTTTAGGGTGGCAGGGGTTGTTAGTGATAGCTAGACGTGTGCAGGCGGCAGCAAACCGATGGAGAGGGAAATCCCGGACGGGAACGACCGTTGACGATATCGCGACCGCGGAACGGTATTGGTTTCGCGTAATACAGAGCGAACATTTTGCAAAGGAAATAGCGGCAATCGAGAAAAATAGAGACGTTTCTAAGACTAGCAAATTGGCGAGTCTAAAACCGTATTTAGATGGGAACGGAATTCTAAGGGCAAGTGGTCGAGCCGTCAATATACAAGAAGTCGAGTTCAACAATTATCCGATTATACTCGATGGAAAACACACCGCGACGAAAATGTTAGTGAAAGAATATCATAGGCGGTATTATCACGCGAGCAATGACACAGTTGTAAATGAACTCCGTCAAGTCTTTCATATAATTGGATTGAGGAGAATCTTACGTTCGATCACGCATAGATGTGTAACATGCCGCTTGCACCGTGCTAGGCCTCAACCTCCTGTCATGTCTACCTTACCCACTGGGCGATTGGCCTATAGACAGAGGCCCTTCAGTCAGTGTGGAGTCGATTATTTCGGTCCGATGGTCGTTAAAATTGGGCGGCGTAGAGAGAAGCGTTGGGGAGTACTTTTTACATGCCTAACCACGAGAGCCATACACCTAGAACTGGCCTGCAGCCTAAATGCGAGTTCCGCGATAATGGCATTACAGCGCCTGGCTGCCCGTAGAGGTACTCCCACTACCGTTTACAGTGATAATGGGACCAATTTTAAAGGCGCGAGTAGAGAGCTCAAAGAAGCGATGGACGGAATTGACGAAGAAAAGCAACGAGAATACGCGCTAACGCGGAAAATTAAGTGGGTCTTCAACCCCCCGGATGCCCCCCATATGGGAGGAGCATGGGAACGTTTAATTCGGTCGGTGAAAACTGCGTTGCACGTGATTTTACGCGAACAGGCGCCAACGGAAGAGACTCTACATACATTGTTGACGGAGATAGAACATACTGTAAACTCGCGACCGCTAACGCACGTTTCCGTAGACCCGAGAGATAAGGAGGCGCTCACGCCAAACCATTTCTTAATAGGCGTCTCATCAGGAAACTTGGAGTTGGGTCGATTCGAATCTCGCGATACATGTTTGAAAAAGCAGTGGCGGATTGCGCAACACTTCGCCGACGCATTTTGGAAAAGATGGTTGCGCGAATATTTACCGTCCATAATAAATCGACCAAAATGGACCGAAACGGGCGATCCACTGAAAGAAGGCGACCTCGTTTTGATAATTGATAAGCTAGCACCACGCAATGAGTGGAAGAAGGGGACCATTACTGATGTGTATCCTGGATCGGATGGTGGGGTCCGAGTTGTAAAAGTACGTACCCCGTGGGGAGACTTCACGCGTCCGACACATAAACTTATTAAGTTACTAATATAAAGGGAGTACAAAATCCATGAATTTGTACGAGGGGGAGGATGTTACAAGCCAATTATATATATCCTTTTTGTTATTATATTATTAATGTTATATGCGTTGCGATTCGATAGTTTAAGTTAGTTCCAGAATGCCTTCCCTTTGTGCGAAACAACTGTATTGAAGTGTAAGAAGTAAATTGTGTAAATATATATATATATCGACAAATATTGTAGTAAGTTAATGGAGTAAGGAAGGTTAGATTATAGTGTAGCGGTGTTACGATGCGGAGATATTGTAAATAAGGTCTGATTATCGGATGGTATGGTAATAAATTTGTATGTGTACAAGTATTGTTATGAGTGAAAGCGTGGAAAGTGAAGGATGGTGCCCGGTCGAACGATATGGGGAACTCTCGTCAGCGCCGCGTGTTATGGGGTCCGCCACGAGGTCGGGGACCCCTGGATTGGCCACGGGTAAGGTTGTTGTTGTCAACAGCCTAGGCCCGGTAGACCGGGAGGGGATTGATCACCCCCTCCGAAACCAGGTCCACGAGCACGGTAAGATCGCAAGGGTCGAACCGGGGCCGTTAGCCAGGGCGAGGCTGGCGAGAGGGGGCTCAGCCGGAAACTGCCCCACTACTAAGGGAAGGAGCAGTGGGGCAGGGTATAAATGTGTGGGTTGCCCGTGCGAAACAGCTTTGTTAAGGGTAGAATTAGATAGAGCGTGTGGCGATTAACCATTGTACGGTGTCGAGAAAATAAACAACAGTTTACATTAGTAACACATTTGATGTTAATATTAAATTTGTATAAAAATTTCATATAAATATAAATATTACTTTAATTTATATTAATTTTATACTAATATTAAATTTATATAAAAATTACATTTAAATATAAATATTAAATTAATTTATATTCATTTGATATTAATATTAAATCTATATAAAAATTTCATTTAAATATAAATATTACTTTAATTTATATTAATTTTATATTTAAATTAAATCTGTATAAAAATATCATTTAAATATAAATATTACTTTAATTTATATTAATTTTATACTAATATTAAATTTACATAAAAATTGCATTCAAATATAAATATTACTTTAATTTATATAAATTTTATATTAAAATTAAATCTATATAGAAATTTCATTTAAATATAAATATTACTTTAATTTATATAAATTTTCTATTAAAATTTCATTTGATTATAAATATTACTTCAATTTATATTAATTTTATATTTAAATTAAATCTGTATAAAAATATCATTTAAATATAAATATTACTTTAATTTATGTTAATTTTATACTAATATTAAATTTATATAACAATTTCATTTAAATATAATGTTACGTCGTACCAACGTTTGCTTCAGCATTTGCGCGAACAAACAAATTCTCGGGATCTATAATTCGCGCGAACGAATCGTGGCCGTTACGCCGATTTTAATTCTATTTTCGCCCCGGGTCAATCAAAGTGTACATTTATGTATCAAAATGTATATATATATATATATATATATATATATATATATATATATATATATATATACATACATATTCATATCAAACCGCAACCATGAGACGCCGGTGCGAGCGAACCCTGGCATAGCAACAGCTATTACAGGTGTTTACCGAACATTCGCGAATAATAGTGACACGAAGAACAATAGTATAAATCGTATGATCGAGAACAATTAATGTCACGCTCCACCGAATTCTTATGGTCCGCGCTCCCATTATAAATATGGCAAGATTCGCGCTCTGCGACAGTTCTTCGCAACAGTTTCTTGAATTCGCTTCACTCTTCTAGTTCTAGTTCTTCGCAACAGTTTCTTGAAATCACTTCGCTCTTCTAATTCCTAGTCTTCTGACCTAATCGTACCGCATCTTGCCATATTCGTTTTGTTCATTTCAATTTCCTCTATCTCATTTCTTTTGTATTATAATTCTAGTTCGTAATTTAGTTTAGTGCGCGTTGTTATATCATAGTTAATTAATTTTAGTTTCGTTTATCGAATTTCGAATTGCGTTAATCCCTAAGTTTAGTTATAGTTATTTCATTTATATCGTGTTCGTGTCGTTATCTCGCCATCGTGCAGTGCTCTAGTTTAATTTTCGTTTTCGTAGCTATCGCGTAATTTTGTATCCAGCCACTTTCTTTTAGTTATTACACGTTGGTTTAATTTACTTATTTTCTTCTCTTTTATTTTCTGTTCTCCTTTTGTGTTGTGCGATTACGTCAGTGTGGTTGTGTCCTTATAGTGTTTCGAATACCGCGTCGCGCAGGTCGCAAGTACCAGCTCAAGAGATTGTTCGGAGGACTCTTCCGGGAGGGAAAAGGGACCCCCAAGTAAACCATCGCGACACGGACGAGAGAAAACACAAGTGTAAGTGAGTGCGCGCGATACGACGTAGGTGCCGATCTAACTACTGACAACTGTCAGATCTCTTAAATCGGTGTTCCCCCTCGTACGTCTGAGCCCACCAGGGCCCGGTACAATCGGAGGAACACGGATTCTCGCGCACGGACCTCCCCGAGTTGCATACCAAACGTCAAAAACTGTCAGATCTCTTAAATCGGTGTTCCCCCTCGTACGTCTGAGCCCACCAGGGCCCGGTACAATCGGAGGAACACGGATTATCGCGTCATAATCCGTCCTCCCAAGAATTCGATTCGCACGCCGTGCCACGATCACTGTGACGTCAGGGACCGCCCGGAACCTTCGCGATTGTATAAGAGTACCGTTACGCGTCGTAAATCGCGGTTCCCATTCTAGCAGCAACGCGACTTCGCTAATTCCCCGTTCCCGTTTATTATCTCCCTCGGACAACCGAAAATTCGGGCCTGGTCAGACGTGGACGTACGCGCCACGTGGACCGAAGATCGTCAAAGTCCGTAAACACGTTACGACCCCCATCCGGGACGTAACAGAAATTTGGCGCAGTCGGTAGGACACGACGATCACCGAATAGATCGGTTGCCCCTTTCCTTTTTTTTCTCTTTCGGAGCTAGCCGCCTCCATCTTGCGAGTTCCGTATCCCTATCTCGCACGGCACCCCCCCCCCCCGTATTCCACAATGGATCCCAACAATTCGAAACTGGACCCAGACGCGCCCATACCCCTCACCAACGAGGAACTCTTCGCGTTCCAGCTAGAGCTGGCCGAAAAGGAGGCCGCCCTCCGGGAACAAGCAGCCGCCCTCGAAACCGCGCGAAGGGCATACGATCCCAGTGCCGCCCTTCAAGAAGAGCTACGAGCCATGCGTCGCGAACTGTACGATCTTCGCTCCCAAAATCTCGACTCAAACAACCCGCGCTTTACACCAGGCTCCGAACCGAATCTTCTCGGCGAGCCCCCGCGCCCCAATCCCGCGAATTTCACGGTCAAACAGGCCGTCGAATGCATTCCCACCTTCGACGGCAGTAACATGACCGTCCTTCAATTCGTACGCGCGTGTAAACGCGCCCGCGAAGTCATACCCCCGTACGCGGAACGTACGCTAACAAAACTCGCTTGTAACAAACTCCGCGGTCGCGCCTACGCCGCCGTGGAGGACGAGGATTGTTCCACCATCGCCGACCTCTGCAACCGTCTCAAGGACGTCTTAGGCCCCCACCGTTTCGTCGACCAGTACCGTGGCGAACTGGCGAGCATTTCGCAAGGGATAACGGAGCACGTGCTCGATTTTATAAGTCGCGTAAAAGATCTACGTACCGCGATCCTAGACTGTCACCGAGACGACCCCAACAAAACCGAGGTCGACAACCTTACGAAAGACAGTTTCATTCGAGGACTTATCCCCACTCTGCGAACAGACGTTCGCTCCTTCCGTGACCAGCCCCTGAACACGGTTTTTAACGAGGCTATCAATGCCTACAAGCAATACGAGCTCGATAAACGCCGATACGGCGAACCCCTCCGCTACGATTATCGGCGGGTACACTTCACGGAGGCGCGAACGAACGCGCCAGAGCCCTGCGAGGGGCGGCCCTCCTCGTACCATGAACCGTCTTCTTCCTCCTGGCGCCTTCCTCAGGCTGGAGGCCAGGGGTCCGATGCCCCACGACCGTTACTCCCTCACCGCGAACCCCCGCGCCCCAGGCTGCGAGACGATCGGCGCCCTCCGAGCCCCCACTCCGAGTCTCGCGAAAAATACCCCGCGGAGTCTCCCAAATTCTGCCGCTACTGTAAAAATCCGGGTCACGACATCCATGAATGTCGCAAACGCGAATACAATAACAAATTGAAACAGGGAAACGGAGACCGCCTCCCGCCCAAATCAACATCCGGACGGGAGGCCCCGACTCAAAGCGCGGTCCACCTGACGGCAGAACGCCACGAGACACTCCCCGATTCATCTCGGCAATAAATCTCGCGCCCAACTCCCCGATCCCCCGCGTAAACGTCACCGCGCCACAACTCTTCTCTCCGTGCGAACTCCTCTTAGACACCGGCTCGGAACTAAATATCATTAGAGCGTCTAGCGTAAAACCAGGTGTCCCCATCGATTCCGATAACGTCATACAAGTCCACGGGATCACGGAAGGTACCATCCCCACCCTAGGTCAAGTAGACGCGCTGCTCAACGACTCCGTACCTGTCTCGTTCCAACTCTTTCCCGACACTCTCCCCTCCAACATCGACGGAATCCTCGGCGCCCCCTTCTTCCAGGACAAGGGCGAAATATCTTTCGCCAAAAACGAAGTCGTTAAAAACAACGTCCGAATACCGTTTTCGAACGCGCGCGAACACCAGATCGAGGCCAGAACGATCGCATGTATCGCCGTTCACGTTCACGGTCCCGCGACAGGCTACATTCCCCGTATGGGAATCGAACCACACGTTTTCCTAGGCGACTGCCTCGTCACGAACGATTGCGGCAAAGCGTACCTGCGATGCGTCAACGCCTCCGAAAAGACCGCGACCTTCTCCCTCCCATCACTAGAGGTAGAAGAGGTCGAAACCGTCCCTCCCCACCACAGCCCCGGATCCGCTTCGGACACTCCTCCTTGCTCAAATTCTAAAACTCGCACAGACCGTCTGTGCGAGACGATCGTAACCGATCACTCCGCGAAGACCCCTGCAGTCCGCGTAAACGAACTACGCGAAATAATTAAAACCGCCCACCTAAATTCAGACGAGACGGACCACGTCAACTCCCTGTTGGAGGAACACCACGACCTCTTCCACCTCGAGGGGGATCGTCTAGGCAAAACAAACGCGCTAACACACAAAATACCAACCACAGACGATATCCCCGTTCACACCAAGCAATACCGATATCCACCGATCCACAAAGAGGAAATAGATAGACAAATGCGCGAACTCCTGACAAACGACATCGTTGTCCCGTCAAGCTCTCCCTACAATTCCCCCTTGTGGATCGTTCCCAAGAAGCCGGACGCCGACGGCAACAAAAGGTGGCGCATGGTAATCGACTACCGCGCTCTGAATGAGAAGTCGGTAGCTGATGCATACCCGCTGCCCAGCATAAATGAAATACTCGATCAGCTGGGCAGCGCCAAATATTTCAGCGTATTTGATTTGGCTAGCGGCTTCCATCAAATCGGAATGGAATCGGCGGACGCTGCGAAAACCGCCTTTTCCACCCCGTTCGGTCACTATCAATATAACCGTATGCCGTTCGGCTTGAAAAACGCGCCGGCTACCTTCCAGCGATTGATGGACACGATCCTAACGGGCCTCCAGGGTAACGAGTTGTTCGTGTACCTCGACGACATCGTCATATACGCTCGAACCCTGGAGGAACACCGCTCGAAATTCGATAAACTAGCGCGCCGACTCCGCGAAGCGAACTTAAAGCTCCAACCCTCCAAATGCGGATTTCTATTCAAAGAGGTAGCGTACCTCGGACACCAAATAAGCGAAAGCGGGGTCAGACCGTGTCCCCAAAAGGTGATCGCGGTGCGCGATTTCCCGAGACCCAAATCCACGCGCAACGTCCGCGAATTCCTCGGTCTTGCAGGGTACTACCGGCGATTTATCGATAAATTCGCGCAAATTTCGAAGCCCCTGACGCGCCTACTCACGAAAGAAACAAAATTCGCGTGGGGGCCCGACCAAGAACGGGCCTTCAATACCCTCCGCTGCGCTCTGTGCTCCGAACCGGTACTTCAGTATCCCGACTTCGACAAACCATTCAATGTCACTTGCGACGCCTCCGGTTACGCCATCGGAGCAGTGTTGAGCCAGGGTGAAGTAGGCAATGACCGTCCGATCGCCTACGCCTCACGAATCTTACACGGAGCCGAACTCAATTACTCCACCATCGAAAAGGAGTGTCTAGCCATAATCTTCGCCGTCCAGTATTTCCGACCATACATTTACGGTCGCCAATTCCTACTCATCACTGACCATCGCCCGTTGGTCTGGATGACTTCGGTCAAGGACCCCACCTCACGACTGCTCCGATGGAGACTGAAACTCGCAGAATTCGAATATAAAGTTATT
Organism: Lasioglossum villosulum; assembly: GCA_963971365.1. Taxonomy (NCBI): domain Eukaryota; kingdom Metazoa; phylum Arthropoda; class Insecta; order Hymenoptera; family Halictidae; genus Lasioglossum; species Lasioglossum villosulum. Next base: position 150,362 of record CAXARU010000044.1, read on the forward strand.
TACAAACCCGGGAAAGCGAACTCGAATGCGGATGCGTTGTCCCGCAACCCGGTAGCCCTACCAATCTACGAGGACACGCCGGAAGAGCCAACCCTTTCCCCGTCGTCGCGAGCATCGGACCCAACATTCGTAGGGGACACATCAAGAGACAACAACGACTTCACGCCCCCTCGGACGAGGAGCCGACGCTCAATACCACCCCCTCCGAGCCCGTTCCTCCGTCGGTTAACGAGCAACTCACCCGGAGATTCCCCAGATGCCGAAACAGTCGTAGAAATGGGAGAACCAGGGGCAACCTCGACACCCACTAGCCCCCACAACACGACCCCCTATTTCCCAAGCCCGCCCTCCCCCTCTACTTCTCAAACCACTATGTCACCACCCCCACATACCCCCTACGATCCCGACGACACCCTAGGCCCCGACCACGAAGACACGGTTGTCAGACCAACAGGCTCACTGGACCCCACACATCGCCGCACCATAGTCCATCTTCGGGACAGACTCATCATGAGGCACGATAACCTAGTGTGTTTTATCACACAAGACGGAAGGCCAGCGGACCCAGGAGCGGCAGACCTCTTCCGACTAGGAAAGATCACCACCAGCACAGAATTGGTGCTCCATAGAGCCAAGGTGGACAACATCGGCTCATTTAAACTAATCCAGCTCCCAGTCAAAAGATCCCCGTTCCACGAAGCCTCCCTCGACGACGTCAACGAATGCCTCCGTTCCCTATACAATGTCGTCACCGAACTCCAACTCCCTACGTTTTCTCTCTCCAGAACCACGATTGACAACATCCCCTGGCACCACATCCAGGCCTCAATCACCGCAATTTTCGCACAACTACCACTCCAAGTTTTCCTCTGTTCCCACGACGTCCAAATTCCGGCGGAGGACAGAAGGCAAGAGATACTCGTAGAAAATCACACCTCCGCCTACGCCGGCCACAAAGGAATAACCAAAACGTACAAGAGAATACGAGAAAAGTACTATTGGAGGACCCTGAAGGCGGACGTCACGACATTTGTCAACAATTGCCCCAGTTGCCAACTCCACAAACTTACGAGGGTAAAAACCCGCCTCCCAATGACATTGACGGACACGCCGGGCAAAGCGTTCGACAAGGTATCTATGGACGTCGTAGGCCCCCTCCCACCAACCCCAGAAGGGTACCAATACATCCTCACGATGCAGGACCTCCTCACTAAATATTCCCTAGCAGCTCCCCTCAAGGGCATGGGCGCCGTCGAAATCGCCGACGCCTTCGTAGAACACCTAATCTGCCGATTCGGAGCCCCGAAAGCGCTACTGACGGACCAAGGGAGGAATTTCACCAGCTCTCTGATGAAGGCGGTAGCGAAGAAATTCAAGATCGCCCGTGCCCAGACAACTGCTTACCATCCCCAGAGCAATGGGTCAATTGAGAGGTCCCACCACGTACTAACAGAGTACCTCAAACAGTACATCGCCAACAACGACTGGAATAACTGGCTCAACCTAGCCATGCTGAGCTACAATACCAGCGTTCACGAGGCAACGACGTTTACCCCCCACGAACTAGTTTTTGGCTCGCTGGCGCGTGTACCCACGGCCGACGCAACGCACCCCCAGCTCGACAACGAATCGTACGAGGAATACTACCAGCGACTACAAACAAAAATCACGGAAACAATCGGAAAAGCACGCGAAAACCTCATAGCGGCAAAGAGCAGATCAAAGAGTCTGTACGACAGACGCACAAATCCCCAGACGGTCGCGGTGGGCGACAGAGTCTACCTCCTAAAGGAGCCCAGAAAAGGTAAATTCGACGCACAATACACCGGGACGTACGAGGTTTCCGAGGTCCTGCCCAAAAACAACGTCAGGATCAAGACGAAAAGGGGCACTAGGGTGGTCCACGCCGATAAATTAAAGAAAGCAAAAATCCCCCCCTTAACACTGTTACCCCACATTTCCCCCCTATCCCTCCCCGTTAACTCCCCCAATCAATCGAGGCACCCAGCGACACATCGAATTTGCCTCATTCGAGAGCTCGCATCTGCCAAACAAACATGTGTCTACGAACCCAAACCAAACCCACCCCGGGGGAAAAGGCTGAGAAGTACAGGAGCCGATTCGACGAGTACCTATGTTACCAGGGAGTCATATTCTCCGACGCCGACGGGGTCGAAACATGCGAAGCATGCAGCATCCACCTCCATGGGCCCCTCGAGGCATTCACCATTCACTCAGTCCAGAAGTGGGCCACCATGCGAGTCGCCTGCTCCCGCTGCAGGAAAGATATGTGCCGCAAGCAATCCCTGCTGGACTGCAGGAACTGCTCCAGCCGGGTTCTCGCCGCCACGGCAAGGTTCGTCTTCCCGGGAAGCCGACACCTTGACGAGATCCAGCAGCAATCCCCACTCACGACGGTCCACTACGCTACCCCCCTCCCTCAATTACAGCCGTAAATATCCCCCCCCTCCAATATCCCCACCACGCACTCAGGTTACCTCACAACACACAAACACATCCTCGACATTACACAACAGAACGCCACGAAATCAACATGTGCCTAAAGAGGAAGCCAGCGACCACCCCGGAAGAGAAGGCCGACAGCTACAGGGCACGCTTCGAACCCTACCGTTGTTACCGAGGACACGTGTATGCGGACGCCAGCGGCCAGGAGGTGTGCAAGAACTGCAGGCCATACCTCAGCGGCCCCGTGGAAGTCTTCCACACCCACTCGATACAGCAACATCAGCTGATGAGAAACTCGTGCTCACGCTGCTTGGGAGCAATGTGCCACGAGCAGCCCCTAATGGACTGCTACGAGTGCTCCAGCCGGCTAGCCACCACCATGGCTAAATACGTGTTCCGAAGCAGCAGCCACCGCGACGAGCTGTGCCGGTACATTTTGCCGCTGAGGGCCAACATCCCCGCTGTCTGAGCTCCGGGCAGCGCCGCCCCCCCCCCCCGGAGGGGGAGATGTCACGTCGTTCCGACGTTGGAATTGGACCTCCATTGTCGGCGGACTCCACCATCGTGTCCACACATTCACCATCGCACCAACGTACCAGCGTCCCAAGTCCCCCCCCCTTCGCCGCCCCGAAAAATGCGCGCCCCCAAGGGGTAAGGTGTTACGTCGTACCAACGTTTGCTTCAGCATTTGCGCGAACAAACAAATTCTCGGGATCTATAATTCGCGCGAACGAATCGTGGCCGTTACGCCGATTTTAATTCTATTTTCGCCCCGGGTCAATCAAAGTGTACATTTATGTATCAAAATGTATATATATATATATATATATATATGTATATATATATATATATACATACATATTCATATCAAACCGCAACCATGAGACGCCGGTGCGAGCGAACCCTGGCATAGCAACAGCTATTACAGGTGTTTACCGAACATTCGCGAATAATAGTGACACGAAGAACAATAGTATAAATCGTATGATCGAGAACAATTAATGTCACGCTCCACCGAATTCTTATGGTCCGCGCTCCCATTATAAATATGGCAAGATTCGCGCTCTGCGACAGTTCTTCGCAACAGTTTCTTGAATTCGCTTCACTCTTCTAGTTCTAGTTCTTCGCAACAGTTTCTTGAAATCACTTCGCTCTTCTAATTCCTAGTCTTCTGACCTAATCGTACCGCATCTTGCCATATTCGTTTTGTTCATTTCAATTTCCTCTATCTCATTTCTTTTGTATTATAATTCTAGTTCGTAATTTAGTTTAGTGCGCGTTGTTATATCATAGTTAATTAATTTTAGTTTCGTTTATCGAATTTCGAATTGCGTTAATCCCTAAGTTTAGTTATAGTTATTTCATTTATATCGTGTTCGTGTCGTTATCTCGCCATCGTGCAGTGCTCTAGTTTAATTTTCGTTTTCGTAGCTATCGCGTAATTTTGTATCCAGCCACTTTCTTTTAGTTATTACACGTTGGTTTAATTTACTTATTTTCTTCTCTTTTATTTTCTGTTCTCCTTTTGTGTTGTGCGATTACGTCAGTGTGGTTGTGTCCTTATAGTGTTTCGAATACCGCGTCGCGCAGGTCGCAAGTACCAGCTCAAGAGATTGTTCGGAGGACTCTTCCGGGAGGGAAAAGGGACCCCCAAGTAAACCATCGCGACACGGACGAGAGAAAACACAAGTGTAAGTGAGTGCGCGCGATACGACGTAGGTGCCGATCTAACTACTGACAACTGTCAGATCTCTTAAATCGGTGTTCCCCCTCGTACGTCTGAGCCCACCAGGGCCCGGTACAATCGGAGGAACACGGATTCTCGCGCACGGACCTCCCCGAGTTGCATACCAAACGTCAAAAACTGTCAGATCTCTTAAATCGGTGTTCCCCCTCGTACGTCTGAGCCCACCAGGGCCCGGTACAATCGGAGGAACACGGATTATCGCGTCATAATCCGTCCTCCCAAGAATTCGATTCGCACGCCGTGCCACGATCACTGTGACGTCAGGGACCGCCCGGAACCTTCGCGATTGTATAAGAGTACCGTTACGCGTCGTAAATCGCGGTTCCCATTCTAGCAGCAACGCGACTTCGCTAATTCCCCGTTCCCGTTTATTATCTCCCTCGGACAACCGAAAATTCGGGCCTGGTCAGACGTGGACGTACGCGCCACGTGGACCGAAGATCGTCAAAGTCCGTAAACACGTTACGACCCCCATCCGGGACGTAACAATAAATATTAAATTAATTTATATTCATTTGATATTAATATTAAATCTATATAAAAATTTCATATAAATATAAATATTACTTTAATTTATATTAATTTTATATTAAAATTAAATCTATATAAAAATTTCATTTAAATATAAATATTACTATAATTTATATTCATTTCATATTAATATTAAATTTATATAAAAATTGCATTTAAATATAAATATTATTTTAATTTATATTAAATTTCTATTAATATTAAATTTATATAAAAATTTCTTTTTATTATAAATATTACTTTAATTTATATTAATTTTATATTTAAATTAAATCTGTATAAAAATTGCATTTAAATATAAATATTAATTTAATTTATATTAATTTTATATTAAAATTAAATCTATATAAAAATTTCATTTGATTATAAATATTACTTCAATTTATATTAATTTTATATTTAAATTAAATCTGTATAAAAATATCATTTAAATATAAATATTACTTTAATTTATGTTAATTTTATACTAATATTAAATTTATATAACAATTTCATTTAAATATAAATATTAAATTAATTTATATTCATTTGATATTAATATTAAATCTATATAAAAATTTCATATAAATATAAATATTACTTTAATTTATATTAATTTTATATTAAAATTAAATCTATATAAAAATTTCATTTAAAAATAAATATTACTTCAATTTATATTAATTTTATATTTAAATTAAATCTGTATAAAAATATCATTTAAATATAAATATTACTTTAATTTATGTTAATTTTATACTAATATTAAATTTATATAACAATTTCATTTAATTATAAATATTACTTTAATTTATATTCATTTGAAATTAATATTAAATTTGTATAAAAATTTCATATAAATATAAATATTACTTTAATTTATATTAATTTTCTATTAAAATTAAGTCTATATAAAAATTTCATTTAAAGATAAATATTACTATAATTTATATTCATTTCATATTAATATTAAATTTATATAAAAATTGCATTTAAATATAAATATTATTTTAATTTATATTAAATTTCTATTAATATTAAATTTGTATAAAAATTTCTTTTTATTATCAATATTACTTTAATTTATATTAATTTTATATTAAAATTAAATCTATATAAAAATTTCATTTAAATATAAATATTACTTCAATTTATATTAATTTTATATTTAAATTAAATCTGTATAAAAATATCATTTAAAAATAAATATTACTTTAATTTATGTTAATTTTATACTAATATTAAATTTATATAAAAATAGCATTTTAATATAAATATTACTTTAATTCATATTCATTTGAAATTAATATTAAATTTGTATAAAAAATTCATTTTAATATAAATATTACTTTAATTTATATTAATTTTATATTAAAATTAAATCTATATAAAAATTTTATTGAAATGTAAATATTACTTTAATTTATATTAATTTTATAGTAGTATGAAATTTAGATAAAAATTACATTTAAATATATATATTTCTTTAATTTATATTAATGTTCTACCAAAATTAAATCTATATAAAAATTTCTTTTTATTATAAATATTACTTTAATTTATATTCATTTCATATTAATATTAAATTTATTTAAAAATTACATTTAAATATAAATATTAAATTAATTTATATTCATTTGATATTAATATTAAATCTATATAAAAATTTCATATAAATATAAATATTACTTCAATTTATATTAATTTTATATATAAATTAAATCTGTATAAAAATATCATTTAAATATAAATATTACTTTAATTTATATTAATTTTATACTAATATTAAATTTATATAAAAATTGCATTTTAATATAAATATTACTTTAATTCATATTCATTTGAAATTAATATTAAATTTGTATAAAAAATTCATTTTAATATAAATATTACTTTAATTTATATTCATTTGAAATTAATATTAAATTTGTATAAAAATTTCATATAAATATAAATATTACTTTAATTTATATTAATTTTCTATTAAAATTAAGTCTATATAAAAATTTCATTTAAAGATAAATATTACTATAATTTATATTCATTTCATATTAATATTAAATTTATATAAAAATTGCATTTAAATATAAATATTATTTTAATTTATATTAAATTTCTATTAATATTAAATTTGTATAAAAATTTCTTTTTATTATAAATATTACTTTAATTTATATTAATTTTATATTAAAATTAAATCTATATAAAAATTTCATTTAAATATAAATATTACTTCAATTTATATTAATTTTATATTTAAATTAAATCTGTATAAAAATATCATTTAAATATAAATATTACTTTAATTTATGTTAATTTTATACTAATATTAAATTTATATAAAAATAGCATTTTAATATAAATATTACTTTAATTCATATTCATTTGAAATTAATATTAAATTTGTATAAAAAATTCATTTTAATATAAATATTACTTTAATTTATATTAATTTTATATTAAAATTAAATCTATATAAAAATTTTATTGAAATGTAAATATTACTTTAATTTATATTAATTTTATAGTAGTATGAAATTTAGATAAAAATTACATTTAAATATATATATTTCTTTAATTTATATTAATGTTCTACCAAAATTAAATCTATATAAAAATTTCTTTTTATTATAAATATTACTTTAATTTATATTCATTTCATATTAATATTAAATTTATTTAAAAATTACATTTAAATATAAATATTAAATTAATTTATATTCATTTGATATTAATATTAAATCTATATAAAAATTTCATATAAATATAAATATTACTTCAATTTATATTAATTTTATATATAAATTAAATCTGTATAAAAATATCATTTAAATATAAATATTACTTTAATTTATATTAATTTTATACTAATATTAAATTTATATAAAAATTGCATTTTAATATAAATATTACTTTAATTCATATTCATTTGAAATTAATATTAAATTTGTATAAAAAATTCATTTTAATATAAATATTACTTTAATTTATATTAATTTTATATTAAAATTAAATCTATATAAAAATTTTATTGAAATATAAATATTACTTTAATTTATATTAATTTTATAGTAGTATGAAATTTAGATAAAAATTACATTTAAATATATATATTACTTTAATTTATATTAATTTTCTATTAATATTATATCTATATAAAAATTGCCTTTTAATATAAATATTAAATTAATTTATATTCATTTGATGTTAATATTAAATTTGTATAAAAATTTCATATAAATATAAATATTACTTTAATTTATATTAATTTTATACTAATATTAAATTTATATAAAAATTACATTTAAATATAAATATTAAATTAATTTATATTCATTTGATATTAATATTAAATCTATATAAAAATTTCATTTAAATATAAATATTACTTTAATTTATATTAATTTTATATTTAAATTAAATCTGTATAAAAATATCATTTAAATATAAATATTACTTTAATTTATATTAATTTTATACTAATATTAAATTTACATAAAAATTGCATTCAAATATAAATATTACTTTAATTTATATAAATTTTATATTAAAATTAAATCTATATACAAATTTCATTTAAATATAAATATTACTTTAATTTATATAAATTTTCTATTAAAATTAAATCTATGTAAAAATTTCATTTGATTATAAATATTACTTCAATTTATATTAATTTTATATTTAAATTAAATCTGTATAAAAATATCATTTAAATATAAATATTACTTTAATTTATGTTAATTTTATACTAATATTAAATTTATATAACAATTTCATTTAAATATAAATATTAAATTAATTTATATTCATTTGATAGTAATATTAAATCTATATAAAAATTTCATATAAATATAAATATTACTTTAATTTATATTAATTTTATATTAAAATTAAATCTATATAAAAATTTCATTTAAATATAAATATTACTATAATTTATATTCATTTCATATTAATATTAAATTTATATAAAAATTGCATTTAAATATAAATATTATTTTAATTTATATTAAATTTCTATTAATATTAAATTTATATAAAAATTTCTTTTTATTATAAATATTACTTTAATTTATATTAATTTTATATTAAAATTAAATCTATATAAAAATTTCATTTAAATATAAATATTACTTCAATTTATATTAATTTTATATTTAAATTAAATCTGTATAAAAATATCATTTAAATATAAATATTACTTTAATTTATGTTAATTTTATACTAATATTAAATTTATATAACAATTTCATTTAATTATAAATATTACTTTAATTTATATTCATTTGAAATTAATATTAAATTTGTATAAAAATTTCATATAAATATAAATATTACTTTAATTTATATTAATTTTCTATTAAAATTAAATCTATATAAAAATTTCATTTAAATATAAATATTACTATAATTTATATTCATTTCATATTAATATTAAATTTATATAAAAATTGCATTTAAATATAAATATTATTTTAATTTATATTAATTTTCTATTAATATTAAATTTATATAAAAATGTATTTTATTATAAATATTACTTTAATTTATATTCATTTCATATTAATATTAAATTTATATAAAAATTACATTTAAATATAAATATTAAATTAATTTATATTCATTTGATATTAATATTAAATCTATATAAAAATTTCATATAAATATAAATATTACTTCAATTTATATTAATTTTCTATTAATATTAAATTTGTATAAAAATTTCATATAAATATAAATATTACTTTAATTTATATTAATTTTATACTAATATTAAATTTATATAAAAATTGCATTTTAATATAAATATTACTTTAATTTATATTAATTTTATACTAATATTAAATTTACATAAAAATTGCATTCAAATATAAATATTACTTTAATTTATATTAATTTTATATTAAAATTAAATCTATATAAAAATTTCATTTAAATATAAATATTACTATAATTTATATTCATTTCATATTAATATTAAATTTATATAAAAATTGCATTTAAAATAAATATTATTTTAATTTATATTAAATTTCTATTAATATTAAATTTATATAAAAATTTCTTTTTATTATAAATATTACTTTAATTTATATTAATTTTATATTAAAATTAAATCTATATAAAAATTTCATTTAAATATAAATATTAGTTCAATTTATATTAATTTTATATTTAAATTAAATCTGTATAAAAATATCATTTAAATATAAATATTACTTTAATTTATGTTAATTTTATACTAATATTAAATTTATATAACAATTTCATTTAATTATAAATATTACTTTAATTTATATTCATTTGAAATTAATATTAAATTTGTATAAAAATTTCATATAAATATAAATATTACTTTAATTTATATTAATTTTCTATTAAAATTAAATCTATATAAAAATTTCATTTAAATATAAATATTACTATTATTTATATTCATTTCATATTAATATTAAATTTATATAAAAATTCCATTTAAATATAAATATTATTTTAATTTATATTAATTTTCTATTAATATTAAATTTATATAAAAATGTCTTTTTATTATAAATATTACTTTAATTTATATTCATTTCATATTAATATTAAATTTATGTAAAAATTGCATTTAAATATAAATATTATTTTAATTTATATTAATTTTCTATTAATATTAAATTTGTATAAAAATTTCATATAAATATAAATATTACTTTAATTTATATTAATTTTATACTAATATTAAATTTATATAAAAATTGCATTTAAATATAAATATTATTTTAATTTATATTAAATTTCTATTAATATTAAATTTATATAAAAATTTCTTTTTATTATAAATATTACTTTAATTTATATTAATTTTATATTAAAATTAAATCTATATAAAAATTTCATTTAAATATAAATATTACTTCAATTTATATTAATTTTATATTTAAATTAAATCTGTATAAAATATCATTTAAATATAAATATTACTTTAATTTATGTTAATTTTATACTAATATTAAATTTATATAACAATTTCATTTAATTATAAATATTACTTTAATTTATATTCATTTGAAATTAATATTAAATTTGTATAAAAATTTCATATAAATATAAATATTACTTTAATTTATATTAATTTTCTATTAAAATTAAATCTATATAAAAATTTCATTTAAATATAAATATTACTATAATTTATATTCATTTCATATTAATATTAAATTTATATAAAAATTACATTTAAATATAAATATTAAATTAATTTATATTCATTTGATATTAATATTAAATCTATATAAAAATTTCATATAAATATAAATATTACTTTAATTTATATTAATTTTCTATTAATATTATATCTATATAAAAATTGCCTTTTAATATAAATATTAAATTAATTTATATTCATTTGATGTTAATATTAAATATGTATAAAAATTTCATATAAATATAAATATTACTTTAATTTATATTAATTTTATACTAATATTAAATTTATATAAAAATTACATTTAAATATAAATAATAAATTAATTTATATTCATTTGATATTAATATTAAATCTATATAAAAATTTCATTTAAATATAAATATTACTTTAATTTATATTAATTTTATACTAGTATTAAATTTACATAAAAATTGCATTCAAATATAAATATTACTTTAATTTATATTAATTTTATACTAATATTAAATTTACATAAAAATTGCATTCAAATATAAATATTACTTTAATTTATATTAATTTTATATTAAAATTAAATCTATATAAAAATTTCATTTAAATATAAATATTACTTCAATTTATATTAATTTTATATTTAAATTAAATCTGTATAAAAATATCATTTAAATATAAATATTACTTTAATTTATGTTAATTTTATACTAATATTAAATTTATATAACAATTTCATTTAATTATAAATATTACTTTAATTTATATTCATTTGAAATTAATATTAAATTTGTATATAAATTTCATATAAATATAAATATTACTTTAATTTATATTAATTTGCTATTAAAATTAAATCTATATAAAAATTTCATTTAAATATAAATATTACTATAATTTATATTCATTTCATATTAATATTAAATTTATATAAAAATTGCATTTAAATATAAATATTATTTTAATTTATATTAATTTTCTATTAATATTAAATTTATATAAAAATGTCTTTTTATTATAAATATTACTTTAATTTATATTCATTTCATATTAATATTAAATTTATGTAAAAATTGCATTTAAATATAAATATTATTTTAATTTATATTAATTTTCTATTAATATTAAATTTGTATAAAAATTTCATATAAATATAAATATTACTTTAATTTATATTAATTTTATACTAATATTAAATTTATATAAAAATTGCATTTTAATATAAATACTACTTTAATTCATATTCATTTGAAATTAATATTAAATTTGTATAAAAAATTCATTTTAATATAAATATTACTTTAATTTATATTAATTTTATATTAAAATTAAATCTATATAAAAATTTTATTGAAATATAAATATTACTTTAATTTATATTAATTTTATACTAGTATGAAATTTAGATAAAAATTACATTTAAATATATATATTACTTTAATTTATATTAATTTTCTACTAAAATTAAATCTATATAAAAATTTCTTTTTATTATAAATATTACTTTAATTTATATTCATTTCATATTAATATTAAATTTATATAAAAATTACATTTAAATATAAATATTAAATTAATTTATATTCATTTGATATTAATATTAAATCTATATAAAAATTTCATATAAATATAAATATTACTTTAATTTATATTAATTTTCTATTAATATTATATCTATATAAAAATTGCCTTTTAATATAAATATTAAATTAATTTATATTCATTTGATGTTAATATTAAATTTGTATAAAAATTTCATATAAATATAAATATTACTTTAATTTATATTAATTTTATACTAATATTAAGTTTATAGAAAAATTACATTTAAATATAAATATTAAATTAATTTATATTCATTTGATATTAATATTAAATCTATATAAAAATTTCATTTAAATATAAATATTACTTTAATTTATATTAATTTTATACTAGTATTAAATTTACATAAAAATTGCATTTAAATATAAATATTATTTTAATTTATATTAATTTTATACTAATATTAAATTTACATAAAAATTGCATTCAAATATAAATATTACTTTAATTTATATTAATTTTATACTAGTATGAAATTTAGATAAAAATTACATTTAAATATATATATTACTTTAATTTATATTAATTTTCTATTACAATTAAATCTATATAAAAATTTCTTTTTATTATAAATATTACTTTAATTTATATTCATTTCATATTAATATTAAATTTATATAAAAATTTCTTTTTATTATAAATATTACTTTAATTTATATTAATTTTATATGAAAATTAAATCTATATAAAAATTTCATTTAAATATAAATATTACTTCAATTTATATTCATTTGATATTAATATTAAATCTATAAAAAAATTTCATATAAATATAAATATTACTTTAATTTCTATTAATTTTATACTAATATATAATTTATATTAAAATTGCATTTTAATATAAATATTACTTTAATTCATATTCATTTGAAATTAATATTAAATTTGTATAAAAAATTCATTTTAATATAAATATTACTTTAATTTATATTAATTTTATATTAAAATTAAATCTATATAAAAATTTCATTTAAATATAAATATTACTTCAATTTATATTAATTTTATATTTAAATTAAATCTGTATAAAAATATCATTTAAATATAAATATTACTTTAATTTATATTAATTTTATACTAATATTAAATTTATATAAAAATTGCATTCAAATATAAATATTACTTTAATTTATATAAATTTTATATTAAAATTAAATCTATATACAAATTTCATTTAAATATAAATATTACTTTAATTTATATAAATTTTATATTAAAATTAAATCTATATAAAAATTTCATTTGATTATAAATATTACTATAATTTATATTCATTTCATATTAATATTAAATTTATATAAAAATTGCATTTAAATATAAATATTATTTTAATTTATCTTAATTTTCTATTAATATTAAATTTATATAAAAATTTCTTTTTATTATAAATATTACTTTAATTTATATTAATTTTATATTAAAATTAAATCTATATAAAAATTTCATTTAAATATAAATATTACTTCAATTTATATTCATTTGATATTAATATTAAATCTATATAAAAATTTCATATAAATATAAATATTACTTTAATTTCTATTAATTTTATACTAATATTAAATTTATATAAAAATTGCATTTTAATATAAATATTACTTTAATTCATATTCATTTGAAATTAATATTAAATTTGTATAAAAAATTCATTTTAATATAAATATTACTTTAATTTATATTAATTTTATATTAAAATTAAATCTATATATAAATTTCATTTAAATATAAATATTACTTTAATTTATATTAATTTTATATTTAAATTAAATCTGTATAAAAATATCATTTAAATATAAATATTACTTTAATTTATATTAATTTTATACTAATATTACATTTATATAAAAATTGCATTCAAATATAAATATTACTTTAATTTATATAAATTTTATATTAAAATTAAATCTATATACAAATTTCATTTAAATATAAATATTACTTTAATTTATATAAATTTTCTATTAAAATTAAATCTATATAAAAATTTCATTTGATTATAAATATTACTTTAATATATATTCATTTCATATTAATATTAAATTTATATAAAAATTACATTTAAATATAAATATTACTTTAATTTATATAAATTTGATATTAATATTAAATCTATATAAAAATTTCATTTAAATATAAATATTACTTTAATTTATATTAATTTTATACTAATAGTAAATTTACATAAAAATTGCATTCAAATATAAATATTACTTTAATTTATATAAATTTTATATTAAAATTAAATCTATATACAAATTTCATTTAAATATAAATATTACTTTAATTTATATAAATTTTCTATTAAAATTAAATCTATATAAAAATTTCATTTAAATATAAATATTACTATAATTTATATTCATTTCATATTAATATTAAATTTATATAAAAATTGCATTTAAATATAAATATTATTTTAATTTAGATTAATTTTCTATTAATATTAAATTTATATAAAAATTTCTTTTTATTATAAATATTACTTTAATTTATATTAATTTTCTATTAAAATTAAATCTATATAAAAATTTCATTTAAATATAAATATTACTATAATTTATATTCATTTCATATTAATATTAAATTTATATAAAAATTGCATTTAAATATAAATATTATTTTAATTTATCTTAATTTTCTATTAATATTAAATTTATATAAAAATTTCTTTTTATTATAAATATTACTTTAATTTATATTAATTTTATATTAAAATTAAATCTATATAAAAATTTCATTTAAATATAAATATTACTTCAATTTATATTCATTTGATATTAATATTAAATCTATATAAAAATTTCATATAAATATAAATATTACTTTAATTTATATTAATTTTCTATTAATATTAAATTTATATAAAAATTTCTTTTTATTATAAATATTACTTTAATTTATATTAATTTGAAATTAATATTAAATTTGTATAAAAATTTCATATAAATATAAATATTACTTTAATTTATATTAATTTTATATTAAAATTAAATCTATATAAAAATTTCATTTAATTATAAATATTACTTTAATTAATATTCATTTCATATTAATATTAAATTTATATAAAAATTGCATTTTAATATAAATATTACTTTAATTCATATTCATTTGAAATTAATATTAAATTTGTATAAAAAATTCATTTTAATATAAATATTACTTTAATTTATATTAATTTTATATTAAAATTAAATCTATATATAAATTTCATTTAAATATAAATATTACTTTAATTTATATTAATTTTATATTTAAATTAAATCTGTATAAAAATATCATTTAAATATAAATATTACTTTAATTTATATTAATTTTATACTAATATAAAATTTATATAAAAATTGCATTCAAATATAAATATTACTTTAATTTATATAAATTTTATATTAAAATTAAATCTATATACAAATTTCATTTAAATATAAATATTACTTTAATTTATATAAATTTTCTATTAAAATTAAATCTATATAAAAATTTCATTTGATTATAAATATTACTTTAATATATATTCATTTCATATTAATATTAAATTTATATAAAAATTACATTTAAATATAAATATTACTTTAATTTATATAAATTTGATATTAATATTAAATCTATATAAAAATTTCATTTAAATATAAATATTACTTTAATTTATATTAATTTTATACTAATATTAAATTTACATAAAAATTGCATTCAAATATAAATATTACTTTAATTTATATAAATTTTATATTAAAATTAAATCTATATACAAATTTCATTTAAATATAAATATTACTTTAATTTATATAAATTTTCTATTAAAATTAAATCTATATAAAAATTTCATTTAAATATAAATATTACTATAATTTATATTCATTTCATATTAATATTAAATTTATATAAAAATTGCATTTAAATATAAATATTATTTTAATTTAGATTAATTTTCTATTAATATTAAATTTATATAAAAATTTCTTTTTATTATAAATATTACTTTAATTTATATTAATTTTATATTAAAATTAAATCTATATAAAAATTTCATTTAAATATAAATATTACTTCAATTTATATTCATTTGATATTAATATTAAATCTATATAAAAATTTCATATAAATATAAATATTACTTTAATTTCTATTAATTTTATACTAATATTAAATTTATATAAAAATTTCTTTTTATTATAAATATTACTTTAATTTATGTTAATTTTATACTAATATTAAATTTGTATAAAGAATTCATTTAAATATAAATATTACTTTAATTTATATTAATTTTATATTAAAATTAAATCTATATAAAAATTTCATATAAATATAAATATTACTTTAATTTATATTAATTTTATACTAATGTTAAATTTATATAAAAATTGCATTTAAATATAAATATTACTTTAATTTATAATAATTTTATACTAATATTAAATTTATATAAAAATTGCATTTTAATATAAATATTACTTTAATTTATATTAATATTATATTAAAATTAAATCTATATAAAAATTTCATATAAATATAAATATTACTTTAATTTATATTAATTTTATATAAAAATTAAATCTATATAAAAATTTCATTTAAATATAAATATTACTTTAATTAATATTAATTTGAAATTAATATTAAATTTGTATAAAAATTTCATATAAATATAAATATTACTTTAATTTATATTAATTTTATATTAAAATTAAATCTATATAAAAATTTCATTTAAATATAAATATTACTTTAATTTATATTAATTTTATACTAATATTAAATTTACATAAAAATTGCATTAAATATAAATATTACTTTAATTTATATAAATTTTATATTAAAATTAAATCTGTATACAAATTTCTTTTTATTATTAATATTACTTTAATTTATATTAATTTTATATTAAAATTAAATCAATATAAAAATTTCATTTAAATATAAATATTACTTCAATTTATAGTCATTTGATATTAATATTAAATCTATATAAAAATTTCATATAAATATATATATTACTTTAATTTCTATTAATTTTATACTAATATTAAATTTATATAAAAATTGCATTTTAATATAAATATTACTTTAATTCATATTCATTTGAAATTAATATTAAATTTGTATAAAAAATTCATTTTAATATAAATATTACTTTAATTTATATTAATTTTTTATTAAAATTAAATCTATATAAAAATTTTATTTAAATATAAATATTACTTTAATTTATATTAATTTTATACTAGTATGAAATTTAGATAAAAATTACATTTAAATATATATATTACTTTAATTTATATTAATTTTCTATTAAAATTAAATCTATATAACAATTTCTTTTTATTATAAATATTACTTTAATTTATATTCATTTCATATTAATATTAAATTTATATAAAAATTACATTTAAATATAAATATTAAATTAATTTATCTTAATTTTCTATTAATATTAAATTTATATAAAAATTTCTTTTTATTATAAATATTACTTTAATTTATATTAATTTTATATTAAAATTAAATCTATATAAAAATTTCATTTAAATATAAATATTACTTCAATTTATATTAATTTTATATTAAAATTAAATCTATATAAAAATTTCATTTAAATATAAATATTACTTCAATTTATATTCATTTGATATTAATATTAAATCTATATAAAAATTTCATATAAATATAAATATTACTTTAATTTCTATTAATTTTATACTAATATTAAATTTATATAAAAATTGCATTTTAATATAAATATTACTTTAATTCATATTCATTTGAAATTAATATTAAATTTGTATAAAAAATTCATTTTAATATAAATATTACTTTAATTTATATTAATTTTATACTAGTATGAAATTTAGATAAAAATTATATTTAAATATATATATATATTACTTTAATTTATATTAATTTTCTATTAAAATTAAATCTATATAAAAATTTCTTTTTATTATAAATATTACTTTAATTTATATTCATTTCATATTAATATTAAATTTATATAAAAATTACATTTAAATATAAATATTACTTTAATTTATATTCATTTCATATTAATATTAAATTTATATAAAAATTACATTTAAATATAAATATTAAATTAATTTATATTCATTTGATATTAATATTAAATCTATATAAAAATTTCATATAAATATAAATATTACTTTAATTTATATTAATTTTATATTAAAATTAAATCTATATAAAAATTTCATTTAAATATAAATATTACTTCAATTTATATTAATTTTATATTTAAATTAAATCTGTATAAAAATATCATTTAAATATAAATATTACTTTAATTTATATTAATTTTATACTAATATTAAATTTATATAAAAATTGCATTCAAATATAAATATTACTTTAATTTATATAAATTTTATATTAAAATTAAATCTATATACAAATTTCATTTAAATATAAATATTACTTTAATTTATATAAATTTTATATTAAAATTAAATCTATATAAAAATTTCATTTAAATATAAATATTACTTTAATTAATATTAATTTGAAATTAATATTAAATTTGTATAAAAATTTCATATAAATATAAATATTACTTTAATTTATATTAATTTTATATTAAAATTAAATCTATATAAAAATTTCATTTAAATATAAATATTACTTTAATTTATATTAATTTTATACTAATATTAAATTTACATAAAAATTGCATTAAATATAAATATTACTTTAATTTATATAAATTTTATATTAAAATTAAATCCGTATACAATTTTCTTTTTATTATAAATATTACTTTAATTTATATTAATTTTATATTAAAATTAAATCAATATAAAAATTTCATTTAAATATAAATATTACTTCAATTTATAGTCATTTGATATTAATATTAAATCTATATAAAAATTTCATATAAATATATATATTACTTTAATTTCTATTAATTTTATACTAATATTAAATTTATATAAAAATTGCATTTTAATATAAATATTACTTTAATTCATATTCATTTGAAATTAATATTAAATTTGTATAAAAAATTCATTTTAATATAAATATTACTTTAATTTATATTAATTTTTTATTAAAATTAAATCTATATAAAAATTTTATTTAAATATAAATATTACTTTAATTTATATTAATTTTATACTAGTATGAAATTTAGATAAAAATTACATTTAAATATATATATTACTTTAATTTATATTAATTTTCTATTAAAATTAAATCTATATAACAATTTCTTTTTATTATAAATATTACTTTAATTTATATTCATTTCATATTAATATTAAATTTATATAAAAATTACATTTAAATATAAATATTAAATTAATTTATCTTAATTTTCTATTAATATTAAATTTATATAAAAATTTCTTTTTATTATAAATATTACTTTAATTTATATTAATTTTATATTAAAATTAAATCTATATAAAAATTTCATTTAAATATAAATATTACTTCAATTTATATTAATTTTATATTAAAATTAAATCTATATAAAAATTTCATTTAAATATAAATATTACTTCAATTTATATTCATTTGATATTAATATTAAATCTATATAAAAATTTCATATAAATATAAATATTACTTTAATTTCTATTAATTTTATACTAATATTAAATTTATATAAAAATTGCATTTTAATATAAATATTACTTTAATTCATATTCATTTGAAATTAATATTAAATTTGTATAAAAAATTCATTTTAATATAAATATTACTTTAATTTATATTAATTTTATATTAAAATTAAATCTATATAAAAATTTTATTTAAATATAAATATTACTTTAATTTATATTAATTTTATACTAGTATGAAATTTAGATAAAAATTATATTTAAATATATATATATTACTTTAATTTATATTAATTTTCTATTAAAATTAAATCTATATAAAAATTTCTTTTTATTATAAATATTACTTTAATTTATATTCATTTCATATTAATATTAAATTTATATAAAAATTACATTTAAATATAAATATTACTTTAATTTATATTCATTTCATATTAATATTAAATTTATATAAAAATTACATTTAAATATAAATATTAAATTAATTTATATTCATTTGATATTAATATTAAATCTATATAAAAATTTCATATAAATATAAATATTACTTTAATTTATATTAATTTTATATTAAAATTAAATCTATATAAAAATTTCATTTAAATATAAATATTACTTCAATTTATATTAATTTTATATTTAAATTAAATCTGTATAAAAATATCATTTAAATATAAATATTACTTTAATTTATATTAATTTTATACTAATATTAAATTTATATAAAAATTGCATTCAAATATAAATATTACTTTAATTTATATAAATTTTATATTAAAATTAAATCTATATACAAATTTCATTTAAATATAAATATTACTTTAATTTATATAAATTTTATATTAAAATTAAATCTATATAAAAATTTCATTTGATTATAAATATTACTATAATTTATATTCATTTCATATTAATATTAAATTTATATAAAAATTGCATTTAAATATAAATATTATTTTAATTTATATTAATTTTCTATTAATATTAAATTTATATAAAAATTTCTTTTTATTATAAATATTACTTTAATTTATATTAATTTGAAATTAATATTAAATTTGTATAAAAATTTCATATAAATATAAATATTACTTTAATTTATATTAATTTTCTATTAAAATTAAATCTATATAAAAATTTCATTTAAATATAAATATTACTATAATTTATATTAATTTCATATTAATATTAAATTTATATAAAAATTGCATTTAAATATAAATATTATTTTAATTTATCTTAATTTTCTATTAATATTAAATTTATATAAAAATTTCTTTTTATTATAAATATTACTTTAATTTATATTAATTTTATATTAAAATTAAATCTATATAAAAATTTCATTTAAATATAAATATTACTTCAATTTATATTCATTTGATATTAATATTAAATCTATATAAAAATTTCATATAAATATAAATATTACTTTAATTTCTATTAATTTTATACTAATATTAAATTTATATAAAAATTGCATTTTAATATAAATATTACTTTAATTCATATTCATTTGAAATTAATATTAAATTTGTATAAAAAATTCATTTTAATATAAATATTACTTTAATTTATATTAATTTTATATTTAAATTAAATCTGTATAAAAATATCATTTAAATATAAATATTACTTTAATTTATATTAATTTTATACTAATATTAAATTTATATAAAAATTGCATTCAAATATAAATATTACTTTAATTTATATAAATTTTATATTAAAATTAAATCTATATACAAATTTCATTTAAATATAAATATTACTTTAATTTATATAAATTTTCTATTAAAATTAAATCTATATAATAATTTCATTTGATTATAAATATTACTTTAATATATATTCATTTCATATTAATATTAAATTTATATAAAAATTACATTTAAATATAAATATTACTTTAATTTATATAAATTTGATATTAATATTAAATCTATATAAAAATTTCATTTAAATATAAATATTACTTTAATTTATATTAATTTTATACTAATAGTAAATTTACATAAAAATTGCATTCAAATATAAATATTACTTTAATTTATATAAATTTTATATTAAAATTAAATCTATATACAAATTTCATTTAAATATAAATATTACTTTAATTTATATAAATTTTCTATTAAAATTAAATCTATATAAAAATTTCATTTAAATATAAATATTACTATAATTTATATTCATTTCATATTAATATTAAATTTATATAAAAATTGCATTTAAATATAAATATTATTTTAATTTAGATTAATTTTCTATTAATATTAAATTTATATAAAAATTTCTTTTTATTATAAATATTACTTTAATTTATATTAATTTTATATTAAAATTAAATCTATATAAAAATTTCATTTAAATATAAATATTACTTCAATTTATATTCATTTGATATTAATATTAAATCTATATAAAAATTTCATATAAATATAAATATTAGTTTAATTTATATTAATTTTCTATTAATATTAAATTTATATAAAAATTTCTTTTTATTATAAATATTACTTTAAATTATATTAATTTGAAATTAATATTAAATTTGTATAAAAATTTCATATAAATATAAATATTACTTTAATTTATATTAATTTTATATTAAAATTAAATCTATATAAAAATTTCATTTAAATATAAATATTACTTTAATTTATATTAATTTTATACTAATATTAAATTTATATAAAAATTGCATTTAAATATAAATATTATTTTAATTTATCTTAATTTTCTATTAATATTAAATTTATATAAAAATTTCTTTTTATTATAAATATTACTTTAATTTATATTAATTTTATATTAAAATTAAATCTATATAAAAATTTCATTTAAATATAAATATTACTTCAATTTATATTCATTTGATATTAATATTAAATCTATATAAAAATTTCATATAAATATAAATATTACTTTAATTTCTATTAATTTTATACTAATATTAAATTTATATAAAAATTGCATTTTAATATAAATATTACTTTAATTCATATTCATTTGAAATTAATATTAAATTTGTATAAAAAATTCATTTTAATATAAATATTACTTTAATTTATATTAATTTTATATTAAAATTAAATCTATATATAAATTTCATTTAAATATAAATATTACTTTAATTTATATTAATTTTATATTTAAATTAAATCTGTATAAAAATATCATTTAAATATAAATATTACTTTAATTTATATTAATTTTATACTAATATTAAATTTATATAAAAATTGCATTCAAATATAAATATTACTTTAATTTATATAAATTTTATATTAAAATTAAATCTATATACAAATTTCATTTAAATATAAATATTACTTTAATTTATATAAATTTTCTATTAAAATTAAATCTATATAAAAATTTCATTTGATTATAAATATTACATTAATATATATTCATTTCATATTAATATTAAATTTATATAAAAATTACATTTAAATATAAATATTACTTTAATTTATATAAATTTGATATTAAAATTAAATCTATATAAAAATTTCATTTAAATATAAATATTACTATAATTTATATTCATTTCATATTAATATTAAATTTATATAAAAATTGCATTTAAATATAAATATTATTTTAATTTATCTTAATTTTCTATTAATATTAAATTTATATAAAAATTTCTTTTTATTATAAATATTACTTTAATTTATATTAATTTTATATTAAAATTAAATCTATATAAAAATTTCATTTAAATATAAATATTACTTCAATTTATATTCATTTGATATTAATATTAAATCTATATAAAAATTTCATATAAATATAAATATTACTTTAATTTATATTAATTTTCTATTAATATTAAATTTATATAAAAATTTCTTTTTATTATAAATATTACTTTAATTTATATTAATTTGAAATTAATATTAAATTTGTATAAAAATTTCATATAAATATAAATATTACTTTAATTTATATTAATTTTATATTAAAATTAAATCTATATAAAAATTTCATTTAATTATAAATATTACTTTAATTAATATTCATTTCATATTAATATTAAATTTATATAAAAATTGCATTTTAATATAAATATTACTTTAATTCATATTCATTTGAAATTAATATTAAATTTGTATAAAAAATTCATTTTAATATAAATATTACTTTAATTTATATTAATTTTATATTAAAATTAAATCTATATATAAATTTCATTTAAATATAAATATTACTTTAATTTATATTAATTTTATATTTAAATTAAATCTGTATAAAAATATCATTTAAATATAAATATTACTTTAATTTATATTAATTTTATACTAATATTAAATTTATATAAAAATTGCATTTATATATAAATATTACTTTAATTTATATTAATTTTATATTAAAATTAAATATATATAAGAATTTCATTTAAATATAAATATTACTTTACTTTATATTAATTTTATATTAAAATTAAATCTATATAAAAATTTCATTTAAATATAAATATTACTATAATTTATATTCATTTCATATTAATATTAAATTTATATAAAAATTGCATTTAAATATAAATATTATTTTAATTTAGATTAATTTTCTATTAATATTAAATTTATATAAAAATTTCTTTTTATTATAAATATTACTTTAATTTATATTAATTTTATATTAAAATTAAATCTATATAAAAATTTCATTTAAATATAAATATTACTTCAATTTATATTCATTTGATATTAATATTAAATTTGTATAAAAAATTCATTTTAATATAAATATTACTTTAATTTATATTAATTTTATATTAAAATTAAATCTATATAAAAATTTTATTTAAATATAAATATTACTTTAATTTATATTAATTTTATACTAGTATGAAATTTAGATAAAAATTATATTTAAATATATATATATTACTTTAATTTATATTAATTTTCTATTAAAATTAAATCTATATAAAAATTTCTTTTTATTATAAATATTACTTTAATTTATATTCATTTCATATTAATATTAAATTTATATAAAAATTACATTTAAATATAAATATTACTTTAATTTATATTCATTTCATATTAATATTAAATTTATATAAAAATTACATTTAAATATAAATATTAAATTAATTTATATTCATTTGATATTAATATTAAATCTATATAAAAATTTCATATAAATATAAATATTACTTTAATTTATATTAATTTTATATTAAAATTTGTAACGATTATGTTAGGCGCGAGACACGTCCCCTGGAGACATACAACCGCGAACACATATACGCGGCGCGAAACCGCGACGCGCCACCTCCCGCGACCACCGCGAGGTGGCCACCGCGATATCGCGCTTCTCGCGAGTAAAAATTAATCAGAGCCGTATAAATACGGCTCACCAATGACTACAGCGCGTTCCGAGCCGAAGCATGAACAGTGGTGGCAATACCATACCTGGTCAGGCAAGCAACTCAGAACGCTCCTTTACCTATCCGCTCTCCGCCAGTCCGAGGCCCGAGTATCAAACGGTACCGGGAAACCTTCCGCGAGCTCCGAAAGGAACCGCATGTCCCAGTGGCAAACCCCACGGGGCATCCTTGCTCGAGTATCAAACGGTACCGAGACTCTCTCCGTTCGAGTATCAAACGGTACCGAGCCTCCGCCGCTCAGTGGCAAACACCACGAGCACCAGCCTGTCCCGCCTATACCTGCGATTCCGCGCTTAGTCCGCGACCGCCGGCAATGCGCTAGACACTGCGAATGTAATCACACATCGTCCGTCACGAATAACCGTAGTCCTTAAGCCGTACCTGCGTTAACCGATAAGCCGCCGACCATCGGCAACGAACCGACACCGTACCCGCGTTAGAATAAGCCTGCGTTTAAATAGTAGAACCGTTCGTAGATTTTAAGCCACCGTTTAACCTGCGTTCCGCGACCGTCGGTATTGTCGCGTCCCAACCGCTAATTGTAGTTCTAAGGTAGTCAGTAATAATAAAGTATCGTATTTATACCTAACACAGTACTATTCATTCGTGGCTCGAAGAACCCTGCACCGCCGACTGAGTTGGCTTTCTCCCAACCGATCCGCGTTACAAATTAAATCTATATAAAAATTTCATTTAAATATAAATATTACTTCAATTTATATTAATTTCATATTTAAATTAAATCTGTATAAAAATATCATTTAAATATAAATATTACTTTAATTTATATTAATTTTATACTAATATTAAATTTATATAAAAATTGCATTCAAATATAAATATTACTTTAATTTATATAAATTTTATATTAAAATTAAATCTATATACAAATTTCATTTAAATATAAATATTACTTTAATTTATATAAATTTTATATTAAAATTAAATCTATATAAAAATTTCATTTGATTATAAATATTACTATAATTTATATTCATTTCATATTAATATTAAATTTATATAAAAATTGCATTTAAATATAAATATTATTTTAATTTATATTAATTTTCTATTAATATTAAATTTATATAAAAATTTCTTTTTATTATAAATATTACTTTAATTTATATTAATTTGAAATTAATATTAAATTTGTATAAAAATTTCATATAAATATAAATATTTCTTTAATTTATATTAATTTTATATTAAAATTAAATCTATATAAAAATTTCATTTAAATATAAATATTACTTTAATTTATATTAATTTTATACTAATATTAAATTTACATAAAAATTGCATTAAATATAAATATTACTTTAATTTATATAAATTTTATATTAAAATTAAATCTGTATACAAATTTCTTTTAAATATAAATATTACTTTAATTTATATAAATTTTCTATTAAAATTAAATCTATATAAAAATATCTTTTAAATATAAATATTACTTTAATTTATATTAATTTTATACTAATATTAAATTTATATAACAATTTCATTTAATTATAAATATTACTTTAATTTATATTCATTTGAAATTAATATTAAATTTGTATAAAAATTTCATATAAATATAAATATTACTTTAATTTATATTAATTTTCTATTAAAATTAAATCTATATAAAAATTTCATTTAAATATAAATATTACTATAATTTATATTAATTTCATATTAATATTAAATTTATATAAAAATTGCATTTAAATATAAATATTATTTTAATTTATCTTAATTTTCTATTAATATTAAATTTATATAAAAATTTCTTTTTATTATAAATATTACTTTAATTTATATTAATTTTATATTAAAATTAAATCTATATAAAAATTTCATTTAAATATAAATATTACTTCAATTTATATTCATTTGATATTAATATTAAATCTATATAAAAATTTCATATAAATATAAATATTACTTTAATTTCTATTAATTTTATACTAATATTAAATTTATATAAAAATTGCATTTTAATATAAATATTACTTTAATTCATATTCATTTGAAATTAATATTAAATTTGTATAAAAAATTCATTTTAATATAAATATTACTTTAATTTATATTAATTTTATATTAAAATTAAATCTATATATAAATTTCATTTAAATATAAATATTACTTTAATTTATATTAATTTTATATTTAAATTAAATCTGTATAAAAATATCATTTAAATATAAATATTACTTTAATTTATATTAATTTTATACTAATATTAAATTTATATAAAAATTGCATTCAAATATAAATATTACTTTAATTTATATTAATTTTATATTAAAATTAAATCTATATACAAATTTCATTTAAATATAAATATTACTTTAATTTATATAAATTTTCTATTAAAATTAAATCTATATAAAAATTTCATTTGATTATAAATATTACTTTAATATATATTCATTTCATATTAATATTAAATTTATATAAAAATTACATTTAAATATAAATATTACTTTAATTTATATAAATTTGATATTAATATTAAATCTATGTAAAAATTTCATTTAAATATAAATATTACTTTAATTTATATTAATTTTATACTAATAGTAAATTTACATAAAAATTGCATTCAAATATAAATATTACTTTAATTTATATAAATTTTATATTAAAATTAAATCTATATACAAATTTCATTTAAATATAAATATTACTTTAATTTATATAAATTTTCTATTAAAATTAAATCTATATAAAAATTTCATTTAAATATAAATATTACTATAATTTATATTCATTTCATATTAATATTAAATTTATATAAAAATTGCATTTAAATATAAATATTATTTTAATTTAGATTAATTTTCTATTAATATTAAATTTATATAAAAATTTCTTTTTATTATAAATATTACTTTAATTTATATTAATTTTATATTAAAATTAAATCTATATAAAAATTTCATTTAAATATAAATATTACTTCAATTTATATTCATTTGATATTAATATTAAATCTATATAAAAATTTCATATAAATATAAATATTATTTTAATTTATATTAATTTTCTATTAATATTAAATTTATATAAAAATTTCTTTTTATTATAAATATTACTTTAATTTATATTAATTTGAAATTAATATTAAATTTGTATAAAAATTTCATATAAATATAAATATTACTTTAATTTATATTAATTTTATATTAAAATTAAATCTATATAAAAATTTCATTTAAATATAAATATTACTTTAATTTATATTAATTTTATACTAATATTAAATTTACATAAAAATTGCATTAAATATAAATATTATTTTAATTTATATAAATTTTATATTAAAATTAAATCTGTATACAAATTTCTTTTAAATATAAATATTACTTTAATTTATATAAATTTTCTATTAAAATTAAATCTATATAAAAATATCTTTTAAATATAAATATTACTTTAATTTATATTAATTTTATACTAATATTAAATTTATATAACAATTTCATTTAATTATAAATATTACTTTAATTTATATTCATTTGAAATTAATATTAAATTTGTATAAAAATTTCATATAAATATAAATATTACTTTAATTTATATTAATTTTCTATTAAAATTAAATCTATATAAAAATTTCATTTAAATATAAATATTACTATAATTTATATTCATTTCATATTAATATTAAATTTATATAAAAATTGCATTTAAATATAAATATTATTTTAATTTATCTTAATTTTCTATTAATATTAAATTTATATAAAAATTTCTTTTTATTATAAATATTACTTTAACTTATATTAATTTTATATTAAAATTAAATCTATATAAAAATTTCATTTAAATATAAATATTACTTCAATTTATATTCATTTGATATTAATATTAAATCTATATAAAAATTTCATATAAATATAAATATTACTTTAATTTCTATTAATTTTATACTAATATTAAATTTATATAAAAATTGCATTTTAATATAAATATTACTTTAATTCATATTCATTTGAAATTAATATTAAATTTGTATAAAAAATTCATTTTAATATAAATATTACTTTAATTTATATTAATTTTATATTAAAATTAAATCTATATATAAATTTCATTTAAATATAAATATTACTTTAATTTATATTAATTTTATATTTAAATTAAATCTGTATAAAAATATCATTTAAATATAAATATTACTTTAATTTATATTAATTTTATACTAATATTAAATTTATATAAAAATTGCATTCAAATATAAATATTACTTTAATTTATATAAATTTTATATTAAAATTAAATCTATATACAAATTTCATTTAAATATAAATATTACTTTAATTTATATAAATTTTCTATTAAAATTAAATCTATATAAAAATTTCATTTGATTATAAATATTACATTAATATATATTCATTTCATATTAATATTAAATTTATATAAAAATTACATTTAAATATAAATATTACTTTAATTTATATAAATTTGATATTAATATTAAATCTATATAAAAATTTCATTTAAATATAAATATTACTTTAATTTATATTAATTTTATACTAATATTAAATTTATATAACAATTTCATTTAATTATAAATATTACTTTAATTTATATTCATTTGAAATTAATATTAAATTTGTATAAAAATTTCATATAAATATAAATATTACTTTAATTTATATTAATTTTCTATTAAAATTAAATCTATATAAAAATTTCATTTAAATATAAATATTACTATAATTTATATTCATTTCATATTAATATTAAATTTATATAAAAATTGCATTTAAATATAAATATTATTTTAATTTATCTTAATTTTCTATTAATATTAAATTTATATAAAAATTTCTTTTTATTATAAATATTACTTTAATTTATATTAATTTTATATTAAAATTAAATCTATATAAAAATTTCATTTAAATATAAATATTACTTCAATTTATATTCATTTGATATTAATATTAAATCTATATAAAAATTTCATATAAATATAAATATTACTTTAATTTATATTAATTTTCTATTAATATTAAATTTATATAAAAATTTCTTTTTATTATAAATATTACTTTAATTTATATTAATTTGAAATTAATATTAAATTTGTATAAAAATTTCATATAAATATAAATATTACTTTAATTTATATTAATTTTATATTAAAATTAAATCTATATAAAAATTTCATTTAATTATAAATATTACTTTAATTAATATTCATTTCATATTAATATTAAATTTATATAAAAATTTCATATAAATATAAATATTACTTTAATTTATATTAATTTTCTATTAATATTAAATTTATATAAAAATTTCTTTTTATTATAAATATTACTTTAATTTATATTAATTTGAAATTAATATTAAATTTGTATAAAAATTTCATTTAAATATAAATATTACTTCAATTTATATTAATTTTATATTTAAATTAAATCTGTATAAAAATATCATTTAAATATAAATATTACTTTAATTTATATTAATTTTATACTAATATTAAATTTATATAAAAATTGCATTCAAATATAAATATTACTTTAATTTATATAAATTTTATATTAAAATTAAATCTATATACAAATTTCATTTAAATATAAATATTACTTTAATTTATATAAATTTTATATTAAAATTAAATCTATATAAAAATTTCATTTGATTATAAATATTACTATAATTTATATTCATTTCATATTAATATTAAATTTATATAAAAATTGCATTTAAATATAAATATTATTTTAATTTATATTAATTTTCTATTAATATTAAATTTATATAAAAATTTCTTTTTATTATAAATATTACTTTAATTTATATTAATTTGAAATTAATATTAAATTTGTATAAAAATTTCATATAAATATAAATATTTCTTTAATTTATATTAATTTTATATTAAAATTAAATCTATATAAAAATTTCATTTAAATATAAATATTACTTTAATTTATATTAATTTTATACTAATATTAAATTTACATAAAAATTGCATTAAATATAAATATTACTTTAATTTATATAAATTTTATATTAAAATTAAATCTGTATACAAATTTCTTTTAAATATAAATATTACTTTAATTTATATAAATTTTCTATTAAAATTAAATCTATATAAAAATATCTTTTAAATATAAATATTACTTTAATTTATATTAATTTTATACTAATATTAAATTTATATAACAATTTCATTTAATTATAAATATTACTTTAATTTATATTCATTTGAAATTAATATTAAATTTGTATAAAAATTTCATATAAATATAAATATTACTTTAATTTATATTAATTTTCTATTAAAATTAAATCTATATAAAAATTTCATTTAAATATAAATATTACTATAATTTATATTAATTTCATATTAATATTAAATTTATATAAAAATTGCATTTAAATATAAATATTATTTTAATTTATCTTAATTTTCTATTAATATTAAATTTATATAAAAATTTCTTTTTATTATAAATATTACTTTAATTTATATTAATTTTATATTAAAATTAAATCTATATAAAAATTTCATTTAAATATAAATATTACTTCAATTTATATTCATTTGATATTAATATTAAATCTATATAAAAATTTCATATAAATATAAATATTACTTTAATTTCTATTAATTTTATACTAATATTAAATTTATATAAAAATTGCATTTTAATATAAATATTACTTTAATTCATATTCATTTGAAATTAATATTAAATTTGTATAAAAAATTCATTTTAATATAAATATTACTTTAATTTATATTAATTTTATATTAAAATTAAATCTATATATAAATTTCATTTAAATATAAATATTACTTTAATTTATATTAATTTTATATTTAAATTAAATCTGTATAAAAATATCATTTAAATATAAATATTACTTTAATTTATATTAATTTTATACTAATATTAAATTTATATAAAAATTGCATTCAAATATAAATATTACTTTAATTTATATAAATTTTATATTAAAATTAAATCTATATACAAATTTCATTTAAATATAAATATTACTTTAATTTATATAAATTTTCTATTAAAATTAAATCTATATAAAAATTTCATTTGATTATAAATATTACTTTAATATATATTCATTTCATATTAATATTAAATTTATATAAAAATTACATTTAAATATAAATATTACTTTAATTTATATAAATTTGATATTAATATTAAATCTATATAAAAATTTCATTTAAATATAAATATTACTTTAATTTATATTAATTTTATACTAATAGTAAATTTACATAAAAATTGCATTCAAATATAAATATTACTTTAATTTATATAAATTTTCTATTAAAATTAAATCTATATACAAATTTCATTTAAATATAAATATTACTTTAATTTATATAAATTTTCTATTAAAATTAAATCTATATAAAAATTTCATTTAAATATAAATATTACTATAATTTATATTCATTTCATATTAATATTAAATTTATATAAAAATTGCATTTAAATATAAATATTATTTTAATTTAGATTAATTTTCTATTAATATTAAATTTATATAAAAATTTCTTTTTATTATAAATATTACTTTAATTTATATTAATTTTATATTAAAATTAAATCTATATAAAAATTTCATTTAAATATAAATATTACTTCAATTTATATTCATTTGATATTAATATTAAATCTATATAAAAATTTCATATAAATATAAATATTATTTTAATTTATATTAATTTTCTATTAATATTAAATTTATATAAAAATTTCTTTTTATTATAAATATTACTTTAATTTATATTAATTTGAAATTAATATTAAATTTGTATAAAAATTTCATATAAATATAAATATTACTTTAATTTATATTAATTTTATATTAAAATTAAATCTATATAAAAATTTCATTTAAATATAAATATTACTTTAATTTATATTAATTTTATACTAATATTAAATTTACATAAAAATTGCATTAAATATAAATATTATTTTAATTTATATAAATTTTATATTAAAATTAAATCTGTATACAAATTTCTTTTAAATATAAATATTACTTTAATTTATTATAAATTTTCTATTAAAATTAAATCTATATAAAAATATCTTTTAAATATAAATATTACTTTAATTTATATTAATTTTATACTAATATTAAATTTATATAACAATATCATTTAATTATAAATATTACTTTAATTTATATTCATTTGAAATTAATATTAAATTTGTATAAAAATTTCATATAAATATAAATATTACTTTAATTTATATTAATTTTCTATTAAAATTAAATCTATATAAAAATTTCATTTAAATATAAATATTACTATAATTTATATTCATTTCATATTAATATTAAATTTATATAAAAATTGCATTTAAATATAAATATTATTTTAATTTATCTTAATTTTCTATTAATATTAAATTTATATAAAAATTTCTTTTTATTATAAATATTACTTTAATTTATATTAATTTTATATTAAAATTAAATCTATATAAAAATTTCATTTAAATATAAATATTACTTCAATTTATATTCATTTGATATTAATATTAAATCTATATAAAAATTTCATATAAATATAAATATTACTTTAATTTCTATTAATTTTATACTAATATTAAATTTATATAAAAATTGCATTTTAATATAAATATTACTTTAATTCATATTCATTTGAAATTAATATTAAATTTGTATAAAAAATTCATTTTAATATAAATATTACTTTAATTTATATTAATTTTATATTAAAATTAAATCTATATATAAATTTCATTTAAATATAAATATTACTTTAATTTATATTAATTTTATATTTAAATTAAATCTGTATAAAAATATCATTTAAATATAAATATTACTTTAATTTATATTAATTTTATACTAATATTAAATTTATATAAAAATTGCATTCAAATATAAATATTACTTTAATTTATATAAATTTTATATTAAAATTAAATCTATATACAAATTTCATTTAAATATAAATATTACTTTAATTTATATAAATTTTCTATTAAAATTAAATCTATATAAAAATTTCATTTAAATATAAATATTACTTTAATTTATATTAATTTTATACTAATATTAAATTTATATAACAATTTCATTTAATTATAAATATTACTTTAATTTATATTCATTTGAAATTAATATTAAATTTGTATAAAAATTTCATATAAATATAAATATTATTTTAATTTATCTTAATTTTCTATTAATATTAAATTTATATAAAAATTTCTTTTTATTATAAATATTACTTTAATTTATATTAATTTTATATTAAAATTAAATCTATATAAAAATTTCATTTAAATATAAATATTACTTCAATTTATATTCATTTGATATTAATATTAAATCTATATAAAAATTTCATATAAATATAAATATTACTTTAATTTATATTAATTTTCTATTAATATTAAATTTATATAAAAATTTCTTTTTATTATAAATATTACTTTAATTTATATTAATTTGAAATTAATATTAAATTTGTATAAAAATTTCATATAAATATAAATATTACTTTAATTTATATTAATTTTATATTAAAATTAAATCTATATAAAAATTTCATTTAATTATAAATATTACTTTAATTAATATTCATTTCATATTAATATTAAATTTATATAAAAATTGCATTTTAATATAAATATTACTTTAATTCATATTCATTTGAAATTAATATTAAATTTGTATAAAAAATTCATTTTAATATAAATATTACTTTAATTTATATAAATTTTCTATTAAAATTAAATCTATATAAAAATTTCATTTAAATATAAATATTACTATAATTTATATTCATTTCATATTAATATTAAATTTATATAAAAATTGCATTTAAATATAAATATTATTTTAATTTAGATTAATTTTCTATTAATATTAAATTTATATAAAAATTTCTTTTTATTATAAATATTACTTTAATTTATATTAATTTTATATTAAAATTAAATCTATATAAAAATTTCATTTAAATATAAATATTACTTCAATTTATATTCATTTGATATTAATATTAAATCTATATAAAAATTTCATATAAATATAAATATTACTTTAATTTCTATTAATTTTATACTAATATTAAATTTATATAAAAATTTCTTTTTATTATAAATATTACTTTAATTTATGTTAATTTTATACTAATATTAAATTTGTATAAAGAATTCATTTAAATATAAATATTACTTTAATTTATATTAATTTTATATTAAAATTAAATCTATATAAAAATTTCATATAAATATAAATATTACTTTAATTTATATTAATTTTATACTAATGTTAAATTTATATAAAAATTGCATTTAAATATAAATATTACTTTAATTTATAATAATTTTATACTAATATTAAATGTATATAAAAATTGCATTTTAATATAAATATTACTTTAATTTATATTAATTTTATATTAAAATTAAATCTATATAAAAATTTCATATAAATATAAATATTACTTTAATTTATATTAATTTTATATAAAAATTAAATCTATATAAAAATTTCATTTAAATATAAATATTACTTTAATTAATATTAAATTTGTATAAAAATTTCATATAAATATAAATATTACTTTAATTTATATTAATTTTATATTAAAATTAAATCTATATAAAAATTTCATTTAAATATAAATATTACTTTAATTTATATTAATTTTATACTAATATTAAATTTACATAAAAATTGCATTAAATATAAATATTACTTTAATTTATATAAATTTTATATTAAAATTAAATCTGTATACAAATTTCTTTTTATTATAAATATTACTTTAATTTATATTAATTTTATATTAAAATTAAATCAATATAAAAATTTCATTTAAATATAAATATTACTTCAATTTATAGTCATTTGATATTAATATTAAATCTATATAAAAATTTCATATAAATATATATATTACTTTAATTTCTATTAATTTTATACTAATATTAAATTTATATAAAAATTGCATTTTAATATAAATATTACTTTAATTCATATTCATTTGAAATTAATATTAAATTTGTATAAAAAATTCATTTTAATATAAATATTACTTTAATTTATATTAATTTTATATTAAAATTAAATCTATATAAAAATTTTATTTAAATATAAATATTACTTTAATTTATATTAATTTTATACTAGTATGAAATTTAGATAAAAATTACATTTAAATATATATATTACTTTAATTTATATTAATTTTCTATTAAAATTAAATCTATATAACAATTTCTTTTTATTATAAATATTACTTTAATTTATATTCATTTCATATTAATATTAAATTTATATAAAAATTACATTTAAATATAAATATTAAATTAATTTATATTCATTTGATATTAATATTAAATCTATATAAAAATTTCATATAAATATAAATATTACTTTAATTTATATTAATTTTATACTAATATTAAATTTACATAAAAATTGCATTAAATATAAATATTACTTTAATTTATATAAATTTTATATTAAAATTAAATCTGTATACAAATTTCTTTTTATTATAAATATTACTTTAATTTATATTAATTTTATATTAAAATTAAATCAATATAAAAATTTCATTTAAATATAAATATTACTTCAATTTATAGTCATTTGATATTAATATTAAATCTATATAAAAATTTCATATAAATATATATATTACTTTAATTTCTATTAATTTTATACTAATATTAAATTTATATAAAAATTGCATTTTAATATAAATATTACTTTAATTCATATTCATTTGAAATTAATATTAAATTTGTATAAAAAATTCATTTTAATATAAATATTACTTTAATTTATATTAATTTTATATTAAAATTAAATCTATATAAAAATTTTATTTAAATATAAATATTACTTTAATTTATATTAATTTTATACTAGTATGAAATTTAGATAAAGTTACATTTAAATATATATATTACTTTAATTTATATTAATTTTCTATTAAAATTAAATCTATATAACAATTTCTTTTTATTATAAATATTACTTTAATTTATATTCATTTCATATTAATATTAAATTTATATAAAAATTACATTTAAATATAAATATTAAATTAATTTATATTCATTTGATATTAATATTAAATCTATATAAAAATTTCATATAAATATAAATATTACTTTAATTTATATTAATTTTATATTAAAATTAAATCTATATAAAAATTTCATTTAAATATAAATATTACTTTAATTTATATTAATTTTATATTTAAATTAAATCTGTATAAAAATATCATTTAAATATAAATATTACTTTAATTTATATTAATTTTATACTAATATTAAATTTATATAAAAATTGCATTCAAATATAAATATTACTTTAATTTATATAAATTTTATATTAAAATTAAATCTATATACAAATTTCATTTAAATATAAATATTACTTTAATTTATATTAATTTTATATTTAAATTAAATCTGTATAAAAATATCATTTAAATATAAATATTACTTTAATTTATATTAATTTTATACTAATATTAAATTTATATAAAAATTGCATTCAAATATAAATATTACTTTAATTTATATAAATTTTATATTAAAATTAAATCTATATACAAATTTCATTTAAATATAAATATTACTTTAATTTATATAAATTTTCTATTAAAATTAAATCTATATAAAAATTTCATTTAAATATAAATATTACTTTAATTTATATTAATTTTATACTAATATTAAATTTATATAACAATTTCATTTAATTATAAATATTACTTTAATTTATATTCATTTGAAATTAATATTAAATTTGTATAAAAATTTCATATAAATATAAATATTACTTTAATTTATATTAATTTTCTATTAAAATTAAATCTATATAAAAATTTCATTTTGTTAATCTATTGTATTTTATACAGGGCGTAGCCACACAGAGACAACACGGTATGCGTTCATATATGTATATATATAGTTTATTATATAAGGAATAATTAACAAATAGATATATTGTCTATTGAACACGTGCGCACGTTAGAGAACCTCATAGTGAACTGAACTACCATCGGGATCGGTAGCGCCGGGGGAAACCCCGAGGTGCCCTCTCTGGGACAGATAGCCAGGCGAAATAACCGCGAACTTCAACACTCCCCCTTAAACGTCAGTTTATATTTTCCCTTATGCGGTTATTACTTAAATTTAATAATTTAACGCATTCCGCATGCTTAGTTTTTGCCAACGCTTTAGTGAGCACATCCGCTACCATTTTATCGGTACTTAAATATTTTACGTTTATGTCGCCGTTTTCCAAAGCTTCACGAGAGAAGTGGTATCTAATGTCAATATGCTTACTTCTAGAATGATATACACTGTTCTTACATAAGGTAATTGCGCTTTGATTATCGCAAGATATAATCGTTGGCCCTTGAACCAGACTTTCCAACTTCATGTGGTGAATCAGTCTTCTAATATAAATAATCTCTTTGGTAACTTCGGACAAGGCTATATATTCTGCTTCCATAGTCGAAAGTGCTACGCATTTTTGCTTTCTTGTCCCCCAACTGATTGGACCATTTGCCAATTTTACGATAAATCCGGAACACGAGCGTCTATCCTGTACGTCACCACCCCAATCAGAATCGACGTAAGCTGTTACCGCGCTGTTTACTTTTTTGTAGGTGATCGCATAATCGATAGTTCCGCATAAATATCTCAGTACTCGTTTTCCCATTTTCCAATGCTTGATACATGGTTTTTCACAAAAACGACTCAACGCGCTCGCAGCAAACGATATGTCAGGACGCGTCGCATTCGCTAGGTATATCAGACTACCTATTAACTCGCGGTACAACGTGCCGTTTGGTTTTAATATTTTCTCATCTGCCTCGAGTTCATTTGATTCTGAGAATTTTTCGTTCGGTTCTAATGGCGTTAATGTCGGATTACAATTTTCCATTTCAAATCTTTC
The DNA here is from genome assembly GCA_963971365.1 of Lasioglossum villosulum. Lineage (NCBI taxonomy): Eukaryota > Metazoa > Arthropoda > Insecta > Hymenoptera > Halictidae > Lasioglossum > Lasioglossum villosulum. The sequence goes on from CAXARU010000044.1 coordinate 189,829, forward strand.
TAATAAGTTTTCTATATACAACCTCTGAGACAATCTCATTTCACCCGTACGCTTGTCTCTGTCTATATGTATTCCCAGAATGTCTTTAACTTCTCCTAAGTCTTTCATTTTAAATTTCGCTTTTAATGATTTTTTGACTTTCTCTATATTACTAAGATTTTTCGAACCAATCAGCAGATCGTCCACGTAAACTATAATTATAACGTCGCTGTTCTTACTTGTATCCACGTACACGCAAGGGTTCGCTGCTGTTTTCTTGAAATTAACGCTCATCATATAACTATCTAATTTTTCGTACCAGTTTCGACCCGCCTGTTTTAGACCGTACAATGGTCTGTTTAACTTGCAGACATTACCTTCTAGATTTTCCTTAACAAACATTTGTGGTTGCACCATATATATTTCGTCGCACAAATCTGCTTGAACGTAGGCGGAGACAACGTCCATTTGGTGCACGTGCATGTCTTTCTCAACGCAGCACGCTAAAAATGTCCTTATAGTGTCGTACCTGGCCACTGGCGAGAAAACTTCCTGGTAATCGATCCCTTCAATTTGTCTGTCACCACGAGCGACTAATCTCGCCTTGAATTTTTCTATTGTGCCATCTAGATTTTCTTTGACCTTAAACACCCATTTGTTAGGTAAAACTGTTTTATTTTTGGGTCTACTTACCAGGGTCCATGTGTTGTTTTCCATGAGTGAGTCGTACTCGGTCCTCATGGCCTCTAGTCAGAATTCCTTCTCTGGACTGTTCATGGCCTCTTTTACGTTACGTGGAGTATTATTTTGATAGGAAACTGTATTGGCGTAATTAAACAACTTTCTAGGCCTGCCCGGTTTTCCTGTCTTTAGTAATTTTGGTCGTCCGGGAAGTGGCCTTCCTTGTATACTAGATATTGGCGTGTTATCTATATCTTCTTCAGGTTCCGGATCGCTTACAACTTTGTTCTCTGCTTCGGGTCCAACATCATCTTCTATCTCAATTTCGGTGTCTTCTTTTGCCACAGGAATTTCCTGATGGTTTTCTTCCGTTGATATGCCGAGAGGTAGCTCACACAGTGTTCCTTCATCCACTTGTGAGGGTATCATGTCATTTTCCAAAAATCTGACATCTCTACGCTTTACTATAGTGCCAGTCCCTCTCTCCCAAAGCCTATACGCCTTTGCCTCTTCGGAGTAGCCGACCAGTAAATACTCCTCCCCTTTTGGCGCGAACTTATTATGTCTGTATGTTTTCTTGAGAGCGATAACTCGACTCCCAAACGTCCTCATGTGGCTTATATGTGGTTTGTTCCCTGTTAACTTTTCGTGAGGAGTTACTGTATCCAAAGTTCTCGTTGGGCAACGATTCCGTACATATGCTGCCGTATTGACAGCTTCTGCCCATAAATTAAATGGTAGTTGGGCATGTAAAAGCATGCACCTTGCCATCTCTACCAAGGTGCGGTTTGCCCTTTCAGCAACCCCATTTTGTTGAGGAGTATATTCAACTGACAACTGTCTGGATATTCCTTCATCCTTAAGGAAATTTGTAAATTCCCTCGATAAATATTCTTTGGCATTGTCGGTGCGTATCTTTTTTATTAAATTTCCTGTTGACCTTTCTGCTTTAGCTTTGTATTCCTTGAAAGCTCTGAGTACATCTGATCTTTGTTTTAACATGGTTACTTCTACATGTCGAGTCTTGTCGTCAATGAAAGTAACAAAGTACCTTGCTCCCCCTAAAGATGGTACGTGCATTGGTCCACATATATCGCTGTGTATCAAGCCCAATGTGTCTTTTTCCCTTGTAGTTGATGATTTATACGGCAGCTGATGTATTTTACTTTTACAGCATACCTCGCACGTTGCACTTGGGCCTCCAAAATTTCCATTCAGGCCAGTCACCATGTCTTTCATTTTCTTTATATCGTTGAAGTTTAAATGTCCTAGCCTGCAGTGCCACTTCATTAAATCACTGTCATGGATTCTTGATAACTGTGCGAAATGTTTTGTAGAGGACTCTTGTACCAAGTATAACCTATCTTGTCGCATGGCTTTCATTGTTACAGGCCCATCGTATTTTCCATCTTCTTTAACCACATTTGCACAATCTTTATGGAATATAACCTTGTATCCGCTATCTGTAATGTTGGATACTGACAGTAAATTATTTCTGAACTGTGGTATTAGCATTGTGTTTTTCAATCTAATATTGTCCGTCTTGTGTGGTGAGTTTTGAACCTCAATGCATACTTCTCCTGTTCCAGCAGACTCAACATTATTCTCAGCAGCTGTATAAACTTTTGTAGTTTCATCTTTATTTAATTTTTCAAACCTGTTTTCTTCTTTGCACATGTGTGTTGTGGCTCCACTGTCCAAGCACCACACACCAGATCTTTCAAAATTCACCTTTAATGCAGTCGCATGCATTGCGGTCTCTTTATTATGTTCATTATGTTCCTGCCTTGGTCTAGACTTGCAGTATTTTGATACGTGTCCTATTTTTCCACATGTATAACATTTATAATCACGTTTCTTACCTTGGTGTGTGGATGCGGTGATTGGTCTTGGTTGTTCTTTTCTGTACGATACCTTCTTGTTTGCGAAGAGTGCTTCTCCTGTATTAAAGTCACGCTCCTTATTGTTTTCGGATCTCCTTACCTCTTCTTCCAGTAGTCTAGTTTTCAATTCCTCTAATGTTGGCATTCGCTCTCTAGACTCAATGGCGATGCAAAAATTTTCGTACTCACCAGGTAATGCGTTCAACAACCATACCGTCAATAAATTTTCTGGCAGTTTCATGTCGCACTCATTCAACTGCTCTGCTATTTTCATAAACTCATGTACAAACTGAGTCATCGTTTGATTTAATGTTTTCTTCAGTCTATATAATTGCTTAAAAAGAACGCATTGTCTCATGGGACTTTTTGATTCATATACCTCTTTAAGGGCTTCCCATGCTGCTGCTGAGGTATTTGTGCCTTTGATATGACTGAACTGGTCGGGTTGAAGGCACAAAATTATTAGATCCAGAGCCTTTTCGTCTTTGGAGATCCATGCGGCGTCCTCTTGTTCAGGTTTCACTATTGTTCCATTTACATAATTCCATAAGTCATTATAACGCAGAACACTTTTCATTTGCACCTTCCATATCTCATAATTGGTGCTACTTAACTTCTGAATATTTTCTACTTTGCCTATATTCATTTTTGATAAATTTAGCACGTGGCACGTGGCGACTTAACCTCACTTATTTTGTTACTCGTGCTCTCTGGGCTTCCTGGGCCCATAACCTGTTAATCTATTGTATTTTATACAGGGCGTAGCCACACAGAGACAACACGGTATGCGTTCATATATGTATATATATAGTTTATTATATAAGGAATAATTAACAAATAGATATATTGTCTATTGAACACGTGCGCACGTTAGAGAACCTCATAGTGAACTGAACTACCATCGGGATCGGTAGCGCCGGGGGAAACCCCGAGGTGCCCTCTCTGGGACAGATAGCCAGGCGAAATAACCGCGAACTTCAACACATTTAAATATAAATATTACTATAATTTATATTCATTTCATATTAATATTAAATTTATATAAAAATTGCATTTAAATATAAATATTATTTTAATTTATCTTAATTTTCTATTAATATTAAATTTATATAAAAATTTCTTTTTATTATAAATATTACTTTAATTTATATTAATTTTATATTAAAATTAAATCTATATAAAAATTTCATTTAAATATAAATATTACTTCAATTTATATTCATTTGATATTAATATTAAATCTATATAAAAATTTCATATAAATATAAATATTACTTTAATTTATATTAATTTTCTATTAATATTAAATTTATATAAAAATTTCTTTTTATTATAAATATTACTTTAATTTATATTAATTTGAAATTAATATTAAATTTGTATAAAAATTTCATATAAATATAAATATTACTTTAATTTATATTAATTTTATATTAAAATTAAATCTATATAAAAATTTCATTTAATTATAAATATTACTTTAATTAATATTCATTTCATATTAATATTAAATTTATATAAAAATTGCATTTTAATATAAATATTACTTTAATTCATATTCATTTGAAATTAATATTAAATTTGTATAAAAAATTCATTTTAATATAAATATTACTTTAATTTATATAAATTTTCTATTAAAATTAAATCTATATAAAAATTTCATTTAAATATAAATATTACTATAATTTATATTCATTTCATATTAATATTAAATTTATATAAAAATTGCATTTAAATATAAATATTATTTTAATTTAGATTAATTTTCTATTAATATTAAATTTATATAAAAATTTCTTTTTATTATAAATATTACTTTAATTTATATTAATTTTATATTAAAATTAAATCTATATAAAAATTTCATTTAAATATAAATATTACTTTAATTTATATTAATTTTATATAAAAATTAAATCTATATAAAAATTTCATTTAAATATAAATATTACTTTAATTAATATTAAATTTGTATAAAAATTTCATATAAATATAAATATTACTTTAATTTATATTAATTTTATATTAAAATTAAATCTATATAAAAATTTCATTTAAATATAAATATTACTTTAATTTATATTAATTTTATACTAATATTAAATTTACATAAAAATTGCATTAAATATAAATATTACTTTAATTTATATAAATTTTATATTAAAATTAAATCTGTATACAAATTTCTTTTTATTATAAATATTACTTTAATTTATATTAATTTTATATTAAAATTAAATCAATATAAAAATTTCATTTAAATATAAATATTACTTCAATTTATAGTCATTTGATATTAATATTAAATCTATATAAAAATTTCATATAAATATATATATTACTTTAATTTCTATTAATTTTATACTAATATTAAATTTATATAAAAATTGCATTTTAATATAAATATTACTTTAATTCATATTCATTTGAAATTAATATTAAATTTGTATAAAAAATTCATTTTAATATAAATATTACTTTAATTTATATTAATTTTATATTAAAATTAAATCTATATAAAAATTTTATTTAAATATAAATATTACTTTAATTTATATTAATTTTATACTAGTATGAAATTTAGATAAAAATTACATTTAAATATATATATTACTTTAATTTATATTAATTTTCTATTAAAATTAAATCTATATAACAATTTCTTTTTATTATAAATATTACTTTAATTTATATTCATTTCATATTAATATTAAATTTATATAAAAATTACATTTAAATATAAATATTAAATTAATTTATATTCATTTGATATTAATATTAAATCTATATAAAAATTTCATATAAATATAAATATTACTTTAATTTATATTAATTTTATACTAATATTAAATTTACATAAAAATTGCATTAAATATAAATATTACTTTAATTTATATAAATTTTATATTAAAATTAAATCTGTATACAAATTTCTTTTTATTATAAATATTACTTTAATTTATATTAATTTTATATTAAAATTAAATCAATATAAAAATTTCATTTAAATATAAATATTACTTCAATTTATAGTCATTTGATATTAATATTAAATCTATATAAAAATTTCATATAAATATATATATTACTTTAATTTCTATTAATTTTATACTAATATTAAATTTATATAAAAATTGCATTTTAATATAAATATTACTTTAATTCATATTCATTTGAAATTAATATTAAATTTGTATAAAAAATTCATTTTAATATAAATATTACTTTAATTTATATTAATTTTATATTAAAATTAAATCTATATAAAAATTTTATTTAAATATAAATATTACTTTAATTTATATTAATTTTATACTAGTATGAAATTTAGATAAAGTTACATTTAAATATATATATTACTTTAATTTATATTAATTTTCTATTAAAATTAAATCTATATAACAATTTCTTTTTATTATAAATATTACTTTAATTTATATTCATTTCATATTAATATTAAATTTATATAAAAATTACATTTAAATATAAATATTAAATTAATTTATATTCATTTGATATTAATATTAAATCTATATAAAAATTTCATATAAATATAAATATTACTTTAATTTATATTAATTTTATATTAAAATTAAATCTATATAAAAATTTCATTTAAATATAAATATTACTTTAATTTATATTAATTTTATATTTAAATTAAATCTGTATAAAAATATCATTTAAATATAAATATTACTTTAATTTATATTAATTTTATACTAATATTAAATTTATATAAAAATTGCATTCAAATATAAATATTACTTTAATTTATATAAATTTTATATTAAAATTAAATCTATATACAAATTTCATTTAAATATAAATATTACTTTAATTTATATAAATTTTATATTAAAATTAAATCTATATAAAAATTTCATTTGATTATAAATATTACTATAATTTATATTCATTTCATATTAATATTAAATTTATATAAAAATTGCATTTAAATATAAATATTATTTTAATTTATATTAATTTTCTATTAATATTAAATTTATATAAAAATTCATTTTAATATAAATATTACTTTAATTTATATTAATTTTATATTAAAATTAAATCTATATAAAAATTTTATTTAAATATAAATATTACTTTAATTTATATTAATTTTATACTAGTATGAAATTTAGATAAAAATTACATTTAAATATATATATATTACTTTAATTTATATTAATTTTCTATTAAAATTAAATCTATATAAAAATTTCTTTTTATTATAAATATTACTTTAATTTATATTCATTTCATATTAATATTAAATTTATATAAAAATTACATTTAAATATAAATATTAAATTAATTTATATTCATTTGATATTAATATTAAATCTATATAAAAATTTTATATAAATATAAACATTACTTTAATTTATATTAATTTTATATAAAAATTTCATTTAAATATAAATATTACTTCAATTTATATTAATTTTATATTTAAATTAAATCTGTATAAAAATATCATTTAAATATAAATATTACTTTAATTTATATTAATTTTATACTAATATTAAATTTACATAAAAATTGCATTAAATATAAATATTACTTTAATTTATATAAATTTTATATTAAAATTAAATCTGTATACAAATTTCTTTTTATTATAAATATTACTTTAATTTATATTAATTTTATATTAAAATTAAATCAATATAAAAATTTCATTTAAATATAAATATTACTTCAATTTATAGTCATTTGATATTAATATTAAATCTATATAAAAATTTCATATAAATATATATATTACTTTAATTTCTATTAATTTTATACTAATATTAAATTTATATAAAAATTGCATTTTAATATAAATATTACTTTAATTCATATTCATTTGAAATTAATATTAAATTTGTATAAAAAATTCATTTTAATATAAATATTACTTTAATTTATATTAATTTTATATTAAAATTAAATCTATATAAAAATTTTATTTAAATATAAATATTACTTTAATTTATATTAATTTTATACTAGTATGAAATTTAGATAAAAATTACATTTAAATATATATATTACTTTAATTTATATTAATTTTCTATTAAAATTAAATCTATATAACAATTTCTTTTTATTATAAATATTACTTTAATTTATATTCATTTCATATTAATATTAAATTTATATAAAAATTACATTTAAATATAAATATTAAATTAATTTATATTCATTTGATATTAATATTAAATCTATATAAAAATTTCATATAAATATAAATATTACTTTAATTTATATTAATTTTATACTAATATTAAATTTACATAAAAATTGCATTAAATATAAATATTACTTTAATTTATATAAATTTTATATTAAAATTAAATCTGTATACAAATTTCTTTTTATTATAAATATTACTTTAATTTATATTAATTTTATATTAAAATTAAATCAATATAAAAATTTCATTTAAATATAAATATTACTTCAATTTATAGTCATTTGATATTAATATTAAATCTATATAAAAATTTCATATAAATATATATATTACTTTAATTTCTATTAATTTTATACTAATATTAAATTTATATAAAAATTGCATTTTAATATAAATATTACTTTAATTCATATTCATTTGAAATTAATATTAAATTTGTATAAAAAATTCATTTTAATATAAATATTACTTTAATTTATATTAATTTTATATTAAAATTAAATCTATATAAAAATTTTATTTAAATATAAATATTACTTTAATTTATATTAATTTTATACTAGTATGAAATTTAGATAAAGTTACATTTAAATATATATATTACTTTAATTTATATTAATTTTCTATTAAAATTAAATCTATATAACAATTTCTTTTTATTATAAATATTACTTTAATTTATATTCATTTCATATTAATATTAAATTTATATAAAAATTACATTTAAATATAAATATTAAATTAATTTATATTCATTTGATATTAATATTAAATCTATATAAAAATTTCATATAAATATAAATATTACTTTAATTTATATTAATTTTATATTAAAATTAAATCTATATAAAAATTTCATTTAAATATAAATATTACTTTAATTTATATTAATTTTATATTTAAATTAAATCTGTATAAAAATATCATTTAAATATAAATATTACTTTAATTTATATTAATTTTATACTAATATTAAATTTATATAAAAATTGCATTCAAATATAAATATTACTTTAATTTATATAAATTTTATATTAAAATTAAATCTATATACAAATTTCATTTAAATATAAATATTACTTTAATTTATATAAATTTTATATTAAAATTAAATCTATATAAAAATTTCATTTGATTATAAATATTACTATAATTTATATTCATTTCATATTAATATTAAATTTATATAAAAATTGCATTTAAATATAAATATTATTTTAATTTATATTAATTTTCTATTAATATTAAATTTATATAAAAATTCATTTTAATATAAATATTACTTTAATTTATATTAATTTTATATTAAAATTAAATCTATATAAAAATTTTATTTAAATATAAATATTACTTTAATTTATATTAATTTTATACTAGTATGAAATTTAGATAAAAATTACATTTAAATATATATATATTACTTTAATTTATATTAATTTTCTATTAAAATTAAATCTATATAAAAATTTCTTTTTATTATAAATATTACTTTAATTTATATTCATTTCATATTAATATTAAATTTATATAAAAATTACATTTAAATATAAATATTAAATTAATTTATATTCATTTGATATTAATATTAAATCTATATAAAAATTTTATATAAATATAAACATTACTTTAATTTATATTAATTTTATATAAAAATTTCATTTAAATATAAATATTACTTCAATTTATATTAATTTTATATTTAAATTAAATCTGTATAAAAATATCATTTAAATATAAATATTACTTTAATTTATATTAATTTTATACTAATATTAAATTTATATAAAAGTTGCATTCAAATATAAATATTACTTTAATTTATATAAATTTTATATTAAAATTAAATCTATATACAAATTTCATTTAAATATAAATATTACTTTAATTTATATAAATTTTATATTAAAATTAAATCTATATAAAAATTTCATTTGATTATAAATATTACTATAATTTATATTCATTTCATATTAATATTAAATTTATATAAAAATTGCATTTAAATATAAATATTACTTTAATTTATATTAATTTTATATTAAAATTAAATCTATATAAAAATTTCATTTAAATATAAATATTACTTTAATTTATATTAATTTTATACTAATATTAAGTTTACATAAAAATTGCATTAAATATAAATATTACTTTAATTTATATAAATTTTATATTAAAATTAAATCTGTATACAAATTTCTTTTAAATATAAATATTACTTTAATTTATATAAATTTTCTATTAAAATTAAATCTATATAAAAATATCTTTTAAATATAAATATTACTTTAATTTATGTTAATTTTATACTAATATTAAATTTATATAACAATTTCATTTAATTATAAATATTATTTTAATTTATATTCATTGTGACGTGGCAGATTTTGCCAGCGTCACTCCGAACCCTAAACGGAGGACCGGGTCAACCTCGGCCGATACTTTAACGAGAACGGCCGTCGAGATCGCTCTCCCTGGACGTCCGAGGTCCAGCGGAACAAATTTATCGCGTTTAAATGTCGCGCCGCTGGGCGCGACACGAGGTTTCAGGAATAGCCGGAGTCTATACGGAACCCGGTACCTATCTCCTGCCGCTGATTGGCGCCAAGTCTTAAGGAAAGATGCTCGGGATACCTATCGCATCACGTCATTGGCTAACTAGACGGTTGGACCAGGATCAAGCCCGGATTCAGCAACCGGAGAGGCCGACGAGGATACCGAAAATACGGGACGTCCAACAGCCCAGCCTCGTCGACCCTCGTCCAGGAATTGCGCGGAGAACAATCCTGGAACGGCTCGGATCCATGCCGACAAGCTCCGCGGCTCTCCCAATGGCCCCGTCGAATTTGTGATTTCCATGAGAAATCACCAAATTCCAGGGGACCCGGGACCATCGACACTAATTCCGTCCGTGCCGCAAGGAACCACGCGATAGGCCCGAGCGTCGCCTAGGGGGAGATAGATGAGGAAGTAGGGGGACGCCTCGCTTCCGCGTTCCCGAGCCACGCCGAATTGGGTTACTGGGTCGAAGGACCGCGAGTTAGATAGTCGTGCCGCCACTCAATCCGCGACGAATTATAAGAATCAAAGTATCGGAGTGCCGATCTAGACCAACTACGCTCAAATGGTAAGTGCCGATCAGGCTTGATTTAGCGATTTTCCCCCTGTGAATTCATTCGTGTTGGCTCGGGACGTATTCGCGAATTCCGACCTCGTGTCGTGTGCCACGAGTCCTCGCGTATCTGAGTACCGGGAGTAGCTCTCCCGAGAGGAACGCGAGGCCGTGGAATCGTCGCGTCCGCGATTGTCCGCGCGCGGAATATTCGGGACGCACGATCTTTGCGCTAGATAACGAGCTTTCCTCGGGACGTTCCACGGTGGGACGACGCGACGTGCCGGTCTCGTTTTCTCGCGACTTTGCCGTGGCCCTCGCCCAGTCAAATTAGAGTCCGCGTCGAACATCGGAGCTCGGCGGAATTCGTGCCGTAGAGGCTTGTACATCACGCGGAGTCCTGTGACCGCCGAGCTCAACGCGAAAGGGAGAACCTACGCGCGATCGACCGAACACCTGTCGCAAAATATCGTTATCGCGCCGGCAAATTTCCATTGCCGCCGGTGGACACCGGCGGCCTGTATTCCGTCCATGCGTTAATAAACGATTGTTATTGTTGCCGAAATCTTTAAAGGATTATTCTCCCTACGAGAAACGTTCCCGTCGCGGGGAATGCCCCGCTCCTTTCCTCACGTGGAACCCTGACCGTGTTCGCAGCTATTTCAGGTTATCGCGCAGTCCTCGCAGAATCGAGATCGTTTGATAGAATTTGCGTCAAGGTGCGAGTTTCGCGTGACACCCTATAGTGTCTGGCGCCCGAGAACGATATTGTCCATCTCTTCGCGTATTACGACTCGAATCTGCGAAGGATTGTTTGTCCCGGGAGGACCACGTGTCGCGCGACCGAGCGTGGCCCGGTCTCCAAGCCATAATTTCCCGAGTTCGGTTCTCTTCGGCTCCGAAACGAGAAACGACGTGACATCATTTGAAATTAATATTAAATTTGTATAAAAATTTCATATAAATATAAATATTACTTTAATTTATATTAATTTTCTATTAAAATTAAATCTATATAAAAATTTCATTTAAATATAAATATTACTATAATTTATATTCATTTCATATTAATATTAAATTTATATAAAAATTGCATTTAAATATAAATATTATTTTAATTTATATTAATTTTCTATTAATATTAAATTTATATAAAAATTTCTTTTTATTATAAATATTACTTTAATTTATATTCATTTCATATTAATATTAAATTTATATAAAAATTGCATTTAAATATAAATATTACTTTAATTTATATAAATTTTATATTAAAATTAAATCTATATACAAATTTCATTTAAATATAAATATTACTTTAATTTATATAAATTTTCTATTAAAATTAAATCTATATAAAAATTTCATTTGATTATAAATATTACTTCAATTTATATTAATTTTATATTTAAATTAAATCTGTATAAAAATATCATTTAAATATAAATATTACTCTAATTTATGTTAATTTTATACAAATATTAAATTTATATAACAATTTCATTTAAATATAAATATTAAATTAATTTATATTCATTTGATATTAATATTAAATCTATATAAAAATTTCATATAAATATAAATATTACTTTAATGTATATTAATTTTATATTAAAATTAAATCTATATAAAAATTTCATTTAAATATAAATATTACTTCAATTTATATTAATTTTATATTTAAATTAAATCTGTATAAAAATATCTTTTAAATATAAATATTACTTTAATTTATGTTAATTTTATACTAATATTAAATTTATATAACAATTTCATTTAATTATGAATATTACTTTAATTTATATTCATTTGAAATTAATATTAAATTTGTATAAAAATTTCATATAAATATAAATATTACTTTAATTTATATTAATTTTCTATTAAAATTAAATCTATATAAAAATTTCATTTAAATATAAATATTACTATAATTTATATTCATTTCATATTAATATTAAATTTATATAAAAATTGCATTTAAATATAAATATTATTTTAATTTATATTAATTTTCTATTAATATTAAATTTATATAAAAATTTCTTTTTATTATAAATATTACTTTAATTTATATTCATTTCATATTAATATTAAATTTATATAAAAATTGCATTTAAATATAAATATTATTTTAATTTATATTAATTTTATATTAAAATTAAATCTATATAAAAATTTCATTTAAATATAAATATTACTTTAATTTATACTCATTTCATATTAATATTAAATTTATATAAAAATTGCATTTAAATATAAATATTATTTTAATTTATACTAATTTTCTATTAATATTAAATTTATATAAAAATTTCTTTTTATTATAAATATTACTTTAATTTATATTCATTTCATATTAATATTAAATTTATATAAAAATTGCATTTAAATATAAATATTATTTTAATTTATATTAATTTTCTATTAATATTAAATTTGTATAAAAATTTCATATAAATATAAATATTATTTTAATTTATATTAATTTTCTATTAATATTAAATTTATATAAAAATTTCTTTTTATTATAAATATTACTTTAATTTATATTCATTTCATATTAATATTAAATCTATATAAAAATTTTATTGAAATATAAATATTACTTTAATTTATATTAATTTTATATTTAAATTAAATCTGTATAAAAATATCATTTAAATATAAATATTACTTTAATTTATATTAATTTTATACTAATATTAAATATATATAAAAATTGCATGTTAATATAAATATTACTTTAATTCATATTCATTTGAAATTAATATTAAATTTGTATAAAAAATTCATTTTAATATAAATATTACTTTAATTTATATTAATTTTATATTAAAATTAAATCTATATAAAAATTTTATTTAAATATAAATATTACTTTAATTTATATTAATTTTATACTAGTATGAAATTTAGATAAAAATTACATTTAAATATATATATTACTTTAATTTATATTAATTTTCTACTAAAATTAAATCTATATAAAAATTTCTTTTTATTATAAATATTACTTTAATTTATATTCATTTCATATTAATATTAAATTTATATAAAAATTACATTTAAATATAAATATTAAATTAATTTATATTCATTTGATATTAATATTAAATCTATATAAAAATTTCATATAAATATAAATATTACTTTAATTTATATTAATTTTCTATTAATATTATATCTATATAAAAATTGCCTTTTAATATAAATATTAAATTAATTTATATTCATTTGATGTTAATATTAAATTTGTATAAAAATTTCATATAAATATAAATATTACTTTAATTTATATTAATTTTATACTAATATTAAATTTATATAAAAATTGCATTTTAATATAAATATTACTTTAATTTATATAAATTTTATATTAAAATTAAATCTATATACAAATTTCATTTAAATATAAATATTACTTTAATTTATATAAATTTTCTATTAAAATTAAATCTATATAAAAATTTCATTTGATTATAAATATTACTTTAATATATTCATTTCATATTAATATTAAATTTATATAAAAATTGCATTTAATTATAAATATTAAATTAATTTATATTCATTTGATATTAATATTAAATCTATATAAAAATTTCATATAAATATAAATATTACTTTAATTTCTATTAATTTTATACTAATATTAAATTTATATAAAAATTGCATTTTAATATAAATATTACTTTAATTCATATTCATTTTCTATTAATATTAAATCTATATAAAAATTGCCTGTTAATATAAATATTAAATTAATTTATATTCATTTGATGTTAATATTAAATTTGTATAAAAATTTCATATAAATATAAACATTACTTTAATTTATATTAATTTTTGTATTAAAATTAAATCTATATAAAAATTTTATTTAAATATAAATATTACTTTAATTTATATTAATTTTATACTAGTATGAAATTTAGATAAAAATTACATTTAAATATATATATTACTTTAATTTATATTAATTTTCTATTAAAATTAAATCTATATAAAAATTTCTTTTTATTATAAATATTACTTTAATTTATATTCATTTCATATTAATATTAAATTTAGATAAAAATTGCATTCAAATATAAATATTACTTTAATTTATATAAATTTTATATTAAAATTAAATCTATATAAAAACTTCATTTAAATATAAATATTAATTTAATTTATATTAATTTTATATTAAAATTAAATCTATATAAAAATTTCATTTGATTATAAATATTACTTTAATTTATATTCATTTCATGTCAATAATAAATTTATATAAAAATTTCATTTAATTATAAATTGTAGGAAATGATGGTTTGAGAAATACCTTTATGGCGAGAGAACTCCTGACTGCATTGACGACACGTCGTCCTCATATAAAATAATAACAGTGCCGTTCACTTGAATAGACATTGACGTATTGAGGTATTATATTACATATTGTGATAATTCAAATAAATATTCCTATAAAATATTACTTTAATTTATATTAATTTTATATTAAAATTAAATCTATATAAAAATTTCATTTAAATATAAATATTTCTTTAATTTATATTAATTTTATATTTAAATTAAATCTGTATAAAAATTTCATTTAATTATAAATATTACTTTAATATATATTCATTTCATATTAATATTAAATTTATATGAAAATTACATTTAAATGTAAATATTACTTTAATTTATATTAATTTTCTATTAAAATTAAATCTATATAAAAATTTCATTTAATTATAAATATTACTTTAATTAATATTCATTTCATATTAATATTAAATTTATATAAAAATTACATTTAAATATAAATATTAAATTAATTTATATATATTTGATATTAATGTTAAATCTATATAAAAATTTCATATAAATATAAATATTATTTTAATTTATATTAATTTTATATTAAAATTAAATCTATATAAAAATTTCATTTAATTATAAATATTACTTTAATTTGTATTAATTTTATATTAAAATTAAATCTCTATAAAAATTTCATTTAAATATAAATATTACTTTAATTTATATTAATTTTACATTTAAATTAAATCTGTATAAAAATAACATTTAAATATGAATATTACTTTAATTTATAATAATTTTATATTAATATTAAAATTTATATAAAAATTTCATTTAAATATAAATATTACTTTAATTTATGTTAATTTTATACTAATATTAAATTTATATAACAATTTCATTTAATTATAAATATTACTTTAATTTATATTAATTTTATATTTAAATTAAATCTGTATAAAAATTGCATTTAAATTTAAATATTAATTTAATTTATATTAATTTTCTATTAATATTAAATCTACATAAAAATTTCTTTTTATTATAAATATTACTTTAATTTATGTTCATTTCATATGAATATTAAATTTATATAAAAATTACATTTAAATATAAATATTAAATTAATTTATATTCATTTGATATGTAAGAATGTTTATACCACTGTGTGGTTGACTGATTGTTTTACTCATATGTTTATCTGTTATTGATTTATGCTGTTATATATAATTTTATTGATTTATACGTTGCGTCAGCGTTTTGTTAACAAATGTATGTTACCATGAGATTTCGTTTAATAAACAGTTCCTGATGAGCGAGTGACCGATAAAGAAGTGTCACACCGCGCCGTGTCGAGCCTCCTTACAAATTCAGAAGTGGGATTGATTTGTGTTTTTACGTTCACGGGAACTCAGTTACGGTTTTAAGATTTAGTTACGGTTTTATGGTTCTATTTAGTTCAATTAGTTATTTGAGTGAATTGTGTTTTACGTGTGATAATGAGTTTATATACAGTCACCGAACTGAAAGAAAAATTGAAGGAGTTGAATCTCCCTACAACTGGGTCCAAAAATGAATTATTGAAGCGACTTTTGGAAGCTGGAATTTCATCTGAAGAACTGATGGTGACTGTGACTGCTCCACTCATGGAAGATGAGTCACGCGATGCAGGTTTGGACAATCACTTGCAGGCCTCTGTCACACCTAGGGGTTGCACTCTCGCAGAGATGGAGCTTGAATTTCTTCGTCGAGAAAGAGATCTAGCCACACGCGAGATTGAGCTTTTAAAAAGAGAACTTAATGTTGCGAGAACGATGCCGTCACGATTAGAAGATGAAGCGCGGACAACAAGAATAAGGATTAAAAAATGGAAAGAGCTCAAAGAACTGGTAGGTGAATTTGACGGAAACGTTTTGGAATTCCACCGATGGGAGAAGCAAATGCAAAAGTTGTTCGACGCGTACGAACTGGATGAGCACAGTTCAAAAGCTTTTGTCTGTAGCCGTCTAACCGGAAAAGCGTTACGGTGGTACCACTCCAGGGATGATTGTGTCGAGTTGTCCAGAGAAGATCTTATGCGCCAGCTTAAAAAAATGTATGGTCAACGTGTCGATCCACTGATTTTGCGACGTGAGCTAGAAGCGAGGAGCTGGAATGCAAATGAAACGTTCGCGGACTATCTTCACGAGAAAATTGCATTGGCCAGTCGTATCCCTGTTCCAGAAAACGAAACAATCAGTTATGTAATCGATGGAATTCCCTGCCAGCAATTACGTACCCAAGCACGGGTACAGTGTTTTACGTCGTTGGAAGCAATGTTGACGGCGTTCACAATTATACCGTTCCCGAAAGAAGCAAATCTGCGACAACGCCGTGAGGATCATTTTTCATTGGCGGTGAAGAGCGGACAGCAATGCAGCACGCAGGGAGGAACGAGCAGCGGAACGAGCAGTGGAACGAGCAGCAGAACGAGCGAGCCACGACGAAAGCAGGGAGACCCAGGTCATCCTCTAAGATGTTACAACTGCAACGAGGCAGGGCATTTTGCAGCATCTTGCGGACAGCAATGCAGCACGCAGGGAGGAACGAGCAGCGGAACGAGCAGTGGAACGAGCAGCAGAACGAGCGAGCCACGACGAAAGCAGGGAGACCCAGGTCATCCTCTAAGATGTTACAACTGCAACGAGGCAGGGCATTTTGCAGCATCTTGCCCAAAGCCGAAGAGGGAGAGAGGGTCTTGTTTTAAATGTGGCAAATTTGGACACTCATCGAGTCAATGTCAGCCTGGAGCTATGGAAGTACACTGCGCCGAGGAAGAAGATGAGTTTCGACGGTCAGTTGAAGTTTGGATAGGTGGATTTAAATTAGGTTATAAAGCATTGTTAGATTCAGGAAGCCCGATATCATTTATTAAGAGACGGTTTGTTCCATCGGAATGTGTTTTGTTTGATGTGGGAACTGAACGATTTTATGGTTTGAATCAGAGTAGTTTACAATTAGTAGGATGTATAGAGGTGACGCTCATTTATGATAATGTTAAGTATAAAATTATGTTACGAGTTGTGTCAGATGAAACTATGAACAGCGATTTAATTCTAGGTCGTGATTTTATGAAAATTGCTGGTTTGTACTTAGGCAAGAGGCAAGAGAGTATCGAAAGTACTGATATTTTAAACATCGAACTTGATGAAATTAATATGTTGTCAGAGGAAATTTCCGTCAACAAAGATCTTCCCTTTGAGTTAAGAATGAATGTACAGAAATTATTTCAGAAATTCTATGTCGAGCCAAAAAGACCATTAAATCCAGCGACGGAAAATGTTTTAACACTTACACTTACGGATAAAAAACCGTTTTCGTGTGCACCACGTCGACTTTCTTATAGCGAGAAAGCTGAAGTACGGAAAATTATTGATGGGTTAATTGCGAAAGGCGTTATTAGAGAAAGTACGTCAGAGTATGCCTCCCCGATTGTGTTAGTCAAAAAGAAAACTGGGGAAACGCGAATGTGTGTTGATTTTCGGAAATTAAATAAAGTAACGTTACGCGATAATTTTCCGTTACCTTTAATTGAGGACCAGCTAGATTTGTTAGAAGGAAAAAAGTATTTTACGTCTTTGGATTTAAAAGATGGTTTTTTTCATATTAGAATGGATGAAGAATCGATAAAATATACATCGTTTGTAACCCCGTTAGGACAATACGAATATGTACGGATGCCTTTCGGATTAAAAGGCGCTCCGCTTAAATTTCAAAGATACGTAACACAAATTTTTAGGAAACACATTGATTCTGGTGAAATTTCTATTTATATGGATGATTTTCTGATTGCAACAGAAACTATAGAAGAACACTTACAAATATTAGAAAAAGTTTTCAAGTTGCTTGTTGCTAACAGATTAGAATTACGGTTAGATAAATGTAAATTCCTACAAACGAAGTTAATTTATTTAGGCTATACTGTAACCAATGAGGGTATTCATCCAACGGATAAAGGTTTAGAAGCTGTTAAAAATTTTCCAATACCACGTAATCTACGAGATATACAAAGTTTTTTGGGTATGTGCTCGTACTTTCGAAAATTTGTAAAGAATTTTTCGATTATTGCGAAACCATTGTATGATCTGACTCGCAAAAACGTAGACTTTAAGTTCAATGAAACGGAAGAAAGAGCGTTTCATGAACTTAAGGGTCGGTTAATTGAAGCACCCATATTAAGCATATACTCACCACGGGACGATACAGAGTTACATTGCGATGCGAGTGCAGCAGGATTTGGTGCAATATTGTTGCAAAGAAAGTCTGATGGGAAGTTACATCCGGTGTTTTATTTTTCCAAAAGAACAACACAAACTGAATCGAAATATCATAGCTTTGAGTTGGAAACCTTATCAATAATTTATGCACTTCGTCGGTTTCGAACATATTTATTCGGTTTGAAATTTAAAGTTGTTACAGATTGTCAAGCATTAAGCTTAACGTTAAAAAAGAAAGAAACAAATCCTCGAATTGCAAGTTGGGTATTAGAATTAGAAAATTATGATTACTGTCTAGAACATCGATCAGGTTCTCGAATGTTGCACGTAGATGCGCTTAGTCGACAAATTGCAGTAGTAGAAGATAATTCTTTTGACAGAAACCTTGCAATATGTCAATACAATGATGTTACAATTATAGCAATACGAGAAAAATTAGAATTGTCCGAAAATAAATTTTTCGAGATGAGGGACGGGTTAATATATCGGAAATATCAGGAACGAATTCTTTTTTACGTTCCAGCCGCGTTAGAAAAGAGCGTAATACATAAGTATCATAATGAGATGGGTCATTTAGGTGTTGAAAAAACTATGGGAAATATTTTGAACAATTATTGGTTTCCAAAGATGAAAACGAAAGTTGATCAACATATTAAAAGCTGTTTGAAATGTATTGCGTACACACCGGTTACAGGGAAACAGGAAGGTTCACTACATAATATACCAAAAGGTAATGTACCATTTGATACATTACATATCGATCACTTAGCCCCGAGTTCGCATAAATTTAATAGTAGAGTAAAATACATTTTTGTAGTGGTCGATGCTTTTACAAAATATGTAAAACTATATTCGACGAAAAATACAAATAGCTCAGAGGTGATTAAATGTTTGAAATCATATTTTACTCATTATAGTCGACCATTACGAATTATTTCAGATCGGGGTAGCTGTTTCACGTCTCGAGAATTTGAAGAATTTATGAAATCTTACAATATACAACATATTAAAATTTCAACGGCGTCACCTCGGGCGAATGGTCAGGTTGAAAGAATGAATCGTACGATTTTACCTATGATTGCGAAATCAGCGGATGAGCGAAATGTTAACTGGAGTGATGTTCTAGAAGATGTAGAGTTCGCATATAACAATTCTAATTCTAAAGCAACGAACGAATGTCCCAGTGTATTGTTGTATGGTGTGCGTCAACGTGGCAAAGTAATTGATCATTTGAAAGATGCGTTAGAATTTGAAGGTAAAGTTACTGTAAATCGCGATCTAGAAAAATGTCGGAAAAATGCTGAAAATCAAATTATGAAAAATCAAGAAATCAACAAACGAATTTATGATACTAGACATAAGACCACGAGGAAATATAAAGTAGGTGATAAAGTTATGATAAGGAATTTTGATAATTCACCGGGTGTATCGCCGAAATTAATACCTCGTTTTAAAGGGCCGTACGAAGTAGATCGCGTGTTGCGGAATGATCGTTACGTTATTAAAGACGTAGAAGGATTTCAACTTACACAAATACCATATTTTGGGACTTGGGAAGCGTCGAACATGAGAGCTTGGACGCCAGGATAATTTTATAATGTTACGTTTAGTTAAGTTTTTGAGGTTTAGTATCGTGTTTATGTATTTAATCGAGGACGATTAACTTGTCAGAATGGCCGAGTTGTAAGAATGTTTATACCACTGTGTGGTTGACTGATTGTTTTACTCATATGTTTATCTGTTATTGATTTATGCTGTTATATATAATTTTATTGATTTATACGTTGCGTCAGCGTTTTGTTAACAAATGTATGTTACCATGAGATTTCGTTTAATAAACAGTTCCTGATGAGCGAGTGACCGATAAAGAAGTGTCACACCGCGCCGTGTCGAGCCTCCTTACAAATATTAATATTAAATCTATATAAAAATTTCATATAAATATAAATATTACTTTAATTTATATTAATTTTATATTTAGATTAAATCTGTATAAAAATATCATTTAAATATAAATATTACTTTAATTTATATTAATTTTTTACTAATGTTAAATTTATATAAAAATTGCATTTAAATATAAATATTACTTTAATTTATATTAATTTTCTATTAAAATTAAATTTATATAAAAATTTCATTTAATTATAAATATTACTTTAATTTATATTAATTTTATATTAAAATTAAATCTCTATAAAAATTTCATTTAAATATAAATATTACTTTAATTTATATTAATTTTACATTTAAAATAAATCTGTATAAAAATAACATTTAAATATAAATATTACTTTAATTTATAATAATTTTATACTAATATTAAAATTTATATAAAAATTTCATTTAAATATAAATATTACTTTAATTTATGTTAATTTTATACTAATATTAAATTTATATAACAATTTCATTTAATTATAAATATTACTTTAATTTATATTCATTTCATATTAATATTAAATTTATATAAAAATTGCATTTAAATATAAATATTAATTTAATTTATATTAATTTTCTATTAATATTAAATCTACATAAAAAATTTCTTTTTATTATAAATATTACTTTAATTTATGTTCATTTCATATGAATATTAAATTTATATAAAAATTACATTTAAATATAAATATTAAATTAATTTATATTCATTTGATATTAATATTAAATCTATATAAAAATTTCATATAAATATAAATATTACTTTAATTTATATTAATTTTATACTAATGTTAAATTTATATAAAAATTGCATTTAAATATAAATATTACTTTAATTTATATAAATTTTATACTAATATTAAATTTATATAAAAATATCATTTAAATATAAATATTACTTTAATTTATATTAATTTTATATTTATGTTAAATCTATATAAAAATTTCATTTAATTATAAATATTACTTTAATTTATATTAATTTTATATTAAAATTAAATCTCTATAAAAATTTCATTTAAATATAAATATTACTTTAATTTATATTAATTTTACATTTAAATTAAATCTGTATAAAAATAACATTTAAATATAAATATTACTTTAATTTATATTAATTTTATACTAATATTAAAATTTATATAAAAATTTCATTTAAATATAAATATTACTTTAATTTATGTTAATTTTATACTAATATTAAATTTATATAACAATTTCATTTAATTATAAATATTACTTTAATTTATATTCATTTGAAATTAATATTAAATTTGTATAAAAATTTCATATAAATATAAATATTGCTTTAATTTATATTAATTTTGTATTTAAATTAAATCTGTATAAAAATATCATTTAAATATAAATATTACTTTAATTTATATTCATTTCATGTTAATTATAAATTTATATAAAAATTGCATTTAAATATAAATATTACTTTAATTTATATTAATCTTATATTAAATTTAAATCTGTATAAAAATAACATTTAAATATAAATATTACTTTAATTTATATTAATTTTATACTAATGTTAAATTTATATAAAAATTGCATTTAAGTATAAATATTACTTTAATTTATATTAATCTTATATTAAATTTAAATCTGTATAAAAATAACATTTAAATATAAATATTACTTTAATTTATATTAATTTTATATTTATATTAAATCTATATAAAAATTTCATTTAATTATAAATATTACTTTAATTTATATAAATTTTATACTAATATTAAATTTATATAAAAATATCATTTAAATATAAATATTACTTTAATTTATATTAATTTTATATTTATATTAAATCTATATAAAAATTTCATTTAATTATAAATATTACTTTAATTTATATTAATTTTATATTAAAATTAAATCTCTATAAAAATTTCATTTAAATATAAATATTACTTTAATTTATATTAATTTTATATTTAAATTAAATCTGTATAAAAATATCATTTAAATATGAATATTACTTTAATTTATATTAATTTTATACTAATGTTAAATTTATATAAAAATTGCATTCAAATATAAATATTACTTTAATTTATGTTAATTTTATACTAATATTAAATTTATATAACAATTTCATTTAATTATAAATATTACTTTAATTTATATTCATTTGAAATTAATATTAAATTTGTATAAAAATTTCATATAAATATAAATATTACTTTAATTTATATTAATTTTTGTTAGCGCGAGTAACGGATAGAAAATAAGGAGACAAAGAGTACGATTAGTACGAGAAGTATTTTAATGCTCAAGATGCACGTGTGAGCGGGAAAACGGTTACAAGAAGAAGACGGTAGAATACAATATGGCGCGCTGGTATAGAAAAGCGAACATCGTACGCGACCACGGACCGTTACACAGCGCTCCCTCTACATAACCCGCGAAGGATTGAATATATATGAAAATACAGGGTTAATCACAACACGCCCCTCTCAATCCAAGCACACATACATTAAAGCAAAAAAGACGAGGCAAAACGAGAGCGTACTAGCGCGGACGCATTCCCAAAGCCTCAATACAATAGTAATGCTTAATCCTTGGCAATGACTTTGTAAAGACATCAGCCAACATTTTATCTGTCGAGATGTTTGATAATTTAAACAATTGTTCCTTAACCGCGTCACGGACGAAGTGATGACGGACATCAATGTGTTTCGTCCTGGAGTGGAAAACCGGATTCTCCGACAAACTCCTAGCTCCGCGATTATCACAATGAATTACTACGGCAGCAAGCTCCTCGACCCAAGCTCCAACAGTAGCGAACGCAGATACTTCGCCTCCTTAGCCGCCTCGGCAAGGGCCATGTACTCGGCCTCGGTCGAAGAAAGCGCTACAGTACGCTGTTTTTGAGCCTTCCAGGAGACCGCCGCTCCACTCAGGAGAAATGTGTATCCAGTGTACGATCTGCGATCGACCTCACAGTTTCCCCAGTCCGCATCCGAGTATCCAACCACTCCACCTTCCATTTGTCTGAAACTCAAAACATAATCATGCGTGCCCTGAAGGTAGGAAGGACTCTCTTCGCAGCTACCCAATGCTCCTCTGTATGACAATTATTAAATTGTCCTAGGAAGCTAACAATAAAGGCTATATCGGGCCTCGTGGCCATCGCCAAATACATCAAGGCTCCGATGAGCTCGCGATACGGTCTCTTGTTCTCCTCACGATCCTTAACTCCATTCTGTTTGGAAGGGCTCGAACCAGTTATACCAGGCGTAGCAACAGGATTTGCTCCACTCATGCCAAAACGCTCCAAAATGTTCTGGATGTAACGCCGCTGCGATAACAAAATACCGTCAGAGGTCTGGTCTACCTCAATTCCCAGACAATACTTGGCTCGACCAAGATCTTTGACTTCGAACTCTCGCATTAAGCCATCCTTCAGTTTTTGAGTCCATAACGGGTTCGTGGACGCGAACAGAATATCGTCCACATAAACTAGGACCATGATGCAAGCCTTTTTCTCCCGCCGGAAGTACAGGCAAGGGTCCGCCTGAGATGGCATCAGACCCAAATTCCGCAAAACCTCGTCCAGTCGTTTGTTCCACTGTCGACCAGCTTGCTTCAGTCCATATAGGGCTCGTTTGAGGAGACACACTTTATCTCCCTTCTGCAGTACTCGTAACATTTGGTCAGCCCTAGTACCAATTTCAGTCGTTTTTCCCTCACGTTTCAAGATTTCCTGAAGTGTTTCTTTGAGAAAAACCGGCCTTTCCATGAAAATTTCTTCATCCAAATGGCCATTCAAATAGGCAGTTACAATGTCCAGTTGATGCACGACCATTTTATACGTCGCCGCCAGAGCCATCAACAACCTCAGGGACTCTAAACGTGCCACAGGTGCAAATGTCTGTATAAAATCTACACCCGGCTTTTGCGAAAATCCCTTCGCAACCAAACGCGCCTTTCGACGATATAAATCTCCGTCAACTCCGAATTTCCTTGTGAGGACCATTCTGCTGCCAACCACGCCACGATTTTTCGGGCGGTCCACCAGCTCCCATGTACTCTTCTGAAGCATAGCCCTTATCTCCTGTACCACTGCTTCCTTCCATTGTTCGGAGTGTGGTCCAGTCATGGCCTCTTCAAAATTTACCTCAGACATGAAGGCCATTTCCTCTGCAGCATTCGCATCATGGAATACCTCGTCAGAGGAACTATCACTGGATGCGCTTTCCTCATTCGGTACACCATGGTCCAAAGTTTGGACTCGACCATCCTCCACAGGCGCCTCGGATGTATTAGAGTAGTTTGTCCTATTATTTGGGACACTCGTTGAACAATATTGCTTCTTCGGTCTTCCACGGGCCCCCGTACGGATTATTCGGGGTCTCCCAGGTCCCCTCCGCGCAGGTCCTCTCAGTTCGACAGGCGTATCGTGTATTGGTGCAGCATCTACCTGCTGATTACTCGTAGAAGAAACAGGACTCGGAAAATAAAATTCAACTTCCTTAGGAGACCCGTCAGAACCATTCTCAATTGCTTCCTTGTCCGATCTTATCGGAATGTTCTTAACTTCTGACGAGAATCGCACATCTCTGGACAAGACAATCTTACCTTCAGAAGGCACCCAAAATCGATAGCCCTTTGTCACCTCCGAATATCCGACCAAGACACCCACCCTGGCTCGGGTGTCAAATTTACCTCTTGTTGGGGCTTTATTAAGAATGTAGGCCTTCGTACCAATTACCTTTAGATGCTGCAAACTCGGTATCTTCCCGGTCCATATCTGGAATGGTGTCATCCCGTTGATTGGTTTCGATGCGCACCGGTTCCTCAGGTAATTCGCAGTGTGAACCGCTTCCGCCCAAAATGACGGCTGTAGGCCCCCTTGCATCATCAAACACCTTGCCATCTCGACCAAGGTTCGGTTCTTCCGCTCAGCTATACCGTTTTGCTGCGGAGTATAAGGGACAGTAAGCCTACGCCGAATCCCATGACGCTGAAGAAATTCGTCAAACTCGGCATTACAAAACTCTTTGCCGTTATCTGTCTGCAGATGCTTAATTTTCTCGCCTGTCTGCTTCTCGGCATAAGCCCTATACTGCACAAAAACAGAGAGAACATCGCTTTTATTTTTTATAAAATATACCTCAGACCATCTCGAGTAATCGTCAGTAAAGGTAACGAAGAATCTAGCTCGTCCCTTGGATTCAGTTCTCATCGGCCCACAAAGATCTGCATGTACGATCTCCAATCGTTTGTTGGTTCTGCTACTGCGGCTCGCAAAGGGTAAAGAGGTCATTTTATTCTTCGCACAAACCTCACAGAGTGGAAGACATTCATTCCCTTTTAAATTTATGTCGAGAACCTGCTTATTCTTAATCATCTGAAGCAGATCTCGGGAATTTACATGTCCTAGACGCTCGTGCCATAATGCCAAAGTCTCCTCGTCACGACTTGTCGACATGGCACAAATCTGCTTGTCTCCCTCTCTTATGTAGTATAAGTCACCAACACGGTCAGCGACAACCTTGGTTTGCCCCTCAGAGTTCTTCACTATTGCACCATTTCTGTGAAAAACGACCTCGTATCCCTGATCAGCAATCCGAGCCACTGACATTAGATTCATCCTCAAGTCAGGAACCAACAAGGTTTCACGTAGCTCAATCGCCTTGTTCCGCAAGCCATCGTTTGTTGTCAATTGCACTGTTCCCTTAGCCTCAATGTTGGTTGAAGATTGACTGGCCAGTTTCAGCTCTCCAGACTCCACACTGTTTAATTCTGAAAAACTATTTGCGTCTCTACATATATGAGACGTGCTTCCGCTGTCAAGGCACCAACGATTACACCTTTCCATGGATTGTGCATTGAAAGCGATACTATCCATGCCATGGATAGTCAGAAAAGCATCTTCAACTTGCGCTGCTTTCGCTCTAGGTGCATTACGTCTTGGACACTCCGGAGCCCTATGTCCTAACTTGCGACATTTGAAACACTTTACCTGCCATTTTCCTTTGGAACCGCTTGGATTATTGCGATTATCCTCTTTACTCGCAGGCGACACCTTTGATATTGGCTTCTTATTCCGCCAAGCTGCCATCGCTTCAGTCTCGCCACTGGAGTGACTTTGTCTACGGGCTTCATTTTCTTCTAATATTTTTATTTTTAAAGCCTCTGGTGTAGGTAATGCATCCCGAGACTCAATGGCACACCGAAAATTTTCAAAACTCTGTGGGAGACTATATAATAGCATAATGCACAGCTGATCTTGGTTGATCTCCACTCCCATTGTGGCCAGTTTATCAACCGCGTCGAAAAATTTATCCATGTGTTGTCGCACGTTTTCTCCTTCTTGTAATCGCTGCAATGTTAACTGTTTCAACAGGGTAGCCTTGCGTGCAGGCCCCTTAGAGGCATAAATATTTTGTAGTTTTATCCATATCTCTCGCGACGTTGCGCATCCACGAACTTGTTGTAGTTCACTTGGACTTATAGATAATATGAGATCAGACTTAGCTTGTTTATCTGCTTGCAGCCATGTATTTATTGCAGCCTCGGAATCCGCATTGCCCTCGATTGGTCTCGGTTTCGGCACATCTCCACTAACGTATGCCCACGTGTTGTTCTTCGTCATCAGAGCTTCCACCTGCATGCTCCAGGAGTCGTAATTCTCCTTGTTTAATAGCTCAATCCTCATCGGATGCGACATTTTCAGTCAGTGACTCGAGCGGTGACGAACACGTGTATAACCTCAAAACTTGAGCACGTGGACAAGTTCCACTTAAACACACACTCAAAAAAAATGACTTCTTTTAATTGTCTCTTAATGGACTGGGCCCATAACCTGTTAGCGCGAGTAACGGATAGAAAATAAGGAGACAAAGAGTACGATTAGGACGAGAAGTATTTTAATGCTCAAGATGCACGTGTGAGCGGGAACACAGTTACAAGAAGAAGACGGTAGAATACAATATGGCGCGCTGGTATAGAAAAGCGAACATCGTACGCGACCACGGACCGTTACACAGCGCTCCCTCTACATAACCCGCGAAGGATTGAATATATATGAAAATACAGGGTTAATCACAACAATTTTATATTTAAATTAAATCTGTATAAAAATATCATTTAAATATAAATATTGTGGATAGAAGAAATGTATCAGTATGTATTAACTGAATATATATTTGTAAAGTATAAATCTCTCTTAATACACAGCTCTCTGTATTTACTCACGCTCTCGCTGCGGGCCACGAGGTAACAACCGCTTGACGATCGGCGATGGGCCTCGTCCTCTCGCTCCGCGCCCTCTCGCGTCTAATCCCTCACTCACACAATCTCACATAACCTCACACACATGCAATAAAAATAACCTCAGACACTCCCCTCTTGTTTTTATTGCTTACTTATAATTAGTCTCCATAATATCTTTTATATTTTTGTACAGTCTGGGTCCACTCAGGGCTTTGGTCAAAAAATCCGCACGCATTTCTTCGCTAGGAACATGAGTTATCAATATGTTATTCTCTTTCATATTTTCTTTGACAAAATGAAACTTCCTATTTAATAATTTCGTTCGTGTCTTATAATTTCCGCCATTTGCTAATTTTATCACATTCAAACTATCACTCTTTATCTCTTTGGTTGTGTTTCTTTCCCCCGTTATTTCTTTTAACAATCTATCCATCCATATCGTGTCTTTCATTCCTTCCAACATCGCTTCTAACTCGCTTTCAGTCGATGACAAAGCAACTGAATACTGTTTCTTGCTTCTCCACTGGATCAAGTCACCATTTCTATAGACTAACGTTCCAGTGAATGATTTAGCATCTTTTGTTGTGTCCCAAGATGCATCAGTTTCACAGTCTATTCTATTTCGCATATTCTTTGCACCATAACATAAACGATAATTACTTGTTCCCTTTATATACCGCAACACTCTCTTTAAACCATTCAAATGTATTACTCTCGCATCATTATTATATTGGGATAAATAACTGAGTGCGAAAGCAATGTCGGGTCTTGTGTTAACACTTAAAAACATTAGCCTACCCATCAGTTCTTGGTACTCTTTGGCATTACAATTATTACTATCTGTATAATTATCCATTTTTACATTTACATCTAACGGGGTTGAAGCACTATTGCATTCATCCATACCATACATATTTAACAGTTTTTTTACGTATTCCTCTTGGTGCACATACACTCTTCCATTCTGTTGTTCCACTTGTAAACCTAGTATATATTTCGCATCGCCTAAACATTTTAAATCTATTTTATTTCCTATTCTATTCATATAACATTTCTCTATTTCTTTATCACTTGACACCACTACCATATCGTCAACGTGTATTGCACAGTATATAAATTTTTGTCCGTCAGTTTGATAAAATAAGCACTGATCTTCTCTAGATTGACACATTCCACTTTCTTTCATAACTTCATTCAAGTACTCATTCCAGCATTTACCAGCTTGCTTCAAACCGTATATGCTTTTCTTTAGTTTGCAAACTGTATTTTCACCTTGTCCATATCCATCCGGAGTCTTCATATAAATTTCATCTTGTAACACTCCATGTAGAAACGCTGTCTTCATATCATACATCCTCACCTTTTTTCTTCTTTCTGCAGCGATACTCAATAGTAATCTGATAGATTCCATTCGGGCAACTGGAGCAAATGTTTCACCATAATCAAAACCAGGGCGCTGCGCACATCCCAGAGCTACCAAGCGAGCCTTGTATCGTGGTTCTTCTGTATCAGGGTTCTCCTTCAAACTGTAAATCCATTTGCTTCTTATTATTTTTTTGTTTTTGGGGCATGGTACTATGTCCCATACGTCATGTCTTCTTATACTCTCCATCTCCTCATCCATTGCTTTTTTCCATTTATTCCAGTGACCGGAATTTTTTGCTTGTTCGACACTCTTGGGCATTCCTTCGTCCACCACAGTCATCGCTGAGGTTCTATCTTTTATTCGATTTGATCTTCTCAAGCTTTGCTCCATCTCGCTCCCCTCTTGCTCTTCTCGTTCTAATTGTCTACGAACTTTCATGACTTCCATTGTTGTGCCTTTTGGCCTACCTGGCCTCTTTATCGTTGTGTCTCTCCTTTCATTCTCTTGCAAGTTTAGGTCTGTTTCCTCATTTATGTTGTTCCTGTGTGTACTATTTCTTTCTTGATGTTGTACAGTTGTCCTTCCTTCATCATTGTCAGAAACATTTGATTCATCTCTATTCATCATATTTTCAATATCTCTCTCTGTTTCATACTCTTCTTCTTCATTGTCTAGGCCAATAAATATTAAATCATTTTCTTTATCATGATTTTTTGTCTCCTTTTCTTTTAATATTTCCACACCATTCCTTTTTTCATCAAATTTTACATCACAAGTAGATTGGACTCTATTTTTCTCTGGTATGTAAACTCTGTATGTGTTGTTTGCTCCATAACCAACAAATATTCCTCTCATTGTTTTAGAATCAAATTTTCTTTTTGTTGCACCTTTTATCAGCACATAAGCAACACATCCAAATCTCTTCATATATTTCACTGTCGGTTTTCTTCCCACCCATAACTCATAGGGTGTTCTTCCATGAGCCGATGTCATCACTCTGTTTTTTATATGAGCCGCTGCGCACACTGCTTCTCCCCAGAAATCCATTGGTATCTCACAATCATTTATCATTGATCTGGTCATCTCTATGATGGATCTGTTCATCCTCTCTATTAATCCATTACTCTGTGGAGTCCATGGTGGGCTAAACTCATGCTTAATACCTTTGTCTTCTAACCATTCCCTTAGGTTATCACCAATAAATTCACCACCATTATCAGATCGTATGGCCTTCAGCTGCATACCAGTTTCATTTTCTTTTTGTTTTATCAACTTTATTAATTCATTACTGGCCTCACGTTTCTCGCACAGCAATGATACAAAAACAAATCTTGAATAGTCATCTATTACTGTCATGATGTAATTTTTTCCTCCTTTTGTTGCTGGTCTCACAGGTCCAATCAGATCTGTATGCCACAAGTCCATTATCCTTTGTGCTCTTCTCTTTTCTAGTCTTCGGTGTGTCTTTTGACACGCTTTACCTTCTACGCATGCTTCACACTGTCCATATTGATCACTTAGTTTTTCCATCCCTAACACTAAATTCTGAGCTCTCATTTGCATTATTGTATCTCTATTTACATGTCCTAACCTACTGTGCCATACATCATCATCCTTGACAGCTTTCACTTTTTCACTATCTATTATATCAGTTTTTACATAGTACCCATTTCCCTCTCTAACAGCTCTCATTTCTACTCGACTGTTGTCTCTATATACAACCGCCCCATCTCTATCAAACTGTACTTTGTACCCATAGTCTGTGAATTTGGCAACCGATAACAAATTTGTATTAAGTTCTGGAACATGTAACACATTGCTTAGCCTAACCCTATTTTTTACGTTTCTTTGCTTCATTACAATCTCACCTATCCCGTTTGAAGCAATTTTTCTACCTTCTGTGTCAGCTAATGTTATCTCTCTATTATCGCTTTCTACTTTATCAAAAATGTCTATATCGCTTGACATGTGGCTTGTCGAGCCTGAATCTAATAGCCAAACAGTACGCATATTGTTATTGCTCGCTGTATATGTGTCACTGTCTTGTTTCGTATCACATTTATGTACACTTTCACTGGCACATGCACTTTCACTCGCCCTCATCACACTCTCATCCATTGTCTGCATCATTCTCTCTCCTCTTCCCCGTCCATGGTATCCTCTTCCTCTCGTGTAGCCACGACTGGTATTTCCTCTTCCCCTCGTACTTGTAAATTGTCTCTGCTTGTTGCATTCTGCAGCGATGTGATGCAATCCATTGCAATTAAAACATCTTTGTCTTGCACGACACTGATCTGCAAAATGACCTCTCTTCCCACATTTAAAGCAGTTTCCATTGTAGCTTGTGCCTTCTCTTACCTTTCGTACATTTTCATGGTCTCTTCCCTCATGCCCTCTTTCTTTTCTCAATTCCTCCTGTTTTAACGCATATCTCATTTCATTTAATGTAATGTTGCTTTGGCTTTCTAATATCCTTACGTTTGTATCAAATTCTGTCCTAAGTCCTCTCAAAATGAACATTTTTAATTCATACTCTTCAAGGTTCTTACCTAGTTGCTAACATTTATTTTTAAGTCCCTCTGCTCTGTTCATATAATCATCCACGTTCTCATCCTTCTTCATTTTAAGATTGGCAAGCTCACTGAGAGATCTGGTTTTTATTTGTTCTGTTTCTGCCGCCATATTTACTTTTATCAGGTTCCATAATTTTTCCGCATTCTTTTCGTGGCTGTATTTTAATAATTGTGCTTCCGTCATTGTATTCAGCATAATCGTTCGGGCCGTGTAATTCTCGTCGTCCCAATCATTCCACACCCGAAATTTTCTTTCATATTCTGCATCGTCTTCTAGCGGCTTTTCCGGTTCATTCACTCCCATGATCTTCTTCCATATCTTTTTTGATCGAAGAATCCCCTCAATCTTTTCTCTCCACAAGAAATAATTTGTGTCGTTCAAACGTTCAACGCCGGCGATATTCCACATGTCCGCCATTACGTCGCACGTGGTTACCTTTTTCTTTTTAATCTACTTCTCACAGACTTTTCACTTCCTTTACTAACAACCACGCTCTGCTACCATTTGTGGATAGAAGAAATGTATCAGTATGTATTAATTGAATATATATTTGTAAAGTATAAATCTCTCTTAATACACAGCTCTCTGTATTTACTCACGCTCTCGCTGCGGGCCACGAGGTAACAACCGCTTGACGATCGGCGATGGGCCTCGTCCTCTCGCTCCGCGCCCTCTCGCGTCTAATCCCTCACTCACACAATCTCACATAACCTCACACACATGCAATAAAAATAACCTCACAAATATTACTTTAATTTATATTAATTTTATACTAATGTTAAATTTATATAAAAATTGCATTTAAATATAAATATTACTTTAATTCATATTAATTTTATATTAAAATTAAATCTATATAAAAATTTTATTTAAATATAAATATTACTTTAATTTATATTAATTTTATACTAATATGAAATTTAGATAAAAATTACATTTAAATATAAATATTACTTTAATTTATATTAATTTTCTATTAAAATTAAATCTATATAAAAATTTCTTTTTATTATAAATATTACTTTAATTTATATTCATTTCATATTAATATTAAATTTATATAAAAATTACATTTAAATATAAATATTAAATTAATTTATATTCATTTGATATTAATATTAAATCTATATAAAAATTTAATGTAATATAAATAGTATTTTAATTTATATTAATTTTATATTTAAATTAAATCTGTATAAAAATATCATTTAAATATAAATATTACTTTAATTTATATTAATTTTCTATTTAAATTAAATCTGTATAAAAATATCATTTAAATATAAATATTACTTTAATTTATATTAATTTTATACTAATGTTAAATTTATAAAAAAATTGCATTCAAATATAAATATTACTTTAATTTATGTTAATTTTATACTAATATTAAATTTATATAACAATTTCATTTAATTATAAATATTACTTTAATTTATATTCATTTGAAATTAATATTAAATTTGTATAAAAATTTCATATAAATATAAATATTACTTTAATTTATATTAATTTTATATTTAAATTAAATCTGTATAAAAATATCATTTAAATATAAATATTACTTTAATTTATATTAATTTTATATTAAAATTAAATCTATATAAAAATTTCATTTAAATATAAATATTAATTTAATTTATATTAATTTTCTATTAATATTAAATCTATATAAAAATTTCTTTTTATTATAAATATTACTTTAATTTATATTCATTTGATGTTAATATTAAATTTGTATAAAAATTTCATATAAATATAAATATTACTTTAATTTATATTAATTTTCTATTAAAATTAAATCTATATAAAAATTTCATTTAAATATAAATATTACTTTAATTTATATTCATTTGATGTTAATATTAAATTTGTATAAAAATTTCATATAAATATAAATATTACTTTAATTTATATTAATTTTCTATTAAAATTAAATCTATATAAAAATTTCATTTAAATATAAATATTACTTTAATTTATATTCATTTCATATTAATATTAAATTTATATAAAAATTGCATTTAAATATAAATATTATTTTAATTTATATTAATTTTATATCTAAATTAAATCTGTATAAAAATATCATTCAAATGTAAATATTACTTTAATTTATATTAATCTTCTATTAAAATTAAATTTATATAAATATTTCATTTAAATATAAATATTACTTTAATTTATATTCATTTGATGTTAATATTAAATTTGTATAAAAATTTCATATAAATATAAATATTACTTTAATTTATATTAATTTTCTATTAAAATTAAATCTATATAAAAATTTCATTTAAATATAAATATTACTTTAATTTATATTCATTTGATGATAATATTAAATCTGTATAAAAATATCATTTAAATATAAATATTACTTTAATTTATATTAATTTTACATTTAAATTAAATCTGTATAAAAATATCATTTAAATATAAATATTACTTTAATTTATATTAATTTTATATCTAAATTAAATCTGTATAAAAATATCATTCAAATGTAAATATTACTTTAATTTATATTAATCTTCTATTAAAATTAAATTTATATAAATATTTCATTTAAATATAAATATTACTTTAATTTATATTCATTTCATATTAATATTAAATTTATATAAAAATTTTATTTAAATATAAATATTACTTTAATTTATATTCATTTCATGTTAATTATAAATTTATATAAAAATTGCATTTAAATATAAATATTACTTTAATTTATATTAATCTTATATTAAAATTAAATCTATATAAAAATTTCATTTAAATATAAATATTACTTTAATTTATATTAATTTTATATTAAAATTAAATCTATATAAAAATTTCATTTAAATATAAATATTACTTTAATTTATATTAATTTTATACTAATGTTAAATTTATATAAAAATCGCATTCAAATGTATATATTACTTTAATTTATATTAATCTTCTATTAAAATTAAATTTATATAAATATTTCATTTAAATATAAATATTACTTTAATTTATATTCATTTCATATTAATATTAAATTTATATAAAAATTTTATTTAAATATAAATATTACTTTAATTTATATTCATTTCATGTTAATTATAAATTTATATAAAAATTGCATTTAAATATAAATATTACTTTAATTTATATTCATTTCATATTAATATTAAATTTATATAAAAATTGCATTTAAATATAAATATTATTTTAATTTATATTAATTTTATATCTAAATTAAATCTGTATAAAAATATCATTCAAATGTAAATATTACTTTAATTTATATTAATCTTCTATTAAAATTAAATTTATATAAATATTTCATTTAAATATAAATATTACTTTAATTTATATTCATTTCATATTAATATTAAATTTATATAAAAATTGCATTTAAATATAAATATTATTTTAATTTATATTAATTTTATATCTAAATTAAATCTGTATAAAAATATCATTCAAATGTAAATATTACTTTAATTTATATTAATCTTCTATTAAAATTAAATTTATATAAATATTTCATTTAAATATAAATATTACTTTAATTTATATTCATTTGATGTTAATATTAAATTTGTATAAAAATTTCATATAAATATAAATATTACTTTAATTTATATTAATTTTCTATTAAAATTAAATCTATATAAAAATTTCATTTAAATATAAATATTACTTTAATTTATATTCATTTGATGATAATATTAAATCTGTATAAAAATATCATTTAAATATAAATATTACTTTAATTTATATTAATTTTACATTTAAATTCTATCTGTATAAAAATATCATTTAAATATAAATATTACTTTAATTTATATTAATTTTATATCTAAATTAAATCTGTATAAAAATATCATTCAAATGTAAATATTACTTTAATTTATATTAATCTTCTATTAAAATTAAATTTATATAAATATTTCATTTAAATATAAATATTACTTTAATTTATATTCATTTCATATTAATATTAAATTTATATAAAAATTTTATTTAAATATAAATATTACTTTAATTTATATTCATTTCATGTTAATTATAAATTTATATAAAAATTGCATTTAAATATAAATATTACTTTAATTTATATTAATCTTATATTAAAATTAAATCTATATAAAAATTTCATTTAAATATAAATATTACTTTAATTTATATTAATTTTATATTAAAATTAAATCTATATAAAAATTCCATTTAAATATAAATATTACTTTAATTTATATTAATTTTATACTAATGTTAAATTTATATAAAAATCGCATTCAAATGTATATATTACTTTAATTTATATTAATCTTCTATTAAAATTAAATTTATATAAATATTTCATTTAAATATAAATATTACTTTAATTTATATTCATTTCATATTAATATTAAATTTATATAAAAATTTTATTTAAATATAAATATTACTTTAATTTATATTCATTTCATGTTAATTATAAATTTATATAAAAATTGCATTTAAATATAAATATTACTTTAATTTATATTCATTTCATATTAATATTAAATTTATATAAAAATTGCATTTAAATATAAATATTATTTTAATTTATATTAATTTTATATCTAAATTAAATCTGTATAAAAATATCATTCAAATGTAAATATTACTTTAATTTATATTAATCTTCTATTAAAATTAAATTTATATAAATATTTCATTTAAATATAAATATTACTTTAATTTATATTCATTTCATATTAATATTAAATTTATATAAAAATTGCATTTAAATATAAATATTATTTTAATTTATATTAATTTTATATCTAAATTAAATCTGTATAAAAATATCATTCAAATGTAAATATTACTTTAATTTATATTAATCTTCTATTAAAATTAAATTTATATAAATATTTCATTTAAATATAAATATTACTTTAATTTATATTCATTTGATGTTAATATTAAATTTGTATAAAAATTTCATATAAATATAAATATTACTTTAATTTATATTAATCTTCTATTAAAATTAAATTTATATAAATATTTCATTTAAATATAAATATTACTTTAATTTATATTCATTTGATGTTAATATTAAATTTGTATAAAAATTTCATATAAATATAAATATTACTTTAATTTATATTAATTTTCTATTAAAATTAAATCTATATAAAAATTTCATTTAAATATAAATATTACTTTAATTTATAATCATTTGATGATAATATTAAATCTGTATAAAAATATCATTTAAATATAAATATTACTTTAATTTATATTAATTTTACATTTAAATTCTATCTGTATAAAAATATCATTTAAATATAAATATTACTTTAATTTATATTAATTTTATATCTAAATTAAATCTGTATAAAAATATCATTCAAATGTAAATATTACTTTAATTTATATTAATCTTCTATTAAAATTAAATTTATATAAATATTTCATTTAAATATAAATATTACTTTAATTTATATTCATTTCATATTAATATTAAATTTATATAAAAATTTTATTTAAATATAAATATTACTTTAATTTATATTCATTTCATGTTAATTATAAATTTATATAAAAATTGCATTTAAATATAAATATTACTTTAATTTATATTAATCTTATATTAAAATTAAATCTATATAAAAATTTCATTTAAATATAAATATTACTTTAATTTATATTAATTTTATATTAAAATTAAATCTATATAAAAATTTTATTTAAATATAAATATTACTTTAATTTATATTCATTTCATGTTAATTATAAATTTATATAAAAATTGCATTTAAATATAAATATTACTTTAATTTATATTCATTTCATATTAATATTAAATTTATATAAAAATTGCATTTAAATATAAATATTATTTTAATTTATATTAATTTTATATCTAAATTAAATCTGTATAAAAATATCATTCAAATGTAAATATTACTTTAATTTATATTAATCTTCTATTAAAATTAAATTTATATAAATATTTCATTTAAATATAAATATTACTTTAATTTATATTCATTTCATATTAATATTAAATTTATATAAAAATTGCATTTAAATATAAATATTATTTTAATTTATATTAATTTTATATCTAAATTAAATCTGTATAAAAATATCATTCAAATGTAAATATTACTTTAATTTATATTAATCTTCTATTAAAATTAAATTTATATAAATATTTCATTTAAATATAAATATTACTTTAATTTATATTCATTTGATGTTAATATTAAATTTGTATAAAAATTTCATATAAATATAAATATTACTTTAATTTATATTAATTTTCTATTAAAATTAAATCTATATAAAAATTTCATTTAAATATAAATATTACTTTAATTTATATTCATTTGATGATAATATTAAATCTGTATAAAAATATCATTTAAATATAAATATTACTTTAATTTATATTAATTTTACATTTAAATTAAATCTGTATAAAAATTTCATTTAATTATAAATATTACTTTAATTTATATTAATTTTATATTAAAATTGAATCTATATAAAAATTTCATATAAATATAAATATTACTTTAATTTATATTAATTTTACATTTAAATTAAATCTGTATAAAAATAACATTTAAATATAAATATTACTTTAATTTATATTAATTTTATACTAATGTTAAACTTATATAAAAATTGTATTTAAATATAAATGTTACTTTAATTTATATTAATTTTATACTAATATTAAATTTATATAAAAATTGCATTTTAATATAAATATTACTTTAATTTATATTAATTTTACATTTAAATTAAATCTGTATAAAAATAACATTTAAATATAAATATTACTTTAATTTATATTAATTTTATACTAATGTTAAATTTATATAAAAATTGTATTTAAATATAAATGTTACTTTAATTTATATTAATTTTATACTAATATTAAATTTATATAAAAATTGCATTTTAATATAAATATTACTTTTATTCATATTAATTTTATATGAAAATTAAATCTATATAAAAATTCCATTTAAATATAAATATTACTTTAATTTATATTAATTTTATACTAATATTAAAATTTATATAAAAATTTCGTTTAAATATAAATATTACTTTAATTTATGGTAATTTTATACTAATATTAAATTTATATAACAATTTCATTTAATTATAAATATTACTTTAATTTATATTCATTTGAAATTAATATTAAATTTTTATAAAAATTTCATATAAATATAAATATTACTTTAATTTATATTCATTTGAAATTAATATTAAATTTGTATAAAAATTTCATATAAATATAAATATTACTTTAATTTATATTAATTTTATATTTAAATTAAATCTGTATAAAAATTTCATGTAATATAAATATTACTTTAATTTATATTAATTTTATATTAAAATTAAATCTATATAAAAATTGCATTTAAATATAAATATTAATTTAATTTATATTAATTTTCTATTAATATTAAATCTATATAAAAATTTCTTTTTATTATAAATATTACTTTAATTTATATTCATTTGATGTTAATATTAAATTTGTATAAAAATTTCATATAAATATAAATATTACTTTAATTTATATTAATTTTCTATTAAAATTAAATCTATATAAAAATTTCATTTAAATATAAATATTACTTTAATTTATATTCATTTGATGTTAATATTAAATTTGTATAAAAATTTCATATAAATATAAATATTACTTTAATTTATATTAATTTTCTATTAAAATTAAATCTGTATAAAAATATCATTTAAATATAAATATTACTTTAATTTATATTAATTTTACATTTAAATTAAATCTGTATAAAAATATCATTTAAATATAAATATTACTTTAATTTATATTAATTTTATATCTAAATTAAATCTGTATAAAAATATCATTCAAATGTAAATATTACTTTAATTTATATTAATCTTCTATTAAAATTAAATTTATATAAATATTTCATTTAAATATAAATATTACTTTAATTTATATTCATTTCATATTAATATTAAATTTATATAAAAATTTTATTTAAATATAAATATTACTTTAATTTATATTCATTTCATATTAATATTAAATTTATATAAAAATTTTATTTAAATATAAATATTACTTTAATTTATATTAATTTTACATTTAAATTAAATCTGTATAAAAATATCATTTAAATATAAATATTACTTTAATTTATATTAATTTTATATCTAAATTAAATCTGTATAAAAATATCATTCAAATGTAAATATTACTTTAATTTATATTAATCTTCTATTAAAATTAAATTTATATAAATATTTCATTTAAATATAAATATTACTTTAATTTATATTCATTTCATATTAATATTAAATTTATATAAAAATTTTATTTAAATATAAATATTACTTTAATTTATATTCATTTCATGTTAATTATAAATTTATATAAAAATTGCATTTAAATATAAATATTACTTTAATTTATATTAATCTTATATTAAAATTAAATCTATATAAAAATTTCATTTAAATATAAATATTACTTTAATTTATATTAATTTTATATTAAAATTAAATCTATATAAAAATTTCATTTAAATATAAATATTACTTTAATTTATATTAATTTTATATTTAAATTAAATCTGTATAAAAATATCATTTAAATATAAATACTACTTTAATTTACATTAATTTTATATTTAAATTAAATCTGTATAAAAATATCATTTAAATATAAATATTACTTTAATTTATATTCATTTCATGTCAATAATAAATTTATATAAAAATTTCATTTAATTATAAATTGTAGGAAATGATGGTTTGAGAAATATCTTTATGGCGAGAGAACTCCTGACGGCATTGACGACACGTCGTCCTCATATAAAATAATAACAGTGCAGTTCACTTGAATAGACATTGACGTATTGAGGTATTATATTACATATTGTGATAATTCAAATAAATATTCCTACAAAATATTACTTTAATTTATATTAATTTTATATTAAAATTAAATCTATATAAAAATTTCATTTAATTATAAATATTACTTTAATTTATATTAATTTTATACTAATATTAAATTTATATAAAAATTTCATATAAATATAAATATTACTTTAATTTATATTAATTTTACATTTAAATTAAATCTGTATAAAAATATCATTTAAATATAAATATTACTTTAATTTATATTCATTTCATATTAATATTAAATTTATATAAAAATTGCATTTAAATATAAATATTAATTTAATTTATATTAATTTTCTATTAATATTAAATCTATATAAAAATTTCTTTTTATTATAAATATTACTTTAATTTATATTCATTTGATGTTAATATTAAATTTGTATAAAAATTTCATATAAATATAAATATTACTTTAATTTATATTAATTTTCTATTAAAATTAAATCTATATAAAAATTTCATTTAAATATAAATATTACTTTAATTTATATTCATTTCATGTTAAATATAAATTTATATAAAAATTGCATTTAAATATAAATATTACTTTAATTTATATTCATTTCATATTAATATTAAATTTATATAAAAATTG
This sequence comes from Lasioglossum villosulum, assembly GCA_963971365.1. Classification (NCBI taxonomy): domain Eukaryota; kingdom Metazoa; phylum Arthropoda; class Insecta; order Hymenoptera; family Halictidae; genus Lasioglossum; species Lasioglossum villosulum. The sequence goes on from CAXARU010000044.1 coordinate 231,888, forward strand.
TATTTAAATATAAATATTACTTTAATTTATATTCATTTCATGTTAATTATAAATTTATATAAAAATTGCATTTAAATATAAATATTACTTTAATTTATATTAATCTTATATTAAAATTAAATCTATATAAAAATTTCATTTAAATATAAATATTACTTTAATTTATATTAATTTTATATTAAAATTAAATCTATATAAAAATTTCATTTAAATATAAATATTACTTTAATTTATATTAATTTTATATTAAAATTAAATCTGTATAAAAATATCATTTAAATATAAATATTACTTTAATTTATATTAATTTTATATTTAAATTAAATCTGTATAAAAATATCATTTAAATATAAAAATTACTTTAATTTATATTCATTTCATGTCAATAATAAATTTATATAAAAATTTCATTTAATTATAAATTGTAGGAAATAATGGTTTGAGAAATACCTTTATGGCGAGAGAACTCCTGACGGCATTGACGACACGTCGTCCTCATATAAAATAATAACATTGCAGTTCACTTGAATAGACATTGACGTCTTGAGGTATTATATTACATATTGTGACAATTCAAATAAATATTCCTATAAAATATTACTTTAATTTACATTAATTTTATATTAAAATTAAATCTATATAAAAATTTCATTTAATTATAAATATTACTTTAATTTAATTAATTTTATATTAAAATTAAATCTATATAAAAATTTCATTTAAATATAAATATTACTTTAATTTATATTAATTTTACATTTAAATTAAATCTGTATAAAAATATCATTTAAATATAAATATTACTTTAATTTATATTAAATTTATACTAATGTTAAATTTATATAAAAATCGCATTCAAATGTAAATATTACTTTAATTTATATTAATCTTCTATTAAAATTAAATTTATATAAATATTTCATTTAAATATAAATATTACTTTAATTTATATTCATTTCATATTAATATTAAATTTATATAAAAATTTTATTTAAATATAAATATTACTTTAATTTATATTCATTTCATGTTAATTATAAATTTATATAAAAATTGCATTTTAATATAAATATTACTTTAATTCATATTAATTTTATATTAAAATTAAATCTATATAAAAATTTCATATAAATACAAATATTACTTTAATTTATATTAATTTTATATTAAAATTAAATCTATATAAAAATTCCATTTAAATATAAATATTACTTTAATTTATATTAATTTTATACTAATATTAAATTTATATAAAAATTTTGTTAGAATTATGGTTTAATAATACTATTAAACAATGTGCTTCACGCACCGCTACAATCACTTGTACATGCAACATACGACGGACGAATGACGATCACAGCACAACCGATTCCAACGCGGAGCGACAGATCATGCGCAACCAGCAACCGACAAATGCAACCGCTTTTTGTACGCGCGCGCGAATTGCGAATACTTATCTATCTCTAACACCTCCTCTCAAGACGTGCGCGAATTACAAACATCTTTAACACCTCCTCTCAATACGCACGCGAAACAATCTCTTTTACATTCATCTCACTCATACAGAAATAATGCTTGTCCCTTGACAATGGTTTGGTGAGAACATCTGCAGGCATACTATCCGTTGACATATACTGTAAGCTCAAATTTTCGTTTCGTAAGGCATCTCTTATAAAATGAAATTTAATGTCTATATGCTTTGTCCTCGGATGTACAATCGCATTCCTTGACAATAATTGCGCTCCCTTATTATCATTGTAGATTACAATGTTATCCAAATTACTTACATTTAACTCTTTGAGAAACTTAGATATGTATAACGCATGTTTAACAGTTTCCGCGATTGCTACATATTCTGCTTCGGTTGAGGACATGGCAACTGTTCTTTGCTTTTGTGATTTCCAGCTGATTGGACCCATCGACATATTAAATACGTATCCGGTGTACGACTTCCTGTCAAGCTTACACCTTCCCCAATCGGCATCTACATACGCCGCTATCTCGGCGTCTGATTTCCTAAAAACAATACCGTAATTACACGTTCTCTTAAGGTATCGCAATACCCTCTTAGCTGCTTGCCAGTGAGCCTCCGTATTACAATCATTAAACTGGGCCAGGACGCTCACTGCGTGAGCAATATCAGGCCTGGTTGCCACAGCCAAATACATTAACGAGCCAACCAATTCACGATAAGGCCTCCTCTGGTTTTCCACACCCTTATTGTTTTCCAATGTTGCTTCTTTATCCATTGGTGTACATACTGGATTGCAGCCATCCATTCCAAATTTTTGTAATAAATCGGTAACATATTTTTCTTGCGTCATACTCACTCCCTCGGCATCTTGTTTAATATTAATACCTAAACAATACCCGATTTTTCCTAGATCTTTTATATCGAAATCCTTGGCCAATTCAATTTTCACGTTCCCGATCCACTTATGATCATCAGATACAATTATGATGTCATCTACATACACTGCAATATACAGCCTAGTATTTCCTCTTTGGCCACTGTATACGCATGGATCGGAAACCGTAGGATTTAATCCTAACATCTTTAATTTTTCGTCCAACTTTTCATTCCACTGTTTCCCGGCTTGTTTCAGGCCATATAAAGCTTTATTCAAATAACATACAGGGCGATTCCGGGACTTTATTTGTTCTAATATACCTTTTGCCTTTTCCTGTATTTTCTTCTCTTCTCTCATATCCTCTACTATTTCAGCTAGACTTTCTTCAAATCCTTCAGGCACGTCCATATAAATATCTTCTTTTAAAACCCCGTTAAGGTATGCACTTGTCACATCTAGCTGTTCCACCCTCATGTTCAATTTAACTGCCAAGGCTAACAGTAATCTTATGGAATCCAGCCTAGCAACCGGTGCGAACGTATCTCCAAAATCAATCCCAGGGCGTTGTGTAAACCCCCTGGCCACTATCCTCGCCTTTCGTTTTTCTAACGATCCATCCGCCCGGTACTTATTTGCGAGAACTGTACGACATCCTATTACCCTTCCGTTCTCTGGCTTCTCTGTAATGTCAAAAGTATCATTTTTAATTAAACATTTTACCTCTGTTCTTATGGCTCTTTTCCACTCTTCTTGATCATCTCCTTGCAGTGCATCTTTTACTGATATATCAGCCATATTAGCAGCTAACATAACCAAGTTGGCCTCTGCAATCTGGTTACTTCCATTCTCTTCAGCGACTTCATCATTTTGCCTTGGATTTCTTGGACAATCTTCATCTTGTGTATTCTTATAATGAAATAATTTCCGAGGACGACCTCTCATACCTGTCCTCACAATTTTTGGCCTCCCAGGTGCCCTTTGCAATGCATTAGTTGCATTTCCTTCCTCTACACTCTCGTCTGTATCTTGGATATCACTCATCATGTCAGGGTCGACATTAGTATGACCAATTTCACCCTGAACTTGTATTACATTTTTAACTTCCTGCTGTTTCCTCTCCTCGTGAGAGGCTTGCTTTTCATGTTCCTCGTCATTATGTTCAATAACTCTGATATCCCTTGAAACTACCACTTTTCTTTCTGTTGGTATCCATACTCTGTATGCTTTGGATCGTTCGCAATAACCTATAAAAATCCCTGTTTTCGTCCTAACTTCAAATTTGCTCTTTTTTGGATCTTTATTTAGAATGTGTGCTTTCATTCCAAATATTCGCAAATGTGATAAAATTGGTAGCCTCCCTGTCCATAGTTCGAATGGAGTTTTTCCGTTCAATGCTCTGGCCGGGCATCTATTTCTAATATAATTAGCAGTTGAAACTGCTTCTGCCCAATACCCGTATGATAATCCTGCCTGCAACAACATACATCTCGCCGTCTCTATTAGCGTGCGATTCTTCCGTTCAGCTAAGCCGTTTTGCTGCGGCGTGTATGGTACTGTCAACCGCCTTTGAATTCCATTTTCTTTTAGGAATTCGTCAAATTTTATATTGCAATACTCCCGACCATTATCTGTTTGCAGATACTTTATTTTCTTCCCGGTCAACGTTTCGGCATAATTCTTAAACTCCTTGAATAACTGTAACACTTCATCTTTTGTTTTTAAAAAATATACTTTACACCACCTTGAATAATCATCAATAAATGTCAATATGTATTTTGATCCACCTATGGATTCTGTTTTCATAGGTCCACATAAATCAGAATGTACTATTTCTAATAAACCTGTACTTCTTTTCGATTCTCTTGGAAAAGGTGTCGAAGTCAGCTTGCCTTGTATGCATTTCTCACATGGTGAAATGGTATTTTTTCCTTTAATTTTAATTCCTATTGCCTTCTCCGTCCTTACCATATACGCTAAATCCTTTAAATTCAAATGTCCGAGACGTTCATGCCATAGTTTTAGATTAGAATTTCCGTCCCGACAATCCACACTTCTAGCATGCTCTTTATATTCTTGTATGTAATATAAATTGCCAACTCTATTTGCTTTGGCTTTTATTCTTCCGTCTTTTCCCTTTATAACAGCTCCATGTTTTGAAAAGATTACTATATTGTCCCTTTCTGTAATCTTTGCTACCGATGCTAAATTTACTCTTAAATCAGGAACATATAAGGTATCCTGAAATTCTATATCTTTAATATTATTTTCTAGACATGTTTGAATTTGTACATTTCCTTTCGCTTCAACATTTGCTGACATATGACTAGCTAAATTCAATTTCTTATGTTCCGATGGGAGCAACTCAACAAATTTTTCTTTATCTTTACATAAATGTTTAGTACAACCACTATCCAAACACCAATTATCGTGTTCTGGATCCATTGTAATTGTACATGCTTTTTCAGTCTCTACGTGGTTTACATAAAACATCTCTTGCACCGAACCTGCGCTTGGTCTATTGACAGCACCTCTTTTTGCGTAACAGTTAATTGCTTTATGTCCTAGCTTACCACATTGGAAACATTTCATGGGCAATTTACTATTGTTTGTATTTTTGTCATACCTGGTATTGTCGTACTTATTATATTTCCACCCTGTTCCCTTTCGTTGCTCGTTCTGCTTAGCAGCCATCGCACCAGGTTCATCACTGTGTTTCTGTTTCCTGGTCTCAAATTCTTCTAAAATCTTTATCTTTAATGTGTCAAGATCTGGAAGCTCGTCACGGGATTCCATTGCACATCTAAAGTTTTCGTATGTATCGGATAGACTATTTAACAACATTGCACTCTGTAAATCCTTATGGATGTCTATATTCATATCACCAAGCTTATCTACAACTTCGATAAAGTTATTTATATGTTCACGCACATCCGCACCATGCGCCATGCGGTGACTAGTTAATTTTTTCAGTAAGGCGGCCTTTTTCGCCGGTCCTTTGGACGCATATATGGATTGCAGCTTTTCCCATACCTGATGCGCAGTTTTGCATCCTTTTATTTGCTTTAATTCGTTAGCGCTTACCGCAAGTATAATATCAGATTTTGCCTTCTGATCGGCGGCGTCCCATGCACGAGCCGCTACTTCCGAGGCTGCATCAATTTCTGCAGGCCTACGATTTTGTCCATTCGCATATTCCCAGCCGTCATTTTTTATCAGCAGGGCTTCTGCCTGGATACACCACGTATCGTAGTTATCCTTTGTTAATAGCTCGATCCTATTCGATTTTCCGATACTTGCCGCCATCGTGCCACGTGTCTGCCTAACCTCAAATTTGCACTTCTCAATTTTTCTTTCTATTTTTCCTTTCTTTTACTTTTTAAACACTGTTCATACTTTGCACTTATTTTCTATTTCGCTCTGGGCCCATAACCTGTTAGAATTATGGTTTAATAATACTATTAAACAATGTGCTTCACGCACCGCTACAATCACTTGTACATGCAACATACGACGGACGAATGACGATCACAGCACAACCGATTCCAACGCGGAGCGACAGATCATGCGCAACCAGCAACCGACAAATGCAACCGCTTTTTGTACGCGCGCGCGAATTGCGAATACTTATCTATCTCTAACACCTCCTCTCAAGACGTGCGCGAATTACAAACATCTTTAACAAATTTCATTTATATATAAATATTACTTTAATTTATGTTAATTTTATACTAATATTAAATTTGTATAAAAAATTCATTTAAATATAAATATTACTTTAATTTATATTAATTTTATACTAATATTAAATTTATATAAAAATTTCATTTATATATAAATATTACTTTAATTTATATTAATTTTATACTAATGTTAAATTTATATAAAAATCGCATTCAAATGTAAATATTACTTTAATTTATATTAATCTTCTATTAAAATTAAATTTATATAAATATTTCATTTAAATATAAATATTACTTTAATTTATATTCATTTCATATTAATATTAAATTTATATAAAAATTTTATTTAAATATAAATATTACTTTAATTTATATTCATTTCATGTTAATTATAAATTTATATAAAAATTGCATTTAAATATAAATATTACTTTAATTTATATTAATCTTATATTAAAATTAAATCTATATAAAAATTTCATTTAAATATAAATATTACTTTAATTTATATTAATTTTATATTAAAATTAAATCTATATAAAAATTTCATATAAATATAAATATTACTTTAATTTATATTAATTTTACATTTAAATTAAATCTGTATAAAAATATCATTTAAATATAAATATTACTTTAATTTATATTAATTTTATATTTAAATTAAATCTGTATAAAAATATCATTTAAATATAAATATTACTTTAATTTATATTCATTTCATGTCAATAATAAATTTATATAAAAATTTCATTTAATTATAAATTGTAGGAAATGATGGTTTGAGAAATATCTTTATGGCGAGAGAACTCCTGACGGCATTGACGACACGTCGTCCTCATATAAAATAATAACAGTGCAGTTCACTTGAATAGACATTGACGTATTGAGGTATTATATTACATATTGTGATAATTCAAATAAATATTCCTACAAAATATTACTTTAATTTATATTAATTTTATATTAAAATTAAATCTATATAAAAATTTCATTTAATTATAAATATTACTTTAATTTATATTAATTTTATATTAAAATTAAATCTATATAAAAATTTCATATAAATATAAATATTACTTTAATTTATATTAATTTTACATTTAAATTAAATCTGTATAAAAATAACATTTAAATATAAATATTACTTTAATTTATATTAATTTTATACTAATGTTAAATTTATATAAAAATTGTATTTAAATATAAATGTTACTTTAATTTATATTAATTTTATACTAATATTAAATTTATATAAAAATTGCATTTTAATATAAATATTACTTTAATTCATATTAATTTTATATGAAAATTAAATCTATATAAAAATTCCATTTAAATATAAATATTACTTTAATTTATATTAATTTTATACTAATATTAAAGTTTATATAAAAATTTCGTTTAAATATAAATATTACTTTAATTTATATTAATTTTATATTTAAATTAAATCTGTATAAAAATTTCATGTAATATAAATATTACTTTAATTTATATTAATTTTATATTAAAATTAAATCTATATAAAAATTTCATTTAAATATAAATATTACTTTAATTTATATTAATCTTATATTAAAATTAAATCTATATAAAAATTTCATTTAAATATAAATATTACTTTAATTTATATTAATTTTATATTAAAATTAAATCTATATAAAAATTTCATTTAAATATAAATATTACTTTAATTTATATTAATTTTATATTTAAATTAAATCTGTATAAAAATATCATTTAAATATAAATACTACTTTAATTTATATTAATTTTATATTTAAATTAAATCTGTATAAAAATATCATTTAAATATAAATATTACTTTAATTTATATTCATTTCATGTCAATAATAAATTTATATAAAAATTTCATTTAATTATAAATTGTAGGAAATGATGGTTTGAGAAATATCTTTATGGCGAGAGAACTCCTGACGGCATTGACGACACGTCGTCCTCATATAAAATAATAACAGTGCAGTTCCCTTGAATAGACATTGACGTATTGAGGTATTATATTACATATTGTGATAATTCAAATAAATATTCCTACAAAATATTACTTTAATTTATATTAATTTTATATTAAAATTAAATCTATATAAAAATTTCATTTAATTATAAATATTACTTTAATTTATATTAATTTTATACTAATATTAAATTTATATAAAAATTTCATATAAATATAAATATTACTTTAATTTATATTAATTTTACATTTAAATTAAATCTGTATAAAAATATCATTTAAATATAAATATTACTTTAATTTATATTCATTTCATATTAATATTAAATTTATATAAAAATTGCATTTAAATATAAATATTAATTTAATTTATATTAATTTTCTATTAATATTAAATCTATATAAAAATTTCTTTTTATTATAAATATTACTTTAATTTATATTCATTTGATGTTAATATTAAATTTGTATAAAAATTTCATATAAATATAAATATTACTTTAATTTATATTAATTTTCTATTAAAATTAAATCTATATAAAAATTTCATTTAAATATAAATATTACTTTAGTTTATATTCATTTCATGTTAAATATAAATTTATATAAAAATTGCATTTAAATATAAATATTACTTTAATTTATATTCATTTCATATTAATATTAAATTTATATAAAAATTATATTTAAATATAAATATTACTTTAATTTATATTCATTTCATGTTAATTATAAATTTATATAAAAATTGCATTTAAATATAAATATTACTTTAATTTATATTAATCTTATATTAAAATTAAATCTATATAAAAATTTCATTTAAATATAAATATTACTTTAATTTATATTAATTTTATATTAAAATTAAATCTATATAAAAATTTCATTTAAATATAAATATTACTTTAATTTATATTAATTTTATATCTAAATTAAATCTGTATAAAAATATCATTTAAATATAAATATTACTTTAATTTATATTAATTTTATATTTAAATTAAATCTGTATAAAAATATCATTTAAATATAAAAATTACTTTAATTTATATTCATTTCATGTCAATAATAAATTTATATAAAAATTTCATTTAATTATAAATTGTAGGAAATAATGGTTTGAGAAATACCTTTATGGCGAGAGAACTCCTGACGGCATTGACGACACGTCGTCCTCATATAAAATAATAACATTGCAGTTCAATTGAATAGACATTGACGTCTTGAGGTATTATATTACATATTGTGACAATTCAAATAAATATTCCTATAAAATATTACTTTAATTTACATTAATTTTATATTAAAATTAAATCTATATAAAAATTTCATTTAATTATAAATATTACTTTAATTTAATTAATTTTATATTAAAATTAAATCTATATAAAAATTTCATTTAAATATAAATATTACTTTAATTTATATTAATTTTACATTTAAATTAAATCTGTATAAAAATATCATTTAAATATAAATATTACTTTAATTTATATTAAATTTATACTAATGTTAAATTTATATAAAAATCGCATTCAAATGTAAATATTACTTTAATTTATATTAATCTTCTATTAAAATTAAATTTATATAAATATTTCATTTAAATATAAATATTACTTTAATTTATATTCATTTCATATTAATATTAAATTTATATAAAAATTTTATTTAAATATAAATATTACTTTAATTTATATTCATTTCATGTTAATTATAAATTTATATAAAAATTGCATTTTAATATAAATATTACTTTAATTCATATTAATTTTATATTAAAATTAAATCTATATAAAAATTTCATATAAATACAAATATTACTTTAATTTATATTAATTTTATATTAAAATTAAATCTGTATAAAAATTCCATTTAAATATAAATATTACTTTAATTTATATTAATTTTATACTAATGTTAAATTTATATAAAAATTGTATTTAAATATAAATGTTACTTTAATTTATATTAATTTTATACTAATATTAAATTTATATAAAAATTGCATTTTAATATAAATATTACTTTAATTCATATTAATTTTATATGAAAATTAAATCTATATAAAAATTCCATTTAAATATAAATATTACTTTAATTTATATTAATTTTATACTAATATTAAAGTTTATATAAAAATTTCGTTTAAATATAAATATTACTTTAATTTATGGTAATTTTATACTAATATTAAATTTATATAACAATTTCATTTAATTATAAATATTACTTTAATTTATATTCATTTGAAATTAAAATTAAATTTGTATAAAAATTTCATATAAATATAAATATTACTTTAATTTATATTCATTTGAAATTAATATTAAATTTGTATAAAAATTTCATATAAATATAAATATTACTTTAATTTATATTAATTTTATATTTAAATTAAATCTGTATAAAAATTTCATGTAATATAAATATTACTTTAATTTATATTAATTTTATATTAAAATTAAATCTATATAAAAATTTCATTTAAATATAAATATTACTTTAATTTATATTAATCTTATATTAAAATTAAATCTATATAAAAATTTCATTTAAATATAAATATTACTTTAATTTATATTAATTTTATATTAAAATTAAATCTATATAAAAATTTCATTTAAATATAAATATTACTTTAATTTATATTAATCTTATATTAAAATTAAATCTATATAAAAATTTCATTTAAATATAAATATTACTTTAATTTATATTAATTTTATATTAAAATTAAATCTATATAAAAATTTCATATAAATATAAATATTACTTTAATTTATATTAATTTTACATTTAAATTAAATCTGTATAAAAATATCATTTAAATATAAATATTACTTTAATTTATATTAATTTTATATTTAAATTAAATCTGTATAAAAATATCATTTAAATATAAATATTACTTTAATTTATATTCATTTCATGTCAATAATAAATTTATATAAAAATTTCATTTAATTATAAATTGTAGGAAATGATGGTTTGAGAAATATCTTTATGGCGAGAGAACTCCTGACGGCATTGACGACACGTCGTCCTCATATAAAATAATAACAGTGCAGTTCACTTGAATAGACATTGACGTATTGAGGTATTATATTACATATTGTGATAATTCAAATAAATATTCCTACAAAATATTACTTTAATTTATATTAATTTTATATTAAAATTAAATCTATATAAAAATTTCATTTAATTATAAATATTACTTTAATTTATATTAATTTTATACTAATATTAAATTTATATAAAAATTTCATATAAATATAAATATTACTTTAATTTATATTAATTTTACATTTAAATTAAATCTGTATAAAAATATCATTTAAATATAAATATTACTTTAATTTATATTCATTTCATATTAATATTAAATTTATATAAAAATTGCATTTAAATATAAATATTAATTTAATTTATATTAATTTTCTATTAATATTAAATCTATATAAAAATTTCTTTTTATTATAAATATTACTTTAATTTATATTCATTTGATGTTAATATTAAATTTGTATAAAAATTTCATATAAATATAAATATTACTTTAATTTATATTAATTTTCTATTAAAATTAAATCTATATAAAAATTTCATTTAAATATAAATATTACTTTAATTTATATTAATTTTATATTAAAATTAAATCTATATAAAAATTTCATATAAATATAAATATTACTTTAATTTATATTAATTTTATATTTAAATTAAATCTGTATAAAAATATCATTTAAATATAAATATTACTTTAATTTATATTCATTTCATGTCAATAATAAATTTATATAAAAATTTCATTTAATTATAAATTGTAGGAAATGATGGTTTGAGAAATATCTTTATGGCGAGAGAACTCCTGACGGCATTGACGACACGTCGTCCTCATATAAAATAATAACAGTGCAGTTCACTTGAATAGACATTGACGTATTGAGGTATTATATTACATATTGTGATAATTCAAATAAATATTCCTACAAAATATTACTTTAATTTATATTAATTTTATATTAAAATTAAATCTATATAAAAATTTCATTTAATTATAAATATTACTTTAATTTATATTAATTTTATACTAATATTAAATTTATATAAAAATTTCATATAAATATAAATATTACTTTAATTTATATTAATTTTACATTTAAATTAAATCTGTATAAAAATATCATTTAAATATAAATATTACTTTAATTTATATTCATTTCATATTAATATTAAATTTATATAAAAATTGCATTTAAATATAAATATTAATTTAATTTATATTAATTTTCTATTAATATTAAATCTATATAAAAATTTCTTTTTATTATAAATATTACTTTAATTTATATTCATTTGATGTTAATATTAAATTTGTATAAAAATTTCATATAAATATAAATATTACTTTAATTTATATTAATTTTCTATTAAAATTAAATCTATATAAAAATTTCATTTAAATATAAATATTACTTTAATTTATATTCATTTCATGTTAAATATAAATTTATATAAAAATTGCATTTAAATATAAATATTACTTTAATTTATATTCATTTCATATTAATATTAAATTTATATAAAAATTATATTTAAATATAAATATTACTTTAATTTATATTCATTTCATGTTAATTATAAATTTATATAAAAATTGCATTTAAATATAAATATTACTTTAATTTATATTAATCTTATATTAAAATTAAATCTATATAAAAATTTCATTTAAATATAAATATTACTTTAATTTATATTAATTTTATATTAAAATTAAATCTATATAAAAATTTCATTTAAATATAAATATTATCTTAATTTATATTAATTTCATATCTAAATTAAATCTGTATAAAAATATCATTTAAATATAAATATTACTTTAATTTATATTAATTTTATATTTAAATTAAATCTGTATAAAAATATCATTTAAATATAAAAATTACTTTAATTTATATTCATTTCATGTCAATAATAAATTTATATAAAAATTTCATTTAATTATAAATTGTAGGAAATAATGGTTTGAGAAATACCTTTATGGCGAGAGAACTCCTGACGGCATTGACGACACGTCGTCCTCATATAAAATAATAACATTGCAGTTCAATTGAATAGACATTGACGTCTTGAGGTATTATATTACATATTGTGACAATTCAAATAAATATTCCTATAAAATATTACTTTAATTTACATTAATTTTATATTAAAATTAAATCTATATAAAAATTTCATTTAATTATAAATATTACTTTAATTTAATTAATTTTATATTAAAATTAAATCTATATAAAAATTTCATTTAAATATAAATATTACTTTAATTTATATTAATTTTACATTTAAATTAAATCTGTATAAAAATATCATTTAAATATAAATATTACTTTAATTTATATTAAATTTATACTAATGTTAAATTTATATAAAAATCGCATTCAAATGTAAATATTACTTTAATTTATATTAATCTTCTATTAAAATTAAATTTATATAAATATTTCATTTAAATATAAATATTACTTTAATTTATATTCATTTCATATTAATATTAAATTTATATAAAAATTTTATTTAAATATAAATATTACTTTAATTTATATTCATTTCATGTTAATTATAAATTTATATAAAAATTGCATTTTAATATAAATATTACTTTAATTCATATTAATTTTATATTAAAATTAAATCTATATAAAAATTTCATATAAATACAAATATTACTTTAATTTATATTAATTTTATATTAAAATTAAATCTATATAAAAATTCCATTTAAATATAAATATTACTTTAATTTATATTAATTTTACATTTAAATTAAATCTGTATAAAAATATCATTTAAATATAAATATTACTTTAATTTATATTAATTTTATATTTAAATTAAATCTGTATAAAAATATCATTTAAATATAAATATTACTTTAATTTATATTCATTTCATGTCAATAATAAATTTATATAAAAATTTCATTTAATCATAAATTGTAGGAAATGATGGTTTGAGAAATATCTTTATGGCGAGAGAACTCCTGACGGCATTGACGACACGTCGTCCTCATATAAAATAATAACAGTGCAGTTCACTTGAATAGACATTGACGTATTGAGGTATTATATTACATATTGGGATAATTCAAATAAATATTCCTACAAAATATTACTTTAATTTATATTAATTTTATATTAAAATTAAATCTATATAAAAATTTCATTTAATTATAAATATTACTTTAATTTATATTAATTTTATATTAAAATTAAATCTATATAAAAATTTCATATAAATATAAATATTACTTTAATTTATATTAATTTTACATTTAAATTAAATCTGTATAAAAATAACATTTAAATATAAATATTACTTTAATTTATATTAATTTTATACTAATGTTAAATTTATATAAAAATTGTATTTAAATATAAATGTTACTTTAATTTATATTAATTTTATACTAATATTAAATTTATATAAAAATTGCATTTTAATATAAATATTACTTTAATTCATATTAATTTTATATGAAAATTAAATCTATATAAAAATTCCATTTAAATATAAATATTACTTTAATTTATATTAATTTTATACTAATATTAAAGTTTATACAAAAATTTCGTTTAAATATAAATATTACTTTAATTTATGGTAATTTTATACTAATATTAAATTTACATAAAAATTTCATTTAATTATACATATTACTTTAATTTATATTCATTTGAAATTAATATGAAATTTGTATAAAAATTTCATATAAATATAAATATTACTTTAATTTATATTCATTTGAAATTAATATTAAATTTGTATAAAAATTTCATATAAATATAAATATTACTTTAATTTATATTAATTTTATATTTAAATTAAATCTGTATAAAAATTTCATGTAATATAAATATTACTTTAATTTATATTAATTTTATATTAAAATTAAATCTATATAAAAATTTCATTTAAATATAAATATTACTTTAATTTATATTAATTTTATATTAAAATTAAATCTATATAAAAATTTCATATAAATATAAATATTACTTTAATTTATATTAATTTTACATTTAAATTAAATCTGTATAAAAATAACATTTAAATATAAATATTACTTTAATTTATATTAATTTTATACTAATGTTAAATTTATATAAAAATTGTATTTAAATATAAATGTTACTTTAATTTATATTAATTTTATACTAATATTAAATTTATATAAAAATTGCATTTTAATATAAATATTACTTTAATTCATATTAATTTTATATGAAAATTAAATCTATATAAAAATTCCATTTAAATATAAATATTACTTTAATTTATATTAATTTTATACTAATATTAAAGTTTATACAAAAATTTCGTTTAAATATAAATATTACTTTAATTTATGGTAATTTTATACTAATATTAAATTTACATAAAAATTTCATTTAATTATACATATTACTTTAATTTATATTCATTTGAAATTAATATTAAATTTGTATAAAAATTTCATATAAATATAAATATTACTTTAATTTATATTCATTTGAAATTAATATTAAATTTGTATAAAAATTTCATATAAATATAAATATTACTTTAATTTATATTAATTTTATATTTAAATTAAATCTGTATAAAAATTTCATGTAATATAAATATTACTTTAATTTATATTAATTTTATATTAAAATTAAATCTATATAAAAATTTCATTTAAATATAAATATTACTTTAGTTTATCTTAATTTTATATTTAAATTAAATCTGTATAAAAATATCATTTAAATATAAATATTACTTTAATTTATATTCATTTCATATTAATATTAAATTTATATAAAAATTGCATTTAAATATAAATATTAATTTAATTTATATTAATTTTCTATTAATATTAAATCTATATAAAAATTTTATTTAAATATAAATATTACTTTAATTTATATTCATTTCATGTTAATTATAAATTTAAATAAAAATTGCATTTAAATATAAATATTACTTTAATTTATATTAATCTTATATTAAAATTAAATCTATATAAAAATTTCATTTAAATATAAATATTACTTTAATTTATATTAATTTTATATTAAAATTAAATCTATATAAAAATTTCATATAAATATAAATATTACTTTAATTTATATTAATTTTACATTTAAATTAAATCTGTATAAAAATAACATTTAAATATAAATATTACTTTAATTTATATTAATTTTATACTAATGTTAAATTTATATAAAAATTGTATTTAAATATAAATGTTACTTTAATTTATATTAATTTTATACTAATATTAAATTTATATAAAAATTGCATTTTAATATAAATATTACTTTAATTCATATTAATTTTATATGAAAATTAAATCTATATAAAAATTCCATTTAAATATAAATATTACTTTAATTTATATTAATTTTATACTAATATTAAAATTTATATAAAAATTTCGTTTAAATATAAATATTACTTTAATTTATGGTAATTTTATACTAATATTAAATTTATATAACAATTTCATTTAATTATAAATATTACTTTAATTTATATTCATTTGAAATTAATATTAAATTTGTATAAAAATTTCATATAAATATAAATATTACTTTAATTTATATTCATTTGAAATTAATATTAAATTTGTATAAAAATTTCATATAAATATAAATATTACTTTAATTTATATTAATTTTATATTTAAATTAAATCTGTATAAAAATTTCATGTAATATAAATATTACTTTAATTTATATTAATTTTATATTAAAATTAAATCTATATAAAAATTTCATTTAAATATAAATATTACTTTAGTTTATATTAATTTTATATTTAAATTAAATCTGTATAAAAATATCATTTAAATATAAATATTACTTTAATTTATATTCATTTCATATTAATATTAAATTTATATAAAAATTGCATTTAAATATAAATATTAATTTAATTTATATTAATTTTCTATTAATATTAAATCTATATAAAAATTTCTTTTTATTATAAATATTACTTTAATTTATATTCATTTGATGTTAATATTAAATTTGTATAAAAATTTCATATAAATATAAATATTACTTTAATTTATATTAATTTTCTATTAAAATTAAATCTATATAAAAATTTCATTTAAATATAAATATTACTTTAATTTATATTCATTTCATATTAATATTAAATTTATATAAAAATTGCATTTAAATATAAATATTATTTTAATTTATATTAATTTTATATCTAAATTAAATCTGTATAAAAATATCATTCAAATGTAAATATTACTTTAATTTATATTAATCTTCTATTAAAATTAAATTTATATAAATATTTCATTTAAATATAAATATTACTTTAATTTATATTCATTTCATATTCATATTAAATTTATATAAAAATTTTATTTAAATATAAATATTACTTTAATTTATATTCATTTCATGTTAATTATAAATTTAAATAAAAATTGCATTTAAATATAAATATTACTTTAATTTATATTAATCTTATATTAAAATTAAATCTATATAAAAATTTCATTTAAATATAAATATTACTTTAATTTATATTAATTTTATATTAAAATTAAATCTATATAAAAATTTCATTTAAATATAAATATTACTTTAATTTATATTAATTTTATATTTAAATTAAATCTGTATAAAAATATCATTTAAATATAAATACTACTTTAATTTATATTAATTTTATATTTAAATTAAATCTGTATAAAAATATCATTTAAATATAAATATTACTTTAATTTATATTCATTTCATGTCAATAATAAATTTATATAAAAATTTAATTTAATTATAAATTGTAGGAAATGATGGTTTGAGAAATATCTTTATGGCGAGAGAACTCCTGACGGCATTGACGACACGTCGTCCTCATATAAAATAATAACAGTGCAGTTCACTTGAATAGACATTGACGTATTGAGGTATTATATTACATATTGTGATAATTCAAATAAATATTCCTACAAAATATTACTTTAATTTATATTAATTTTATATTAAAATTAAATCTATATAAAAATTTCATTTAATTATAAATATTACTTTAATTTATATTAATTTTATATTAAAATTAAATCTATATAAAAATTTCATATAAATATAAATATTACTTTAATTTATATTAATTTTACATTTAAATTAAATCTGTATAAAAATAACATTTAAATATAAATATTACTTTAATTTATATTAATTTTATACTAATGTTAAATTTATATAAAAATTGTATTTAAATATAAATGTTACTTTAATTTATATTAATTTTATACTAATATTAAATTTATATAAAAATTGCATTTTAATATAAATATTACTTTAATTCATATTAATTTTATATGAAAATTAAATCTAATTAATTAATTAATTATTTATTTAATGCTTTAAACCAGATATGGTTTATTTAGCATATTCAATACATGAATCCATTAGCATATTACATGTTGTCTTAATGCGCCTCTTAACTTAACTTAATATTAGTTTATAATTAAAATTAATTCACTGAAATTAAATTTTTAGTGCACAGCGCTTAAAGAAATTAAAAATAATTAATAGGCCCTTGATGTCTGGCCCACAAAGGAAGCTTCCTATACAAGTTGGGAGACAGTACTTGTGTCGAAATAGAGCAGAAAGTAGTATGTCACGTTCGTAATCATATTTTGGGCATTGCCATATAACGTGATCAAGGTCTTGGAATTCAGCTCCACACTCACAAGTGCTGTCTGTAATAAATTTTACTCTGGCTAACGATGCGTTTAAATTATAGTGGTTAGAACGGCATCTATTGACAAAAGTAACAAAGTTTCTAGGGAGTCCACGACCGTGAAACCATGATTCACCTTGATCTTTATGAAAAAGTTGGACATACTCTTTACCCTTAAATATACCCTGTTCTTTGAATGGGGCAGTTAATTTTCGGGGCTGCTCGAAGACGTCTTTGACCGCGCAATCGCTATATACAAACAATACGAGCTCGATAAAATGCGCAACCGAGATTTATTCAGCTACGATTCCCGACGCGTTCCGTTCAACGACAATCGAAGTCGCACACCGGAACGACGCAACGCGTACGACAATTATTACGGTTATGAATTACGAAATCGCACCCCGGAAAGATATTACGAATCCCGCGATCGCACACCGGAACGGTACTATGAATTCCGCGATCGCACACCGGAGCGATATTACGAGCGCAACAGGACTCCGGAAAGACACTACGAGCCTCGTAGTAGGACCCCGAATCGTCGAGACTATTTCGAAAGCTCGCGACAATACGAATCGCGCGATCGCACTCCCGAACGACGCGATTTCTACAATGTACCGCGATATGAATCTCGCGCTCGCATCCCCGAAAAACGCGAATATTACGACGCACCGCGCTATGAAACGCGTGAACAAATACCCGACCGACGGTACGAATTCCGTCGTCCCAGCGAAAGGACCGATTGGCGAGCGGCGCCACGCGAAACAAATCGTTCTCCAGCACCACAGAAAAGTCCCGAAAATTTCCGAGCGAGAACAAATTTCTCGGCCGCCCAGCGTTACGACACGCCCGCGCAAGCAGCGCACCGCGAAAACAGGGATCGATTCCCTACGGAGACGACAAAATTCTGCCGCTATTGTAAACGATCGGGGCACGATATTCACGAATGCCGAACGCGAGACAGGAATTCCACCCTGTCGGGAAACGGCCAGAGCCTCCCGACCGACGCGTCCCTGGCTCGGGAGGCTCCCCAATCCAGCATCCAGAAAACGGTTCGCCTGACCATCGCGAACCAGACAAAAATTCCGAGAGAATCAACGCATTAAGCTTAGCAAACGACTCTCCCATCCCGCGAATAAAATCATCCGCTCCACAGCTATCGAAGCGCTGTGAATTTCTCTTAGACACTGGATCGGAAGTAAATCTCATCCGACAGTCTGCAGTCAAACCTGACGTCCCCATAAATTCCGATTCCCCGATTCAAATTTATGGAATCACTAAAGGCATGCTAAGCAGCCTCGGTTACATAAACGTAGAGATCCATAACCTGATACCAGTAAAATTCCACATCATATCTAACGATTTCCCCGTCGACACAGACGGAATTATCGGATCACCATTTTTCAAAGGGGGAGCGGAACTTTCTTTCGCTAAACAAAACGTCACATTTGGAGACATCACTATCCCATTCTCGAATCCAAAAAGAAAGAATGACATTGACAAGCCCCCTTTAACAACCTCAGCCAACCCGCTCTGGGTACCTAGAATACGTTGCGATCCGAAACCACCCCCTCATTCTCAACCAAGTCACCCGTTAAAAGACAACTCAGTCACCCTGTCGATTAGAAATTCACCTAATGAATCGTCAATCATCGCGCCACGTCCCACCCCAGAAGCACACGAGCCAACTAAAACAGAAAAATTAAACAAATCCCCTCCGATCAAACTTCTTCTATTTTCGACAACCCCCGAACCCAACGTCTCCGCCGAACGAAAAACGGCATCACGCGATCCAGAAACGATAAATTTTCCCAATACCACCGTCCCTAAAACCCGGAAAAACGAAGTAAATCCGCGAATATTCCATAATATACTTACCATAACCACATTGCGAAGTCCTCACAAGATAATCCCCTTAGATCATGGAGAAGAATCTGAAACACGAAAAAGAAATATAATTAAAACAATACTATACAGCACCATAGAGAATAAACGTCATACATCGTTCGAGAATATTCTTTCCCACGATCTAATTCCCGTAAAAATAAACGCGCAAACGACCACCCGATATCGTAAGACTAAACGCGCGAAATTTAAGAACGCGTCGAAGGAAAATAAGGTTATCACCACGTACCCTCAGTATCGAAAACTCAGGCACGCGAAATTTAAGAACGCGCCGAGACAAAATAGATTTATCACGATAAATTGTAACGCGAAACTAATGCGAGCGAAAAGAAAACGCGGGATCAGCGGATCCAATTGCATCCGGCTTCAGCGAACTTCTTCTACCACTCGAAGATACCCCACGGAAGAAGATCAATTTACAGCTTCAGCAAGAAATCAAACTCCAGCCATAACACCAGGGTGCCAGCCTCACGATAAGAAGTTATCGCACCCCTCTGTGTCAGCAAAATTATCCAATCAACAGCAGGATAAGGACCCATATAAAATGAACACCCCGACGAGTAAGACCCACTGCATCCTACACAAGCAGCAGCCTCCCAGCACGGGCACAAGATGTGCGGACCATTTAGGAAACGAAAAACGACTGACCAAAAGGCGAAGAAAAACCTGGCCATGTACCGGCGGCTAACCTGCTATACGGGATATATCTATGTCACCCGCAACGCAAGACATTTGTGCTACAAATGCAGCCGCAAAGTAAAAGTAAGAACAACCTGTCGATTCAACCACAGAAGGCTGCGCGAGTTAATGAACGAGTGTGAAAACTGCGGCATAAAGATGTGCCGAGAGATACGAGTATCCGAATGTGCAAGGTGCTCCTACCGTCTGGCAATAAGACGAACACCAGAACTTTTCATACCATGCCCTGATTCGGAATCAAGCCCAGACGACGATTCCGAAGATCAATGGGACGTTCCAGAGGAACTTCACAGACTCGCCAACGCTGACCAAGTGGACAGCGAAGAAGAAGAAGAAGAAGATGACTAAAAGGTGACAACGGAAGTGATTCCCCTTCGCCCCCCCTGCCCCCATTTTCGAAGCAAACGGTAGATGATAGACTCTGCGACCTACCGTTACCCCCGCGACCCCACCCCCTCGGCCCAAAAGAAGTGATACCCCCGCGTACATTGTTGGAAATTTCCCTGCAGGAAATTTCCTCCCTAAGGGGGGAGGTGTGACGTCGGCCGTTCCGACCGACGTTTGCCGTACCTTGGTACGGAGTATGAATGTATGGATGGATGAGTGTTTTCGTTTTCTAAAATAATAAAGTACGTTAAAGTGTGTTGAGCGCCTGGAAATATGATTTTATACTATATATTATTATATACTATTATACTATACATTCTTATATATATATATATATATATATATATATATATATATATATATATATATATATATATATATATATATATATATACATTATTCTATATACCATTATATGCTACGCATTTTTATACACATATTATTATAACATATATATTTTATACATTATAACATACTATAACCATTTAAAACAGATAGGAATACTCACCATACCCACCCAAATGCCTTTTCCCTATTGCCACACGCGCGAATACGAATGGATAGAGAATGGAGTGAAACGCCGATAAGTAAGAATGGATGTGGAATGAGAGACGCGCCGATAAGCGAACGGATACAGAATGGAGTGAAACGCCGATAGGTACGAATGGATATAGAACGAAGGACGCGCCGATAAGCGAACGGTTAGAGAATGGAGTGAAACGCCGATAGGTACGAACGGATAGGGAACGAGAGACGCGCCGATAAGCGAACGGTTAGAGAATGGAGTGAAACGCCGATAGGTACGAACGGATAGGGAACGAGAGACGCGCCGATAAGCGAACGGTTAGAGAATGGAGTGAAACGCCGATAGGTACGAACGGATAGGGAACGAGAGACGCGCCGATAAGCGAACGGTTAGAGAATGGAGTGAAACGCCGATAGGTACGAACGGACAGAGAACGAGAGACACGCCGATAAGCGAACGGTTAGAGAATGGAGTGAAATGCCGACAGGTACGAATGGTTGGATAATGAAGTGAAACGCCGATAAGCGAATGGATGTAGAATGAGAGAGCGCCGATACCTCTCTTGAGAGGCAACGGTATGTCGAGGCTCAGCAAAGATAAGGCGATCACGCCACCGGTGGTCTACGTGACTTCTAGCACGTACGATCGGTGGACCCCCTTTGTTCAGAACAAAGGGGCAGTCAGTCTTCGTTTGCTCCTCGACCGAGACGGTCTTCCACTCCAGAGTTTAGACACTCTGGGTGGCCATCCACCTCAGAGTTTAGACACTCTGGGTGGACATAGCCTCTGGCGGTTTAGACACCCCAGAGAGCTCCGCGTCGTACTAGTGGCATATCCTTTCATCAACGCCTAATCCTTACCAATATTATCATCGTTATTCCTATCAATTTATTATTGTAATCCACATTATATTAATTCAGTTACCATATAATATATTCTACTTATACCTACATATCTTAGTGTTCATTCATTTCATCGTCGATTATCCCAGTGCAGTGTAGTGTCGTTGCCAGTGCCCTTCGAGTCAGTTGTTCACTTTGAAATAATTACGTGCACCAGAGAGTAAATGAGAGTGCTCACGCCCGGGATTTGGCCGTGCCCATTATAGTGCTGCCCCCTAGTCTAGTGCTTAGCCTGGATCAGCTCCTACATCGACTTTTCTACCCCGGACAAGAACCTACATCGACTTTTTGTTTCTGGCAAGAGCCTACAGCGAGGCGCTGTCAGCGACTCTCACACCGGACGAGATTCTACATCAACTTTGGCCATAATCAGAACGTTCAGTGTATATTGTTTGCTTCGCAGCACCCGTATTATATTCCCTTTCTATAAAACAATTTTGACCTAAATGTTTTTTTCCAATTTTCGTTTCTCTCTCTCTCTCTCTCTCTCTCTCTCTCTTTCATGAAATGAAGGAAATATTTTGTATTAAATTATTTATGCAGTTATCTGCAAAAAATAATTATTCAATTAGGGTCAAATAAAAGGAACAATTACAGAAGTAGACACGTTATACGGAATGAATAATTTTATTTAAACAAGAAAGATCAGGCAACATTTTAGATCGACTTCCAACAAATTAGAAAATGTATAAGGTACTATTTAGTAATTATTGATAGGAATGCAATAACAATTAACTAGGCGAATGCCGATGAAGTATTAACCTTTTGGCAGGCAGCTATGACAGCGATGACTATGCAAATAGGAAAATGCATTTTATTATTCACTTTGAAGGTTTTTTTTACTTTATTTAAATATAATCTATTTAAATCTACTAAAAAAACACGGATTATTTATGTTTGTTTAAACAATTTTATATGCCCAGAAAATTCGGTTTATAAATTGTTTATGAACATTTATACTTCGTTTAAAAAATTGTATTTGTTTAAATAATTTAATTTACAACCATTAGACGCAGCTCGAAAATCTATTGAGTTTGGTCTCATTCTAATCAGAAGAACGCCGCGAAATCTGCTGACATCACTCCGCGAAATAATTATGTGAAATAACAAAGCTTAGCAATTGCATTTTTGCCGTCTCATACTGATATACCTGGCTGGCTGTAGAGTTGCCCGGCCGTGTTTATTGCACCACTTGGCCGCGGACACAAAGCCATTGTCGCCTAGGCACCTCGTCGCCCCAGTAGAAAATAAGGAAAAGGATCTTCTAGAAGTCTACGGATCCTTTCGCGAGTACATTCACGATTACAACAACCAAGCGCAGCTCGAAAGTCTATCGAGTTTGGTCTCATTCTAATCAGAAGAACGCCGCGAAATCTGCTGATATGACTCCGTGAAATAATTATGTGAAATAACAAAGTCCAGCAATTGCATTTTTGCCAACTCGTACCGATATACCTGACTGACCGTCGGGTTGCCCGGTCGTGTTTATTGCACCACTTGACCGCGGCCACAGAGCGGTCAGAGCCGCGCTTGAGAGGCCTCGGTCGTCGAGAAATATAAACATAGCTAATCCAAATTTCCAACTTCCTTATTTTTCATTATTTTTTTAGGAGACTGCGATTACCATATTTGTGGCATTTTTCTAATGCAAAATGATACCAAACATGATATAATTCCGATGATATTTAGTTGTGTAATAGACAGTCAAAGTTTCGGGCGCAAGGAAGGACAGTTGCCGGCGAGCCTTTGAAATGTGCTGGCGACTAGGACTCTCTGCGTTTCTTTCTTTCCCATACTTACGCTATCCTTGCTCGCGCCCGAAACTTTAACTGTCTATTACACAAGTAAATATCATCGGAAATGTATCATGTTTGGTATCATTTTGCATTAGAAAAATGCCACAAATATGGCAATCGCAGTCTCCTAAAAAAATAATGAAAAATAAGGAAGTTGGAAATTTGGATTAGCTATGTTTATATTTCTCGACGACCGAGACCTCTCAAGTTCGGCTGTCTTTCTCTTGCTTTCTCTACGTTCGGCAAAACGACGAGGTGCCTAGACAACAATGGCTCTGTGGCCGCGGCCAAGTGGTGCAATAAACACGACCGGGCAACCCGACGGTCAGTCAGGTATATGGGTACGAGTTGGCAAAAATGCAATTGCTGGACTTTGTTATTTCACATAATTATTTCACGGAGTCATGTCAGCAGATTTCGCGGCGTTCTTCTGATTAGAATGAGACCAAACTCGATAGACTTTCGAGCTGCGCTTGGTTGTTGTAATCGTGAATGTACTCGCGAAAGGATCCGTAGACTTCTAGAAGATCCTTTTCCTTATTTTCTACTAGGGAGACGAGGTGCCTAGGCGACAATGGCTTTGTGTCCGCGGCCAAGTGGTGCAATAAACACGGCCGGGCAACTCTACAGCCAGCCAGGTATATCAGTATGAGACGGCAAAAATGCAATTGCTAAACTTTGTTATTTCACATAATTATTTCTTCTGATTAGAATGAGACCAAACTCAATAGATTTTCGAGCTGCCTCTAATGGTTGTAAATTAAATTATTTAAACAAATACAATTTTTTAAACAAAGTATAAATGTTCATAAACAATTTATAAACCAAAGTTTCTGGGCATATCAATTGTTTAAACAAACATATAAATAATCTGAGTCATTTTTTTAATAGATTTAAATAGATTATACTTAAGTAAAGTAAAAAAAACCCTTCAAAGTGAATAATAAAATGCATTTTCCTTTTTTCAGAGTCATCGCTGTCATCGCTTCCATTGCTGCCTGCCAAAAGGTCAATATTTCAGCGACGTTCGCCTAGTTGTTACGAGCCAGGGCCGCGAGCAGCACGAGTGGCCGGCGAAGGGTTATTACCCTGGGAGTATGGTTAAAAACTGTTAGTTAAAGCGGACGATCCTTGATACGATTGTCAGGTTGCCGCTAGTATGAGTGAAGTTTCAGGGATGAACCTACGTGTGAATGGGGAACTCTGACTTGAAAGATTATTAAGGAGGTTATAGAGTTTAGCGGACGCACCTTGATACGATTGTCAGGGAGCCGCTAGTATGTTGGATTCAAAGGAAAAACGGACGATCCTTGATACGATTGTCAGGTTGCCGTTTGATTTGTGTGTGGACGTATAGGTAATGTGGATGATCCCAATATGAAATCGGGTAGGTACTAGGTTGGAAAATATCCCGATTAGGCGATTGGAATGTCGTCTAAGAGTTTGATAGGTGATGGGGTTGTTAGTAAGCCTCGTAACAAGTATAATTTAATTGATACAATCCGAGCGGTAAGATTGTATCATGTGGGAACGTTCAACTACTAAATTAGGATTGGTATAACAATAATTAAGGGTTGAAAGAATTTAGAAGTGATTAGGTAAAATTCAGATATATTCAAATCGTTATAGTTTACATTGAAATATATGTGTATGTGTCGCGAGATAGTGTGTGCGAGAATAAAAGAATATTACCTATGTTGCTCGATGTTGACGCACTGGCAAGATGCGGGGGTTTCGAAGCGATTTTACGTAATGCCTTAATAGATTTGTTACCGGACTACGGAATCTATACGGTTCAAAGGTTGGTCCGAAGGGGAACTTTAGCCCGATCTTACTGGAAATCGACTTACGAAAATACAGCACGACGCGACACGATTCGTGACTATGGAAGTACTGCCCCCTGAGAGTAAAAATGTACGGGTTTATATACCCTAAAATTGAAGGGGGTGGTGTGTTCATAACCTAATCGTCGCT
The DNA here is from genome assembly GCA_963971365.1 of Lasioglossum villosulum. Taxonomy (NCBI): domain Eukaryota; kingdom Metazoa; phylum Arthropoda; class Insecta; order Hymenoptera; family Halictidae; genus Lasioglossum; species Lasioglossum villosulum. The sequence goes on from CAXARU010000044.1 coordinate 258,850, forward strand.
TAGGACCAGACTCTAGTTTTTTGTCGATTTCCATTAAGTCGAGCCAGAAGTCGGTCTTCGTTAAAAGGGATCAACTAAGATATGAAAAGGTTATCTAGGACGTTTCCTGCCAGAGACGATTTTTGAAGAGATTCCTGTGAGAAAGTCAACGGAATCTGTTCGCTAACCGTCACATCTCCCCACCAAGAGGAAACATCGCGGTTCGCGTGATGCTTTCTCATCAGGAAGGAAACGTCCTAGGTACCACAGATTTGAAGGAAAAATAAAAATAGAAAAAAAATTTTTTGGAGCAAACAAACGAGTCACAGAAAAAGGAGAAAGAAAAATTGTATCGGTGTAGTGTGTTGTGTGTATACTTATAGACTAGGTGTGTCGATTAGGTCGGGACTGCGTAACCCAGTTGGGCCCAACCCTGGGTGACATCGTGTGGCGGCTGGCCCGAATGTTTGTTGAATCATTTTCCTTCTGGGGTTGGTAGTGTTGTCAGCGGCAGCCGTAGTAGATAAAAAGGATTGTTATGGAGGGCTTCCGTCTACTGCTATATTACGGATTCTGACTATATTTGTTATTAGTTCTGATAAATAATCTCCATATTTCTTCAAATTTGTACCAGTTGGAAATGAATTTGGTTCTCGAGCCTGTTTGCCAAAAACCAGTTCATACGGTGTAAAGTTGGTAGCTTCATGAACTGACGTATTGTAAGAGAACATTGCAAAAGGGATTAATAAATCCCAGTCTTCGTAATTTTCCATGTAATGCTTCAGATATTCAGTGAGGACAATATGACTTCGTTCCAGCGATCTATTAGTTTGAGGTCGGTATCCTGAGGTGGTGATTTGTTTGATTTTGAATATTTCTGACAGGTTTGTCATAAGATTTCCAATAAAGCTGGTTCCCTTATCCGTGAGTATTGCGCGTGGTGTTCCGTAAATTGCGATAAAATGCCGTGCAAAGGCATCTGCGATGGTGGCGGCTCGGATATTTGGTATCGCTACCGCAATGCAATATTTAGTTAGATTATCCTGTATGGTGAGGATGTGTCGATTTCCGCCAGGTGTGATTGGTAATGGTCCAACTGTATCCAAGGAAATTTTGTCAAATGCGTCTAACGGTGTGTCGGTGATCAGCATAGGCTGACGAGTCTTTATTCTTACTAATTTCTGTTCTTGACAACTTTTGCATTTTCGGATGTGCTCTTGAATTTCATTGCGCATGTGTGGCCAATGGAATTTTGAACGGATACGATTATAAGTTTTTGTAACTCCCTTATGTCCTCCTATTAAGCTATCATGTGCTTCATAAATGATTTCTTGCCTGTCTTCAATGGAAGGTGTAGTGATGATACAATTACATATTGTAATTTGATAAGGTGAGTCTATGAAGACTTCCTCTAATGTTTTGAAAAACTCGTTGGGTGATAATTTATGATGATCTCCGGTGGCGGATGTTCGAAAAGATTTGATCTTGTTTCGTTCTAGGATAGATTGAAGGGTTTTCAATCCATTAACTATTTCTACTCTTTTTGGTTTATCGTGGAAATTGTCAGATATTACTACGCTAAATGTTTTAAATAACCCATTGCTTGAAATTATGACCTGTCCCTTCTCTGGTCGTGCAGCTAAAAGTTCCTGCTTATTTATTAGTCCAGTGTCTGATAAAAGTTTTCCCACGGGGGTTGTTAAATTGCAATCATAATGATCCTCTTTTGCGGTGAGGGTGTTTGAAGAAATGCTAATTCTTTGTTTCGGTTCCGGCGGCGCCTCCAGGTCAGTTTCGGTAGACGAACCATCGGTGGTGGCGTCGAAAAATGGGTAAGGGTCGGCTGTGCGGTAAAAAGGTTGTCGTGTCCTTGCCACGTGTTTGGTATCGTTCGGAGTTCGTATTACAGTGGGTTGTAAAATTCCACTTGTTTCGGGAAGTGGTTCTTGTGATATATCGAACGGGTCTTCCTGTGCATTGTTCGGATTCTCTATGACAGTGTCTTCCGTCGGTTCCTCAAACGAAATTAAGTCGCCGGACGTACTCGTATTCTTATCTGTAGAGAAAATTTCTGTGGAGTTTGCAGCGGGTAAAAAACGATGGGTGGTGTCCTGGTTTTCGTCTGGCATGGTCACCTCTCGAGACAGACTTGGGAGAGATCTGTTTCTGTATATAATCGGTGAATGCTGCACCTTACCCAGGGTGGGCTCTCCTATTTCGTCTGAACTGCTTGAGTCCCGATATTTCGGCCGTTTCTCTCGGTCTCTGTGTAATTGTCTGATGCGGTGTCCGATTGAATCACCGCCGGCGTCTGTTTTCGGTATCTGCATCTTGAAGTCGGGGTCCTGAAGCTCCCTTGGTATAAGTGGAAGGCAGACGGTAGTCGGATTACGCGACAGTGCATCCGCATTTTTATTAGTTTTTCCAGATTTATGGAGAACTTGATAGTCATACTCCAAAAGACGAAGTTTCCACTTCATGAGTCTTGACGTTGGATCTTTTACAGAATGTAGCCAAACCAACGGGCGATGGTCGGTAACCAGTGTGAATTTTGTTCCATAAACATACGGTCGAAAATAAATAACGGCGTATACCATTGCTAAACATTCCTTCTCAGTGGCAGAATAATTTCTTTCGGCCTTATTGAGACTACGCGATGCGTAAGCAATCGGTAGATCATTGCCGATTTCGCCTTGACTAAGCACGGCTCCAATGGCATATTCAGAAGCGTCTGTTGTGATGATGAATGGTTTGTTGAAATCTGGGTACTGCAAGATTGGTTCTCGACAGAGTTCTTCACGTAATATTTTAAAACTGTTTTCTTGTTCTTCAGCCCATTTGAATTTCTTGCCCTTTCCTAAAAGATCAATTAATGATTTTGCTTTTATGGTAAAATCTTGTATGAAACGACGGTAATATCCCACTAGACCCAAAAATTGTTGGATATTCTTCTGTGAGGTAGGCGTTGGAAAATTCTGAACAGCTTTTAGTTTCCTAGGGTCCGGTTTTACTCCTTTTCTTGAAATAATATGTCCCAGATATGTAACTTCTTTCCGTAAGAATTCGCATTTATTGGTCTGAAGCGTCAAGCCATGTTCTCGCAGACGATTCAGCAATTTCTTGACTTTAATGTTATGTTCCTGTAGTGATGAAGCGTAAACCACGATGTCGTCCAAATAAACGAAAACATCTGTTCCCTGGAGTCCAGTTAATACCTGGTCCATCAGGCGTTGAAAAGTAGGTGGTGCATTTTTCAAACCAAACGGCATTCGTGAAAATTCATAATGCCCATTAGGGGTGGTAAAAGCTGTTTTCTGCCTATCTTTTGGATCCATTTCTATTTGGTGAAATCCGCTGGCAAGATCGAAGACGGAGAAGTATTTAGCTCCACCGAGACGATCCAATATTTCTGTGATCTGAGGAAGCGGATATTTATCGGAAATGGTTTTTACATTTAACGCACGGAAATCTATTACCATGCGCCAACGCTTGTTTCCTTGCGCATCTGGCTTTTTGGGTACAATCCACAAAGGCGAATTGTACGGAGATTTAGATGGGGTTATAATACCTTCGGATAATAAGCCATTAATCTGCTTTTTAATTTCATCTTGATGTACAGGAGGATAGCGATATTGTCTCGTGTTAATCGGAATTTCATCGGTTGTATGTAGAGAGTGCTTGAAGTCGGAAGCCTTCCCTAATTTGTCTCCAGGAAGATAAAATCGGTCGGGAAATTCTTTTATCAATGCTGTAATGCTGCATCGTTCTTCTTTATTCAGGTGGCTTAGATTTAGCGTTTTGAAGATTCCCTGTATCCTATCTTCTTTAGTGTTGAAATTGGGATGGTGTCGTATTTCTGAATAAGTATCTTCGTCCGAAGTACTTAAAATATCATAAGGTTCCAAAATTTGTGGTTCAATTTCTATTTCCAGTGCTTCTTCACTTGTGTTAGTTGCCATAACATGACATTTTCCTCTGTCATTTATGACTGCAGCTTCTCCTATGTACAGTTTATCATGAGTTTTTATGCGTGGTAAATATCCTTCCTTAACTTTCGGATTAGCTATTGTAATTGCAATCTGCTGAGACGTTCGGGCATCTATGCGATGTTTGGTGGGTGTTTCCGATTCCTGCTGGTAGTTGGAGAATCGAATAGGTCTGGTAGGTTTACTTCTTAATACCACTGTCCTATGGTAATAAGAAATTTCTGCTTGTTCCTGTTTCAAAAATGGGCTTCCTATGAGTCCATCTGCTTCAATTGTAAGATGCTTCACTACGTAGAAAAACGCAGGAGCTTCGTGAATGTGTAAAATCGTAGTTCCTAAGGTACGAATTGGAATACTCGTGAGTCCCGTTATCTCGATTTCTTCACGTGAGATAATTTCTGCTCCTGTACCCAAAGCGTTGAGAACTACTAGATTGACTGAGGCTCCGCCATCAATTAAAAATTCTCCCTTTCCTGATTCCAGTTCTGGGATTTTGATGTTGATTCGCGGGGCTGGTGCTTCCTTGAGAAGGGTTTTTCCTCGAAGCGGACAGTTCTTGGGCGAACTTCTTTGGTTTCGCTCATCGTGTCGCCGGTACGGTGAGCGCGATCGAAGTTTAAAGATTTGTTTGATTCGACCGATGAATCTCGCGAATCTCGTCGGAATTTCGGATTATGTGGACGATTCTTACAGAATTTTCCATCATGTCCTGATGTTCCGCAATGCCAACAATACGATTTTGAAAAACGTTCTTTGTCGGTATTTTTTAATATGGTATACCGTTTTTCATCGTACCTTACACTTGAAGTGTCGGTACGATTGGAGGGGGAATTTGAAGGGCTCCTGTGACGCAAGGTCCAGGCAGAAGCTCGTCCTCCTTTTTCCTCCGAATAACCAGATGGCCTCGCGTGTCGATCTCTGTTTCGGTCATATCTACTCGGAGATAGAGGATACGACACTTGTCGATCGTGATATTGAGAGTCCTGGTCGTAAGAGTCTCGGCGGGACCACCTTGATGGTGATTCATTTCGTGGCGACTGTCGCCGATTCCTTAATTTTTTGTCTATCTGTAGCACGATGTCGTAAGCTTCTTCCAGATTTTTGATATCTTTAGAGAGAGCCGACACCTTGAAGGAAACTCGATCCGGTAAACCGTCGATGAAATTTTCCTTGACATCGTTTTCCATCAATTTAATGAATTCTTCGGCATGGACCTCGTATTTTTCCCTCATGGCTCCGCGCGTACAGTAAACCAAATGGCTTGTCCTATCGATATATTGTCGTAGGCTTTCTCCTTCGCGAATATGCAACTTCGCGATTTCCACTTGATAATATGACAAGCTCTTACCGGGAGCGAACCGTTTTTTCAAATGTTGAACCAATGATTTTACGGTTGTAAACTTGTGTTCTAATGTACTTCTACGTGCCGGTCCGACGAGTTTCGTAAGAACAATTGCCAGATACTCGGCCTCCGTACCCTCCGGAATCAAAGTTAACCCGTCCTCTAAAGTTTGCGCGAAACGAATCAAAGGGGGGTCTTCCCCGTTAAAGGTAGGAATTGTCGAAGTAATATTCTGTAAGCATGTCTTTTGCGTCAACAGCGACATAGAAGTTGCAAGTGAAACCGTCAAGTTCATCATGTCAACAGAAGATGTATTTGCAGCTGAATTCTGCATTTTTATTCAAAATGTAACTAGCGAAAACTAGTATATTATATTTGAAAATGTAACTAGAGGAAACTAGTATATTGAAGTCTTTTAACTAGGAAAACTAGTATATCATCAGTACTCAGCTACGAGTAATTTAATATAGTAAACCCAAAATTAAAGTAATCCTAAAATAATTGAACGTATCCCACCGCTGTCACCAGTTCTGTTACGAGCCAGGGCCGCGAGCAGCACGAGTGGCCGGCGAAGGGTTATTACCCTGGGAGTATGGTTAAAAACTGTTAGTTAAAGCGGACGATCCTTGATACGATTGTCAGGTTGCCGCTAGTATGAGTGAAGTTTCAGGGATGAACCTACGTGTGAATGGGGAACTCTGACTTGAAAGATTATTAAGGAGGTTATAGAGTTTAGCGGACGCACCTTGATACGATTGTCAGGGAGCCGCTAGTATGTTGGATTCAAAGGAAAAACGGACGATCCTTGATACGATTGTCAGGTTGCCGTTTGATTTGTGTGTGGACGTATAGGTAATGTGGATGATCCCAACATGAAATCGGGTAGGTACTAGGTTGGAAAATATCCCGATTAGGCGATTGGAATGTCGTCTAAGAGTTTGATAGGTGATGGGGTTGTTAGTAAGCCTCGTAACAAGTATAATTTAATTGATACAATCCGAGCGGTAAGATTGTATCATGTGGGAACGTTCAACTACTAAATTAGGATTGGTATAACAATAATTAAGGGTTGAAAGAATTTAGAAGTGATTAGGTAAAATTCAGATATATTCAAATCGTTATAGTTTACATTGAAATATATGTGTATGTGTCGCGAGATAGCGTGTGCGAGAATAAAAGAATATTACCTATGTTGCTCGATGTTGACGCACTGGCAAGATGCGGGGGTTTCGAAGCGATTTTACGTAATGCCTTAATAGATTTGTTACCGGACTACGGAATCTATACGGTTCAAAGGTTGGTCCGAAGGGGAACTTTAGCCCGATCTTACTGGAAATCGACTTACGAAAATACAGCACGACGCGACACGATTCGTGACTATGGAAGTACTGCCCCCTGAGAGTAAAAATGTACGGGTTTATATACCCTAAAATTGAAGGGGGTGGTGTGTTCATAACCTAATCGTCGCTTAGGACCAGACTCTAGTTTTTTGTCGATTTCCATTAAGTCGAGCCAGAAGTCGGTCTTCGTTAAAAGGGATCAACTAAGATATGAAAAGGTTATCTAGGACGTTTCCTGCCAGAGACGATTTTTGAAGAGATTCCTGTGAGAAAGTCAACGGAATCTGTTCGCTAACCGTCACATAGTCAATAGTTACTATGTATTATAATAATTATTTATTTATTTGTTTTATAATATTTGAATTATATTTGACTATGTATTATATTTGTTTTCATGTGTGTGAAGTAAATGATTTTTTTTATTTTAGATTAACTGTTTTTTGTCGTCTTTCTTTTATTCCCACTGAACATAATTTTTTAAGGTACTAAAGAATTGTAAATAGTACCTTATACATTTTCTAATTTGTTGGAAGTCGATCTAAAATGTTGTCTGATCTTTCTTGTTTAAATAAAATTATTCATTCCGTATAACCTGTCTACTTCTGTAATTTTTCCTTTTATTTGACCCTAATTGAATAATTATTTTTTGCAGATAACTGCATAAATAATTTAATACAGAATATTTCCTTCATTTCATGAAAGAGAGAGAGAGAGAGAGAGAAACGAAAATTGGAAAAAAACATTTAGGTTAAAATTGTTTGATAGGAAGGGAACATAATACGGGTGCTGCGAAGCAAATGGAAGCAAACAATATACACTGAACGTTCTGATCATGGCCAAAGTTGATGTAGAATCTCGTCCGGTGTGAGAGTAGCTGACAGCGACAAGCTGTGGGCTCTTGCCAGAAACAAAAAGTCGATGTAGGTTCTTGTCCGAGCTAGAAAAGTCGATGTAGGAGCTGATCCGGACTAAACTCGATGTGCAGCCAAAAGTGGCACGGCCAAAACCCGGGCGTGAGCACTCTCATTTACTCTCTGCGTGCACCTTCCATCGTAACGTGTTGTCTCGATCTGAGTGAGAATATTCGCACCTTTTTGAGACTCCGCGTTCGTGCCAAGGCTGACCCTCAGTTGTCTTGTCCTTTTTATATAAGCTGTCTCGAAGCTGCGATTCTTTATTAACATTTATTATTTTTGCGTTAACATTCAGTGGCTTCCTAACGTTCAATCGAGTGAGATCATTCGCACCGAGAGAGCGCTACGAACCACCTCTAATATATTTTAGTTATTATTATATTACTATTATTATTATCCGTATTTCCTACATTATTCCTATTCCTAATGCGACCGACTAGACGCGCGGGACGCAAACAATATCTCGCAAGCCTACGTTGGTATGAGAACGTAGCCGGAAGATATTGTTCCCTATTGGGAACTACCGAAAGGATCCCGTGCGATCCTAACGATCACGTCACCACGTACGGGTGCACGTGTGGTCAGGGCATCGTCAACCACGCGGACGAGCCCCGTGAACAAGTAAACGTTGTCAACCACGCGGACAACGTCGCTCCGGAATATTCTGATATTTCGGACGCGGAGACGATCATCGTCGACCGCAACCAGCCCCAGGACGACGAGGACAGCAGAGACACACTGCAGTTAGACGACGGCGATGTTCCAGACCTCGACCTTGACAGGAAGGATGCCGATTCGAGGCCGCGGAGCCCAGCAGATCGATCCCGACCTACAATACGGAGCATCGTGACGCCGACCAATCCCATCAGGTTCATCGTGAAGTCGTGGAGATATCCACCGACTTATGAATCGTTTATCTACCCTGCTCCTCGCAAGTGAACGACACGTGTGCCAATGGCGTCCGTCGAGCATAAACATCGCGGCGGGTCCTTGGTAGAGCCAGACGTACGCGCTGGTTGACCAAAAAGGTCGCGTAAAACACGTTGCGTTACGGGCAGTCGCCGTATGCTATACGCGCGCCGTCCCAGGACGTAACAGAAAGTTCGGCTCCACCTTGGAAGAAGGGGGATCCTAGGATACCGTCTATATTTACCGAGAAGGTATCCGGTAAGACGTGGAACGAAACGGGGATGGTCCCATTTAGTTGCACGTTAACAGAACCGAGCGTTTCTAAAGCTCCAGAGGTGATGCCTCAGATTTCGATCGTTTCCCGGGTGTTGAGTACGGCTTTATTGTCGAGGGTGGATTTTCGGATGAGATTTAACTCTGAACCCGTGTCTAGGAGGAATTCGCATCGCCGAGCGAATTGGGGCGCGTCTGCGCGTATGCGCGGAATCGGGGAATCGTTGGACAATTTTATTGTGGAGACGAATCGTTTATTTGGTCTCCTACTATCGTCGCGGTTCTCGCGGCTTTCGGTGCGGTGTTCGTGTAGTGGGTCTCCCGGTTCTTCAAATTGTTGATCGGGAGGCCTGACCCGTTTCCCGACTGCGTTCTATTGTTAAATTCGCGACGGCGGCACTCATGCATGTCGTGTCCGTCGCGTTTGCAGTATTTGCAAAATTTAATCGCTTCCGTGGGGAATCTAGCCCTCTCTCGCGATGTCTCGGTTCTACGCGGTGGTAGGGGCGAACGATTCGTGTTAGGGAAAAAATTTTTTTGTGGTTCGCGCCATTGTTCGCGTTCCGGGATCAGTGGTTTACGTTCTGGCGTATAGCTACGCAGACGGTATGTGTCGCGAGGATAAGCTTCGTACCTTTCGCGCGAGTCGTTTCGTTCGCGATAAGAGTTGTCGTACGTTCTACGTTCCGGCGTACGATTACGATTTTCGTAGAAACTAACGCGACGTGATTCTTCGCGGAATGGGTCGCGGTATCGGGGTCTGTCTAACTCGTATTGTTTGTATGCGGCGATGGCGGCATCGAAGACGACCCTAATGTCCTTATTTTCGCATGAACGGACTTCTGCCCTGAGGATCGGAATTATCCCGCGAATGAAACATGAGACAGTGAACTTGTCCACTTCGGTTATTGAAGAGTCGTCGCGGTGGCAGTCCAGGATCGCGGTACGGAGGTCTTTTACGCGGGTTATGTAATCCAATATGTGCTCGTTGGCGCCTTGTAGAATACCGGCTAATTCTCCGCGGTATTGATCTACGACTTTATAGGGGCCGAGAACATCTTTTAATCGATTGCACAGTTCCGTGATCGTGCAACAGTCCGTGTCTTCGACGGCTGCGTAGGCGCGGCCTTTGAGCTTGTTGCAGATCAATTTGGTGAGGGTGCGTTCCGATGACGCGGGGATAACTTCACGGGCGCGTTTACAAGCGCGAACGAATTGTAAGACGGAAATGGAGTGTCCGTCGAAGGCAGGTACAAATTCTACGGCTTGCTTGACCGTATAGCTACCTGAGTCATAATGGGATCGATCGCGGCCAATCGTGTCTAAACGTTCCGCGCGCGATGAGTATGAGTGTGAGTCTGCGTCACGCAACGCGTCTATTTCACGCCTCAAATCTGTATATGCTTCCTGATGGGATCTCAGTTCCTGTTCGAACTTTATTCTGTTAGTGTCTAGTTGGTCGAATTGTTCTCTCAGGAAAATTTCGCGTTTCGCGAGTTCTTTCTGGAAGGCGCGAAGTTCCTGTTCGCTCATATTTTCGGAAGGACCTCCGAGGTCTTTATTTTTTGAATTCCGCGTTTCCATGATTGGAACTTTAGTTTGTTATTTATTATCGCGAGTAACGATAGTCGCGTGGGGGGGGGGGGTTTCAACGACGGCGGTCGATGCGTGTCCTACCGACTGCGCCAATTTTGTCACGTCCCGGACGGTCTTTTGGGTGATACAATGACCGCGGCGAGGTCGATGACCTCGGGACGAGAAATAATAATTAACACGCGACCTTAGAACCACGCAGCACGAAAGTCTGCGTCTGATCAGGACCGTCGTTCGTTACCCACGGAAGGTGGATAACGTTACCCCTAATTTTATTGACTGTGCGAGGCGTGACACTTGAAATAATTATGTTAGATCAAACGGAACTCACCACTTATTCAGTTGAGCCGGGCGGGTACCATCCGTATTGTCCTATGTAGGATGGGTAGCGCCACTGTATAATCCTATAGAGTAGAGGTCGAGCGGGGATGGTGATGCTCCGGATCCGCACTAAGTTCTTCCTGGCCGGAGGAAAATCGGGCAGCGCTTCCGCGGTGGCCTCGCCGGTCTGGGGTTTCCACACTGCACTATCCTCGAACTCGGCACTGCATCCGTAGGTTAGGGTGTCCTGGGTGTCCTCGTCCTCTGGGATTTGCCTGTCCTCGAGGATTACAGTCTCGGCATCGGAGATGTCTTCAAATACATTGGAATACGGTTCGCGACGCTCGTCCGCGTGGTTGACGGCGTGTTCGGTGGAACCGATCAGAGATTCTACGATCCCCAATAAATCGCTAGTGTCCGGCGCGGAGCGATAAGCGCGAGCAAGGCGACGGAGTTGTTCTTTGCGTCCGGCGCGGCGTGTGCGACGAGGCATGAGATAGGAGAGGATTTTCTAAGTGGATCCTGAGGTGGTAAATATTGATCTCCGTTCGTCGAGAGATCGGTCGAGAGGTGCGGCGGGCTGCACTGACAGTCGACTCTGAGAAGCTATCGGGATTAAATTTACTGAGTATCTAACGATGTCCGTTATATCGAGAGGTGCAGAGGTCCGCACGAGCAATCGACTATAAGGACACTGACGGACTTGAAATTAGACTGGGGTGGAAACTATCAATATTTCAAAAGAGGATTAATAACACTGAAGGAATAGCACTGGTATAATAACGAGAGTGAAATTGAAGTAGAATAAACAATAAAAATATTTATTCTAACGAATCTAATACAATATGGTTACACTAGGCGAACGGTGTCTAAACCGTGAAAATATGGAAGTACACGGTGTCTAAACCGTGTGGATATAGAAGGCACACGGTGTCTAAACCGTGTGCTAGACGCGACGCGGCTACGGTGTCTAAACCGTAGCTAAGAGACCAAGAGCTACTGCTCTGGTCGAACGATGAGAATAGACTGACTGGGTCGCTCGCGGGCAGCGGCGATGCCGAGTCGGGGCCTTATCGGAGTCACGTACGACTCCGTGGCGGCGACTGCTGACGCAGCATCCCACGCTTGCTCGAGGCCAACGCGTACGTGTTGGGAGCCGTGTGCTGGCCGCACGTGCGAAACTGCTGACGCTGCAGTTGAATTGCAAGGGCGTATGTACTACGGATTTCGTTATTCCCATTGTCGTAACTTCATTTATTTTACACTTAGGATATTTTCGTTTTCGAGAATAGCCTAAGTGGTTTATATCTATATCCTTATCAAATCCTCTGTATACACCGTTGCAATTATATCATTCATACATTTTCATCTTTTGTCGTACTTTTCAACATTCATACCTCTGCACGACGTGCAGCAAACGTCGGGTCAGGACGCCCGACGTCACACCTCCCCCCTTAAGGAAGAAATTTCATGCAATGAAATTTCTTTGTCTCCCGAACGGGCGGGTTGTGACGGGATTTATTGAAATTAAAATTCATAGGATTGTAGCGGCGAATTTACTGTATTTTATCTGTTGTTTGCGAAATTATTCTTGAGAATTTTGGGAGGTCTATTTTCGAAAATGGTCTCTCATTTCTAAACGGAGCGAGATATCGTGTTTTTGATGTGTTTTTGTATCCTCTGTAGAGGAGTCCGAATTCTGATGTGCATGGTTTGCACGTCTCGAAAAATTTTTCTGACCAAAAATAATTTTGAAATGGGGAATTTTTGACGAAGGCGTTTCTGAGATTTTTCGCGATTTGTAGCGTTGTATAGAGGGGGTCCTGAGGTTACTTAACCTAACGCTAAATTTTTATATTTCGAAAATTTTTATAAATTTTTCTTATATTCTAGGATTTACGCACTTAAAATATTATTTAGTTGGATTCTATGGTTTGCTTATTCCGACTCGCGGTCAATGTCTGTCGGATCGCCACGTAGCGAGTGTATTTCGCGCACCGGTACTGTTTTGTGTTTGATACGGTACACTGGATGTATGGAGATATCGTCCATATCGCTGGGGTCGGGGTCATGGGTGGGCGGGGCGTTGATCTTCCTCGTGCTGGGTCTTGGGTGGTGTTTTTGGGGGAGACGGCACTTTACTGTCACTTGTCTAATCAGTGTCGTCATCTGGGTTGGTTATGCCTGCGAGCCTGTAGGCTTCGTCGGGGATGTGCCATGGGTCGTCAGCCTCGTCGTCCTCGGAGTCTGTTTCAGACTCAGTGTCTGCATATGGGATAAATGCTCTTGGTGTTCTTCTTACTGCTAGTAAGTAGGAACATCTCGTACAGTTGGATACTGGTCTTTCCCTACACATTTTGTCGCCGCAGTTGTCGCACTCGTTCATGAGGTCGTGTAGCCTCATGTGGTTGTAGCGTAATACGTTTCTCACCTTCACCTTGCTGCTGCACTTATAACACAGGCGCCTTGCTTGACGCGTGACGTATATGCGCCCGGTGTAGCAGGTGAGTCGCATGTATCTAGCCAGTAGCTTGTTTGCTTCGTGGTCACTTGCTTTGCGCTTCCTGTAGGGTCCACACATCTTGTGAATGATCAATATAAATTGAGATGCCGAGGTGTGGATTTGTCGGTGTACCGTGGTACAGTGAGTCTCTCCTGCCGAAGTGTCCTCCTTATGTGGGACCTCATTTCGGGGGTGAGTGTGGGTTTTTGCTGACGCGGGGGTTTCAGATAATCTGTTATCTGTGCCGCGTTGCGTCGTTCCGAGATACCTTGTCTCGGATTTGTTTCCTCCCTGGCCTTCTGGTGGGGGCTGGGGGGTGGGGGTCGGCTGGCTATGCATATCGGGCATCCCGAGGATGGTCGCCTGGCTGTCAGGAATATCTTGCACTTGTTGCATTGTATTTTCAATTCTGTTCTCGTGTTGTGGACGATTTCGATGTGTGACAGGTTGTCGCGACTGCATAACTCGCAGCGCGTTGCTCTCTCCGGGGTCATGTAGACTCTTCCAAAGTAGCAGTATTGGTAGTCTGGATTCATTCTGGTTTGCTCTGTGGTTGCTCGTCCTCGAGGCGCTTGTGATGGACTGGATGTCGCTGACGTTGTCAGTGGCTTCAAGCCTAGCTTTTCGGGGAACGCTGATGTGCCGTAGTGGTGGGGTTTTAGATTTCATTCTATGGGCATTGGATCCGCTGATCTCGCTTTTCGCACGTACGAGGGTCGGGTTCGCGTTACATTTCGTCGCGATAAATTTTTGCTGCGCTTCTTTATCTTTGAACCTGGTGTTTTTATTTCTGGGATGCTCGATCTTTATGCGGCGTCGCGTGTCGGCGTTTAGGGTTTCCAGGTCGTGGGAATGAATATTTTTACACGACGTTTGAATTGGTATGGCAACATTGTACATTGCCATCCTGGTATTGGATTTGACTTTATTTTGATATTCTTTCCCCTGACCTACGGGGTCGATCATTTGGGGATATCGTAACGCGGTCATTGTGAACGTTTTTTTATGCTTCCGAGGGTTCGTTTCACGCGGAAGTGTTCGAGGGTAGGGGAGGTTATTGTCTATTGATCCATTCAATTCGGATGTGGGATTATTCGCAGTTTGATCATTTTCGATCGTCTCGTGCGCTCGGTGCGTATGAGCGTTTATTTTATTCGGGTTCCCGGGAGTTTCTTCTGGGCTTGGCTCAGAGGCGATCGCAGGTGGATCGTAATTGATCGTCTTGTTTCGCGAGCGTGGGAAACGATACCATTCAGTGTAACTAGACGCGTTTTCGCGGTCGTCGTTTTCTCGGGAACTCGCTGTTCCTTTTACCATGTTAATTCCGAATAGATGGGAGAGATCGTGGCTCTTTGCGGGTTTCCTATTGGGGGAATGGGTTTTATTCGTTTTACAAAAGTCTTTCGTGACGCGGTTATCTTCATTTGTCTCGTGCAGGCGGTCTGCGCGAGCATCGTTCATTGTCAAATCTTCCGAGCTGCTGTCGGGATTGGCGTGGGAAGGGTGGACCTCGATCTCTTCCATTTCCAAAGTGGGAAGATAGAAGGACGCCACTTCGGACGATGTATTGAAACATCGCAGGTGCGCTTTCCCATCTTGATTGGTGACCACGCAGTCACCGAGGATTACATTTGGGGCTACTTCCATACGGGGAAGGTAACCGGTTCGCGGGCCGCGTACATTTACGGCTATGCAAGCGGCGCTTCTAGGAGCAATCTCGTGTTGAGACATGTTGCTAAAGGGGATCAGAATGTCCTTGCATTTGACGTTCTGACCCTGGAATGAAAGTTCGGCTCCACCTTGGAAGAAGGGGGATCCTAGGATACCGTCTATATTTACCGAGAAGGTATCCGGTAAGACGTGGAACGAAACGGGGATGGTCCCATTTAGTTGCACGTTAACAGAACCGAGCGTTTCTAAAGCTCCTGTCACGTCCGCCGACGTGTTGCCGCTCTTCAGGCGCGTGCGACCGCCCCTAACGCGCCGCCGCCCTTCGGACTCGTGCGCTCTCGCCGATGCGTTGCCGCCTCACAGGCGTCCTTTAGCCGTAAGTTATATTATACTACATTTTACGTTATATTATTAACCTATATACTTACCTCGTACTTACCTTGTTATTTCACGCATTCATGTTACATATATATATATATATATATATATATATATATATATATATATATATATATATATATATATATATATATATATGTATATATATATATATATATATATATATATATATATATATACTTACCTTATACCTACCTTAGCATATCCGCATATCTACCTTATATACCTACCTTAATACATATATACATCTACATACTTACCTTAATATACATATACTCACCTATACTTACCTTAATACTACCCAGACATACTGCCACGTTGACACACTGCATCCTTACCTATACCTGTAAATAACACATCCATTTATATTCCGACGATCGCGTTACAATTACGTTAGTTTAAGTACTCAACCATTGTAACGCAAACACCTAGTTGTAAGTTAGATTTAAGACATTTATATAATACTACATTTTATTACCTATCGTTTAAGCCTAATATGATAATTTTAGGTTAACTATTACTATTTTAATTTTGTTATTATAAATTATGTTACGAGCGTCTAGCGTGCGCGCGACCGCAAAAGACGCACGGACTCCGCCGACACGCGTCAGCGCGCCCCACTACCGCGGCGCGCCCCACCACCGCTCACTAGCGCGCGTCACTGCCCCCACTGCGCCGCGTCACCAGCGAGCTGAGCGGAGCGACGCGCCTCGCCACTTCTCCTCCGCGCGCGTCTTCGGACGCAGCATCCGATCTTAAAAGTTCTCTTCGAGAACTTCTTCTTGCTTTCCAGCTCCAGCCGAGAGACTTCGTCTCCTGGAGACCAACATTGTACTTCCGAGCGATTATTTCATTCTAATTATATTTCGTTAATATTATAATTTGTTCCATTAAATATCTCATTCCTTCTCAAATATTATTGCACTTATTTTATTGAAAATATACAGTTTACTTTAACCTCAATTCAGTTCTCATTATTCGCTACCCAGTTCCTCGCGTGTGAGTTCATCTTATTCTTTAAATATCTTACGCTGAATAATTCGTTGTTTGCCAAGCAGCCCACCAGTGGCTCTATTCAACGGATCATCCAGACGCTCGATTTGTGTCTTGCATTTTATACTGAGCTCATGCCGCGTCGCGCCGGTCGAAAACATCAATTGAAGAAACTCGCTCGCGATCTCGTGCCGGACGATTCAGCTCGCGTTAGATATTTTAACTTGCTCGGTATTCGCGCCGTTCCTACCATCATCCGCGACGCCTCGTTCAACGAGAGACATCGGATCCAGATTGAAGCTGACCAGAGACAGGCCGTCTCCTCGCAGATCTCCAGTTCCAGCCTCCAGTCTCCTTGCGAGAACAGCGACGTTCCACAGAGTTCCTGATCGTATGAACGAGAGTACGAGAATCAATCATCTGCAGCAGAGTTCCTGACCACATGCACGAGAGTACGAGAATCAATCATCTGCAGCAGAGTTCCTGACCACATGCACGAGAGAACGAGATTCGACATCTGCAGCAGAGTTCCTGACGTCCCGAACGAGAGGAAGACTCCTTCAGATCTACGCCTATCATTTGCGAGCGTTATTTATCCAGGGTCGGTGAGTCAGCGTAAATCATATTTGTGCGTGTGCGGACATCGTGATTCCCGGGTTAGATTCGGATTTGCCGTCTGGACCCGAAAGGTTGCAGAATTGTTAGCATTGCGTTTTCTCCGGTGCGATCTAAAGTAGATTTTTAAAATTTTTACCTAAATCGCGAACCGGGACGTAACAAATTGGTGGCAGCGGTGGGATCGAGCAACCTACGATGTCGAGTGCACCCGCGGATAATACTCGCCAGAAAAATAGAATCGACGATCCTAAAATGACTCCCGACGAACTAGAAGCCTTACGCGCCCAGCTAAAAATCAAGGAACGTAAAATCCGCGATGAAAGTGCCGCGATCGAGAGAAACCGCACCGACGCCGAACGCCAGATTTCCGATGCACAAGAAGCCATTAAATTAGAACGATTTCAGCTCGCGCAGCTCCGAGAAAAATTAGAATTAGAACGCGAAGCAATCGTTCAGAGCCGACGCGAGATAATAGAATTGGAAACAACGCGCGATACAAAGTTATTAAACGACGAACAAGCTAACGCGTCCGGATTTTCCCTACCTTCGGTAATCCCTACGAATTCAAACCTTAGCACGCATCCCCCTCGTCTAGAAGGACCCATAGTTTATAACCTCGAGCCAGCGCGCGACACCGCACCCATGTCTCGACGAGTTGCTGCATTCGAATCGGAAGATTCGCGAATGCTAATGAAAGCCGCGATCGATTCGATTCCGATTTTCGACGGAGAAAATATTTCCGTCTTAAAATTCTCCCGAGCTTGCCAACGCGCGCGCGATTTGATTCCTGCACAATCCGAACGAACATTAGCTAAATTGATAATTAGCAAGCTTCGCGGACGCGCATACACCGCGATAGAAGACGAGACTATTGGTAAAATAACCGACGTCACAAATCGTCTAAAAGACATTTTCGGACCGCATCACACTATTGACCATTACCGCGGAGAAATGGCCAATGTATTCATGAACGCGATTGAGCATATTCTGCAATACATTAGTCGCGTTAAGGATTTAAGAACGGCAATAATCGATTGCCATAGAACCGCGCCTAACATCTCCGGAATAGACGCGCTTACAAAGGATAGCTTCATCCGTGGTCTAATTCCAAAAATTCGTACAGAAGTACGCGCTCTTCGAAACAGATCGTTACGCGAAGTTTTCGACGAAGCGATCTGCTGTTACAAAGACCTGGAACTTGACCGCGTTAGATACGAAAAATCCGACAGACAAGTTCGCTTTGAGTCGGATTACCGGTACGCAAACAATAACAGGTATAGCCGTTCGCCTTCCCCTTATCGACGCGAGTCATATACCAGCGACCGTTCGCCTTCTCCTTTCAGGCGGGATGTTTATGATCAAGAGTCTCGTTACGATCGTTCGAGCTCCCCTTTGTTTACCCGTCGACCGACCGAACGCCGCGATGAGTCACCCTATCGACCGCGTTCGGATTCTTTCTCACGCGATACACTTGACCGCCCCGGTGCACGGGCACCGAACGTAAACACGCGACCGTCCCCTTCACCTAGTCGCTTCTCTGAACCGCGCCGCTTTGACAACGGACCGCGTAACGATATTATGCCGCGCGATTCAAACGCTTACATGCCGCCTCAACGCAGAACAAATTCCAACGATTCTCGCCCCGGTTCTCGCTTCTGTAATTATTGCAAAACTCCGGGACATGACATTCACGAATGCCGCAAGCGTGAATTCAATAACAATCGTCAGGCTTCGGGAAACGGATCGAGCCTCCCGTCCGCCTCGAGCTCCCGGCGGGAGGCGCCGCTCAGACAATCGGTACAAGCGATAACCGTCTCGAATCCGCCGGAACCGAGCAACGAAAAACGCGAGTCGTCCTGAGCTCCAACACCGTTATTCCGCACGTGGACATGAAGATTCCGGAATTAAAAGATAGCGTGCGAATTATGATCGATACGGGCTCAGAGCTTAATTTAATACGATCGCCCACGCTTAAACCCGAGACAAAAATCGATTATAAAAACCAATTGTTCGTATCGGGCATTACTGACGAAATCGCCACCACATTGGGTTCCACAGTGCTGACAATTTCTGGCAAACCAATCGAGTTCCAAGTCGTCCCTGAATCTTTTGGCATTCCTTCCGATGGAATACTTGGTTCAGCGTTCCTCATGCAAGGCGCCCGAATATCCTACAAGGACAGGCAATTGACCTGGCAGGGACACGAATTTCCCTTTGTGTCTTCCGACGCCTGCCCGAAAGAGTCACGATCGCCCGCACGCGCGCCGTCAACGACCGCCGACCTATGCGAAAACAAAAGAGCGAGCGAAACAGCGATCCCTGGGCGCCACGCGTCGAGTATTATTTCCATCACGCGCCAGGTATACCGGACCGACGAGCGAGACACGAACCTTTCTCGCACATCGAACTCGGAGCCAGGAAATCCGGAAATTAGCGTGATTAGCGTTACGGAAGGCTCCACAAGGGATTCTGTAATCCCAAGCGTACCCTTAGATCCCGAGCCCGATAACCTCAACTATTTTCGCGCATATCACGTTAGGACAGAATCGACCCTAATCGCTCCCCGAATATATCACCGTACCTCGAATCGCGAGAAACCCGAAATCAATCCGCGAACATTAGACTTTCGCTACGACCGCGTCACGGAAAAGATCAGCCCTCTCGACACATCTTGCACTCCTAGAGCCCAAACAACACCCAATCACGAGAATAGCAACAACCGCGAACCGATACCGATAGGAATTGACACTATCACCTACGAACACCCGAATCTTATCGACGATTCGAATACAATAAACGCGCCGAGGCACCGAACGAAGGAGATAAATCACTGCCCAGAGATATCCGCGATAAACAGGGTGACGTGCTACCACCCCCCCATTTCAAATCAAAATAGAGAGAATCAAGATACAACGTCAGACAGTCATCGTCCTCAGTCAAGATTCGTACGCGACATCATGAAGACCTCAGTATTCCTCGTTTCCACGCTCGTGCACCTCTCTTCCGCCCTCGTCGGATACGATTGCGGAGGCAGTACGCTTAACGTAACTACCTTTTCTGCCGTGGATAAACCAAGGTGTGATTACGCGTCAGACCAGCCAATAGTTCATAATACCGACATTCAACTCCTACAAATGGTGGACTTTGACGAGACGCACATAATCCAATGCCGAGTGGAAATAGACAGGACGATTTACCATTGTGGAATGCATTCGCATTCATCAATCGTGAGTAACGGCAGACAACAGTACATTTTAACGATTCCTCGCGAGAGCTGCAGAACAATGCACGAATCCGGGACCTTTTTCATGCCCCCGGCGGCACAAATAATGGGCCTCTCCGGCAACTCCACCACCAGTAGAAGCATTACCTTGGCCGGTTCCCTACAAAACGACGGTACCTGCGGAGGCACCACATATAGTGATCCCTTCGGAACATGGGACAACGTAGTCGTACAGGCCATTGTTAAAATTACGTTGAGGGACCGGCAAGCCACAGTAAGACTAACCAATAACGAAATCATTTTACCATCGGGTCAACGATGTCTCCTTGGACGCGAACATTACCTCGATAATGAGGATGGCCATACGTATTGGACGGCCATCCCAAACACTCAATGTCAATTTAACGAATTTAACGTCCTATACGAAGGAAAAGCGATGCGAGCAACCACCAGAAATAATTCTTTAACAGTTTACTCAGTGTCATCTGACAACGCAGCTTTCGCCCTCACTAGTACCGGTTATACCACCATCTGCGGATACACTCTCACTCGCACTGAACACCCCAAATTATTAATAATTGAAACCGAAAAAGACGGGAAATTTAAGGCCACAAGGAAGTCCCAACTCGCGAACATAGACGTATTCACATATATCAACGCGAAATTCGTATATACTGAGAAACATATTAAAGGCCAAATGATCAACATGTATAAGGATATCATGCGTCAAAAGTGTAAACTGGAACGCCAAATCTTAAAGAACGCCGTCACACTAATCAACATCTCGCCCGCAGAAGTAGCATTTACCATTGTAAAAGAACCAGGATACACCGCGGTACAGTCAGGCGAAGTTATCCACATAATAAAGTGTATACCAGTACAGGTCACAATTCGAAAGACCACGGATTGCTACGACGAACTGCCCGTTCTGCACCGAAATCAATCATACTTTATTACGCCACGCCATAGAATCCTGACAAAAATAGGCACCAAACGGGAATGCAACGAATTAATCGCGCCCACATATCGTATACATGGCACGTGGTACAGATTAACACCAAGACCTGTCGAAACCGTTTCACCAGCGCCGTTACAACCTCTCACAGAATCACTCTGGCAATATAAAAACCCCGCAAACCTAGCCAACGGAGGAATATACTCGAAAGACGACATACAGAAACTTTATGACCATATAATGTTCCCGGTGGAAAGAACAGCCGTAATAAATTCTATAGCCCAAGGAGCTTCAGGTAGAGACTACGCGGAAGGAGCGGTAAAACTATACAACTTATTCGACGAAGACACACTAACTAAAATCACCGACAGAACAAGTAAGAAAATCTGGACAGGATTCGTCGAATTCGGATCGGTGATGGCCGGCCTAATAGGAATTTTTACGATCCTAAAAATCATTAAAATAATCATCAACACCATCCTAAACGGTTTAGCTTTACATAACGCATACGGATGTGGAGTACAGTTGTTAGCAGCCTCCTGGAGCGCCCTCACGCATTTCTGTTTATTCCTGAAAGAGAAAAATAGCGCCACGGAAGACAAACCTCTCGAATGTATAACCACCCAGGCGCAAACCACTATTATTGTACACGAACCCCAAAACCACAACGCGACCCTTAACCGAAACCTTGCCAGAAGACTTTCCTTCTCGAGCGACGAGGAGAAATAATTTTCTCGCCGAAAATTATTTTTCCGAGGGGGGAGATGTCACGTCCGCCGACGTGTTGCCGCTCTTCAGGCGCGTGCGACCGCCCCTAACGCGCCGCCGCCCTTCGGACTCGTGCGCCCTCGCCGATGCGTTGCCGCCTTACAGGCGTGCCTTAGCCGTAAGTTACATTATACTATATTTTACACCACATTATTAACCTATATACCTACCTCGCGCATTTCACGTATTCATGTTACATATATATACACTTACCTTATACCTACCTTAACATATCCACATATTTACCTTATATACCTACCTTAATACATATACAGGCTGTCCCAAAATAAGTGTAACTCCCGGAAGTGGGAGGTTCCTTGGATCATTTCAAGCGACATTTTCCTTTACAAAAATGGCGTCCGCGGCTTTGTTTAGGAGTTATTATCGAAAAACACGGACCAATCAGAGCGCGGCTACAGCGGATTGATTCTGGTTCGGCCAATAGCGACACCACGTTACGCGGGACCTGTCGCCGAGTCGGACTCCGTTCGCTATAGCCGGGCTCTGATTGGTCCGTGTTTTTCGATAATAACTCCTAAACAAAGCCGCGATCACCATTTCTGTAAAGGAAAATTTCGCTTCAAATGACCGAAGGAACCTCCCATTTCCGGGAGTTACACTTATTTTGGGACACCCTGTATACATCTACATACTTACCTTATACCTACCTTAATATACATATACTCACCTTATACTTACCTTAATACTACCCAGACATACTGCCACGCTGACACACTGCATCCTTACCTATACCTGTAAATAACACATCCATTTATATTCCGATGATCGCGTTACAATTACGCTAGTTTAAGTACTCAACCATTGTAACGCAAACACCTAGTTGTAAGTTAGATTTAAGACATTTATATAACACTACATTCTATCACCTATCGTTTAAGCCTAGTATGATAATTTTAGGTTAATTATTACTATTTTAATTTTGCTATTATAAAATGATGTTACGAGCGTCTAGCGTGCGCGCAACCGCAAAAGACGCGCGGACTCCGCCGACACGCGTCAGCGCGCCCCACTACCGCGGCGCGCCCCACCACCGCTCACTAGCGCACGTCACTACCCCCGCTGCGCCGCGTCACCAGCGAGCTCAGCGGAGCGACGCGCCTCGCCACTTCTCCTCCGCGCGCGTCTTCGGACGCAGCATCCGATCTTAAAAGTTCTCTTCGAGAACTTCTTCTTGTTTTTCCAGCTCCAGCCGAGAGACTTCGTCTCCTGGAGACCAGCATTGTACTTCCGAGCGATTATTTCATTCTAATCATATTTCGTTACTATTATAATTTGTTCCATTAAATATCCCATTTCTTCTCAAATATTATTTGCACTTATTTTATTGAAAATATACAGTTTATTTTAACCTCAATTCAGTTCTCATTATTCGCTACCCAGTTCCTCGCGTGTGAGCTCATCTTATTCCTTAAATATCTTACGCTGAATAATTCGTTGTTTGCCAAGCAGCCCACCAGTGGCTCTATTCAACGAATCATCCAGACGCTCGATTTGTGTCTTGTATTTTATACTGAGCTCATGCCGCGTCGCGCCGGTCGGAAACATCAATTGAAGAAACTCGCTCGCGATCTCGTGCCGGACGATTCAGCTCGCGTTAGATATTTTAACTTGCTCGGTATTCGCGCCGTTCCTACCATCATCCGCGACGCCTCGTTCAACGAGAGACATCGGATCCAGATTGAAGCTGACCAGAGACAGGCCGTCTCCTCGCAGATCTCCAGTTCCAGCCTCCAGTCTCCTTGCGAGAACATCGGCGTTCCACAGAGTTCCTGATCGTATGCACGAGAGTACGAGAATCAATCATCTGCAGCAGAGTTCCTGACCACATGCACGAGAGTACGAGAATCAATCATCTGCAGCAGAGTTCCTGACGTCCCGAACGAGAGGAAGACTCCCTCAGATCTACGCCTAACATTTGCGAGCGTTATTTATCCAGGGTCGGTGAGTCAGCGTAAATCATTTGTGCGTGTGCGGACATCGTGATTCCCGGGTTAGATTCGGATTTGCCGTCTAGACCCGAAAGGTTGCAGAAATTGTTAGCATTGCGTTTTCTCCGGTGCGATCTAAAGTAGATTTTTAAAATTTTTACCTAAATCGCGAACCGGGACGTAACACATAACTATTCGGAGCAAAAAATAGTCTGGATTATAACGCGTTTCTGCATGTGATTCGTCAGGAACTCTGCTGCAGATGATTGATTCTCGTACTCTCGTGCATGTGGTCAGGAACTCTGCTGCAGATGATTGATTCTCGTACTCTCGTTCATACGATCAGGAACTCTGTGGAACGTCGCTGTTCTCGCAAGGAGACTGGAGGCTGGAACTGGAGATCTGCGAGGAGACGGCCTGTCTCTGGTCAGCTTCAATCTGGATCCGATGTCTCTCGTTGAACGAGGCGTCGCGGATGATGGTAGGAACGGCGCGAATACCGAGCAAGTAAAAAAAATCTAACGCGAGCTGAATCGTCCGGCACGAGATCGCGAGCGAGTTTCTTCAATTGATGTTTTCGACCGGCGCGACGCGGCATGAGCTCAGTATAAAATGCAAGACACAAATCGAGCGTCTGGATGATCCGTTGAATAGAGCCACTGGTGGGCTGCTTGGCAAACAACGAATTATTCAGCGTAAGATATTTAAAGAATAAGATGAACTCACACGCGAGGAACTGGGTAGCGAATAATGAGAACTGAATTGAGGTTAAAGTAAACTGTATATTTCCAATAAAATAAGTGCAATAATATTTGAGAAGGAATGAGATATTTAATGGAACAAATTATAATATTAACGAAATATAATTAGAATGAAATAATCGCTCGGAAGTACAATGTTGGTCTCCAGGAGACGAAGTCTCTCGGCTGGAGCTGGAAAGCAAGAAGAAGTTCTCGAAGAGAACTTTTAAGATCGGATGCTGCGTCCGAAGACGCGCGCGGAGGAGAAGTGGCGAGGCGCGTCGCTCCGCTGAGCTCGCTGGTGACGCGGCGCAGCGGGGGTAGTGACGTGCGCTAGTGAGCGGTGGTGGGGCGCGCCGCGGTAGTGGGGCGCGCTGACGCGTGTCGGCGGAGTCCGCGCGTCTTTTGCGGTTGCGCGCACGCTAGACGCTCGTAACATAATTTATAATAACAAAATTAAAATAGTAATAGTTAACCTAAAATTATCATATTAGGCTTAAACGATAGGTAATAAAATGTAGTATTATATAAATGTCTTAAATCTAACTTACAACTAGGTGTTTGCGTTACAATGGTTGAGTACTTAAACTAACGTAATTGTAACGCGATCGTCGGAATATAAATGGATGTGTTATTTACAGGTATAGGTAAGGATGCAGTGTGTCAACGTGGCAGTATGTCTGGGTAGTATTAAGGTAAGTATAGGTGAGTATATGTATATTAAGGTAAGTATGTAGATGTATATATGTATTAAGGTAGGTATATAAGGTAGATATGCGGATATGCTAAGGTAGGTATAAGGTAAGTATATATATGTAACATGAATGCGTGAAATAACAAGGTAAGTACGAGGTAAGTATATAGGTTAATAATATAACGTAAAATGTAGTATATAACTTACGGCTAAAGGACGCCTGTGAGGCGGCAACGCATCGGCGAGAGCGCACGAGTCCGAAGGGCGGCGGCGCGTTAGGGGCGGTCGCACGCGCCTGAAGAGCGGCAACACGTCGGCGGACGTGACATCTCCCCCCTCGGAAAAATAATTTTCGGCGAGAAAATTATTTCTCCTCGTCGCTCGAGAAGGAGAGTCTTCTGGCAAGGTTTCGGTTAAGGGTCGCGTTGTGGTTTTGGGGTTCGTCTACAGTAATAGTGGTTTGCGCCTGGGTGGTTATACATTCGAGAGGTTTGTCTTCCGTGGCACTGTTTTTCTCTTTCAGGAATAAACAGAAATGCGTGAGGGCGCTCCAGGAGGCTGCTAACAACTGTACTCCACATCCGTATGCGTTATGTAAAGCTAGGCCGTTTAGGATGGTGTTGATGATTATTTTAATGATTTTTAGGATCGTAAAAATTCCTATTAGGCCGGCCATCACTGATCCGAATTCGACGAATCCTGCCCAGATTTTCTTACTTGTTCTGTCGGTGATTTTAGTAGTGTGTCTTCGTCGAATAAGTTGTATAGTTTTACCGCTCCTTCCGCGTAGTCTCTACCTGAAGCTCCTTGGGCTATAGAATTTATTACGGCTGTTCTTTCTACCGGGAACATTATATGGTCATAAAGTTTCTGTATGTCGTCTTTCCTCGCCTGAACGCTCGAAGCGAACGGACGTGCTTCGCCCCTGCTCCGTGCCTCAGGTACACGACTACCTGCCGCCGCCATCTTAGACGACGCCGCTCAGCCTACGTGGCGTTTTCGCTGACGTGGCCCTTACGAGTTTTCTCGTGTTTAGCCAGAACTCCCGTGAATTCGCGTGGTTTTCATTGTTAACTAGTGCTGATTGGGACTAAAAATAGCGAGAATCAGTGCAGTGATCAATTAATATACAAACTGACTCATTCTGTCGCGACGTGTCCGCGAATCGCGCCGTTCTTTTCCCTGCCCGTCTGAAACTGCTGCTTCCTCGCAGCAGCATAAACTTAGTGTTATTTACCAACGAGTGCATAAACAATTTCGTGCATGCAAACATTTTTAACAAACAATTTTGTCGTATATCCGGGTTTGCCGCTTGCCGCTTCGCCGTTGCCTGCTCCGCGCGTGGGTTTTTCCGCGTGACGTGGCCGCCGCGAACAAAGGACCTTAGCCGCTACGCCGAACACAATGGACAATATCGGAAACCCCAGCCCTAAACCCCAGGTAGAACGGACGAAGAAAAAGAAGGGCAAGAAAAAGAAGAAGGTGGAACCCACAGCAGGCGCAGGAGCACCGGACGCACCAGGATCACCACCATCCGACGCTGACGAGTCTTCGTGCAGCGTGATGGAGATCGATCCCGCCTTGGTGCGAGATCTTCCCACCATCAACAGGAAGCGATCCCGCTCCCAAGCCCCCACCACGGCGTCCGATGGCTCCGACGAGGAAGACCTCCAACCGCGAGTACACCTCGTCAAGCTGGAGCCCCTGGAAAAGGAGAAGGTGAGTACCGATAATTCGGTATTTAACTTCACCGTCCCCGCTCCCGTTCCCCCCACCCCAAAACCGGCCCCCGCGAACTCCTCCGCGTCCCCTGCGAACTCATCCGCGTCCCCCACGTCTTTCGCTCCCCCCCCCCCCGCTGCGGTCCACTGCTGAGCTCGTCTCGCTGTCCGAGCTCACGATGGACCGCCTCACCTCCGTTTGCCTCGACGAGGCAAACAAAATCTCCAAGGCGAGTGCAGAACAAATTCTGCAACTCGCTGGCCAATTCCGCCGCATCGTCGGGGAATTGGCCCAAAACAACAGTTACATCGCGGGCAAATTGTCCGCGATGTCTGCTGCCCCCCGCGCCTCCGCGCCCACCCGCTCTTCGGCCCCAGCCGCTTCTCCGGCTCCCCACCACCCCGCTGCTTCCCCGGCCCACCACCTCCCCGCCGCTGGCTCGTACGCCAGCGCCGCTGGTTCGTACGCCAGCGCCGCCGACCGTCGCCAGCCGCCCCGCCGCGCTGCCGCGCCAGCGCAATTCCCCCCGCTCCCCCCCAGCGCTCGCCTAAACCCACTCGCGACCGCCCTCCCCACCGCGCAGCCGCTTCTCGCGCCGAACGGCGCTCTCCCCCGACCCCGATTAGCCAGCCAAGTGATTTCGGCCGCGAAATCTACCCCCGCCCGCCACCTCCTCCGCGTCACCCCCGCGGAACCCGTCACCGGCGACGGCGCCGCCCTCAAACGCGCCGTGTTCTCCCACGTGGACCTCCGTAAGGCCAACGTGGGATTCAAGTCAATTCGCGCTACCCGCGACGGTGCCCTCTTGGTCGAGGCGGCCAATGTCAAAGACCTGAGGGTCTTTACAGAGAACCAGGCCCTCCGCAAGGCCGGCTTCACAGCCTCCGCGCCCTCCCCCCAGCTCCCCCGAATTATCATCTACGATATTCCGAAGAAGCTGGAAGCCCAAGATATCGCTGAGCACATCCGTGCTCAGAATATCACGTCCTCCCCGGCCACCGATAAAGCCACCCTCCGCCCACTCTTTAAAGTGGGCCGCAAAGACAAGGAGGGCAACGACTGGGTTGTCGAGGCTTCATCTGTCATCCGCGAGTCCCTTCTGCCGAAAGGAAAGATCTACGTTTCCTACGCCTACTGCCGAGTAGACGACTATCTCGTCGCGACCCGATGCTTCAAGTGCCAGAAGTATGGGCACGTGGACAAACACTGCAAAAGCAGTGAAGCCACGTGCTCCTTCTGCGCACAAACCGGGCATACCAACAAGGAATGCCCGAATCGCGAAGCGTCCCCGTCGTGCGCGAACTGCCGCGCGCGCAAACTCCCACACGCGCATGCCGCGGGCAATCGTAACTGCCCCTCGCGCTCGTCTGCCTTGATCCTCAAGGCCTCCCGGATTAACTATTCAATATGAATAGTTATCCCCCGCGACCGGCCCCGCGAAACCCTCCCCCACGGACACCCCCACCAACATCATCCCCCCCCCAGACTCACGCACTGTAGAGCGCATCCCTACCTTAAAAATTGCGCAAATCAACATGCGGCGATCCCGGCTCGTATCGTACGAAGTTGCTCGTATGATAGAGTCCGGTTGCGTCGATGTTGTTCTTGCGCAAGAACCTTACAATACCGCGGGAAGAGTCGTCGGACTCGACTCCCGGAACGTAGTAATTCACGGCGCCCCGCGTGGCGAAAATTGTCAGGCCGCGATCATTGTGAAGGGCTCGACCTTCACACTTCTTAAGCTCTCGCACCTCTCCAATACGCACACCGCCGTCATAGAATTAACCGGTCCCCTCGGCCCTCTGTACTTGGTCAGCTGTTACTTTCAGTACAAAGACCGTATAGAGGTCGGAATCGCGTCCCTCCAAAATATTATCGATTCCCTCCGCGGAAAGCCGATCTTCTTCGGAATCGACGCGAACGCCAGGTCCGCTCTGTGGCACGACCCGCTCCCCCCCAGCTCAAACACGTACAACAAGCGTGCCTGGATCCGTGGGAGGGAGTTTGAGCGTTTCCTTGCGCAAAACCCCCTCCAAATCCTTAACCAGCCTGGAAATCCCCCCACTTACAGTGGTCCCTCCGGCGTGTCTTGCATAGACGTAACGCTGCGGACTGCTGCAGCCGATTCTCTGTCCTCCTCCTGGAGTGTTCTTGATGGCAGGACCTCCAGTGACCACAATGTCATCCTGCTTGAACTAAGCAGTCATAATGCAATTCCAAATCCTCCCCCCATCCTTGGCAGATTTGCGTGTCACAGAGCGAACTGGGACGAATTCGGAATTGAGTTCGCGCGACTTCTCTCCGAGGGCGCTCCCCCTCTCGAATTTTCCTCCCGCGACGACGTCCAGACAGCTGTCTCCCATCTGGAGAGGGCCATACTGGGCGCTGCCTCCCTGGCCATCCCGAGGAAAAGGTGGCACCCCCGTGCCGTTCCCGGATGGACAGAAGAGCTTACGCGCCTTAAGCGCTCGTCTAATCGCCTCCGTAGGCAATTCCAACGCGAGAGGGATCCCGCTCTCCGAGAAGAGAAACGTCGCGCGTACTCTCGGGCCCACAAGGAGTATCGGGCACTTTTCCGCACCTCCGCAAGGAGAGGATGGAGGGAGCTTGTTACCCGAATGGGCCTAGAAAATCCCTGGTCCGCCCCATACCGGACGGCGTTCGGCAAGAAGATTGCTCCGCAACTTCTTACGTCGATTTCGACCACCGACTCAACGACCCAGAGCTGGCACGAAAGTGCCAGTGCCCTGCTCGCCGCGCTCTCCCCGGACGACTCTGCTCCGGACAGCGAGTCGCACGCCATCACGCGACGCGACTTCACTCTTGAAATCAACACCCCCAATGCCCCCGAATTCTCCCTCGCGGATCTACATGTAATAATTAAAAACCTCGGCGACAACCGCACGCCCGGCCCCGACGGTATCGAAGTACCCGTTCTCAAGCAGGCCTTCAGCCGCTCCCCCGCCCTATTTCTCAAAATTTTCAACGGGTGCTTAAAATTCGGCCTATTTTCAGAATCGTGGAAAACGGGAAAAATCAGGGCGATCCTCAAATCCCCTGATAAACCCGAAACCGCGCCCTCCTCTTACCGCCCCATATGCCTGCTTCCCGTTATTGGAAAGGTGATGGAGAAGTTAATAATCACCGGATTAGGTGACCTAATTAACAAACATCCGCTAGCCTCGAACTCGCAATTCGGCTTTAAGAGAGGCTTGGGGACGGACGATGCCCTGCACAGACTGCAGGGAGTCGTTCAGTCGTCCAACGCCAAGCACGCGGTCGCACTCTCCTTTGATATCAAGGGAGCGTTCGACAACGTCTGGTGGCCTGCTGTTACGGCCGAGTTGCGAAATCGCGATTGTCCGCGCAATTTGTACAATGTTCTCATAGATTATTTCCGGGATCGCAAGATAGTTCTCTCCGCGGAATACTCTTCCCATTACAAACCCGTTACCAAGGGATGCCCGCAGGGCTCGGTCCTCGGCCCCTCCATTTGGAATCTCCTCTTCGATTCTTTACTCCGCGAAATCGCGTTAATTCAAAACACGCACACTGTGGCATACGCCGATGACCTGCTGGTCGTCGTGGAAGGGAACTCTCGGGCTTCCTTAGAAATGACGTCAGCCCTGGTCACCGACGCGCTACAGGCATGGTGCAGTAAAAATAAAATGGCCATAGCCCCTCACAAAACAGTTATGCTTCGAGTGAGGGGCAGCCTTAGCATTTCTCGTCCGCCCGTTATCAAAATGGATACCGCCAGCCTTGTTTTCGCTAAGAGCCTTAGG
This sequence comes from Lasioglossum villosulum, assembly GCA_963971365.1. Lineage (NCBI taxonomy): Eukaryota > Metazoa > Arthropoda > Insecta > Hymenoptera > Halictidae > Lasioglossum > Lasioglossum villosulum. The sequence continues at coordinate 289,527 of CAXARU010000044.1, forward strand.
TACCTGGGGATCGTGTACGGTCACTCGTTAAGTGTGTCCGAGCACGTGATCCGGATATCAGACCACGCGAAGGCAAAGTTCAGTGGCATCTCAGCCCTAATGGGATCCAAATGGGGATACGATTTCCGTGCCCGATCGCTGCTATTCCGAAGCATCTTCCTTTCCATAATTTCCTACGGTGCGATTGGTTGGGCCCACAAGCTCACCCAAAAACACGTTTCCACTCTCCAAAGTGCGCAGCGCACTGCCCTTCTCAGAGTATGCGCTGCGTACCGCACCACGTCTAACGATGCGCTCTGCGTGCTGGGACTCCAACCCCCTATAGATTTATATCTGACGGAGAAGCGACTCCGCTTCCTCGTCAGGAAAAACATCCCTTTCGAACATCGCGGGATTATCTTCGCCCCTGGCCTCTTCGACGACCCCCGCGACCATATTACGGCCACTCGTAAAGCCCTTCGCGACAATACCCTCGAACTGTGGCAAAACAGATGGGCCAGATCGGTCAAGGGAAGAACCACTTTCGGTTTCTTTCCAACATTGACGGAGAGGGCCCGCTGTCGCGTCCCCATCACCTTCTACACAACGCAGTTCCTCACCGGACACGGCGATTTTCAGGAGAAACTCTGTCATTTCGGATTGACAGACTCTCCTGACTGCGACTGTGGCGAGGGAACTGAGTCATCTACCCACGTACTCCTTCATTGCAAATTGCATGCGACGGAGCGAGAACCACTAACATCCCTAATAAATTCACTTGGGCATACATGGCCACCACCTTTTAGTATTTTCGTAAGCGACGACGTCGCCGAAGCGTTCAGCTCCTTCGCACGCAAAGTGCTGCAAAAGAAGGAGATGCGGCCGGCCACCGTTGACCGCGCCGCATGACCTGCGCTAGTCCCCCCCATCCTCCCCCCTCCGCGACGCGCTCCCCCCTAAACGCCGGCCCCAATAATTACATTATTGCATGCCCTTTCAGCATTTTGCATGCTCTCTATTGCCTTTAGCGGCTTTTGCAGAGCCAAACAGGAGGGGGTGTCTTTGCGCGTTCCGCGCCTTCGCCGCTCGGTCCCCGGGTCGAAGGTGGAGGCGCGGTGCGCGGCCCCCCCTCTGACATGGTCCACCCGAGTCCATAAATCGGTACCTCGGGGTTGGGGAGCCCAGCGATCGACGAATGGCTAATAGGCTTCCGTCGATCGCCCCCCAACAATAGGCGTTGGCTTCGAGGTGGCAGTGGTGTCTGGCCCGGACTGTCAAGGGTACGAACTGGCGTTTCCATCGCTCTGCGCGCGCCTCGCGCGCGGTGGGATGAAATGTCAGCTCAAAATCGGTCAGCTAGAAGACCGTGCTCAACCAGTAGCGGCGCGAAACTGCAAATCTCGCGCCAAACTGGTACTCGAGACTTCGTCTCGAGGTGCGTTGATCGTGCATCACTACGATCCCAATCCCCGATTTCCGAACGTCTTTAGGAATAGGGGAGGGGCGGGTTGGCCAACAGGCTAAGGTACCGTCTCCGGAATCAAAACAGTAGATCTTGTATGTCGTCTTTCGAGTATATTCCTCCGTTGGCTAGGTTTGCGGGGCTTTTATATTGCCAGAGTGATTCCGTGAGAGGTTGTAACGGCGCTGGTGAGACGGTTTCGACGGGTCTTGGTGTTAATCTGTACCACGTGCCATGTATACGATACGTGGGCGCGATTAATTCATTGCATTCCCGTTTGGTGCCTATTTTTGTCAGGATTCTATGGCGTGGCGTAATAAAATATGATTGATTTCGGTGCAGAACGGGCAGTTCGTCGTAGCAATCCGTGGTTTTTCGAATTGTGACCTGTACTGGTATACACTTTATTATGTGGATAACTTCGCCTGACTGTACCGCGGTGTATCCCGGTTCCTTTACAATGGTAAATGCTACTTCTGCGGGCGAGATGTTGATTAGTGTGACGGCGTTCTTTAAGATTTGGCGTTCCAGTTTACACTTTTGACGCATGATATCCTTATACATGTTGATCATTTGGCCCTTAATATGTTTCTCAGTATATACGAATTTCGCGTTGATATATGTGAATACGTCTATGTTCGCGAGTTGGGACTTCCTTGTGGCCTTAAATTTCCCGTCTTTTTCGGTTTCAATTATTAATAATTTGGGGTGTTCAGTGCGAGTGAGAGTGTATCCGCAGATGGTGGTATAACCGGTACTAGTGAGGGCGAAAGCTGCGTTGTCAGATGACACTGAGTAAACTGTTAAAGAATTATTTCTGGTGGTTGCTCGCATCGCTTTTCCTTCGTATAGGACGTTAAATTCGTTAAATTGACATTGAGTGTTTGGGATGGCCGTCCAATACGTATGGCCATCCTCATTATCGAGGCTGTGACGTCATGCGCTCTTGCGACATGACGTTGGACATACGTAAAGTATGTGGTATGTTGATATGAGAGAAAATGGGATATGTACCGAGTGAATGTGCATGATAGTACTTAATACACACACATTGTAACGCAAACAATTAGTTATAACCAATCATATAATATTGTCACGTTAAATAATCAGATATACTATTTTAGTGCACCCGCCTATGGTGCCCGATATATAATATAATTATTCTAATCCGTACGCCTATGAGCGGATGGATAGACCAAAGAGGACGCGGTCCCCTTTTGCTGACGCGGCAGTACGTGCTCCGAGCGAGGCCACAGTGGCCTGGGAACCCCTGCTGAGTCAGCAGCCCACGGCTCGAGCGAGGCCACTCGCGAACAAACTGCTGACGCTGCAGTCTCTTTGTTCGCTGCAGTCGTGCGTCAACGAGGGACGAGCGAGCTCCCTCCGCAGTCAGTCGCCGTTTATCCGCCGACCAGTGCAGTCAGTCGGCGACCACCACCCGACGCGAGCAGTCGGTCGGCGATCAGCGTCCGACCAGTACAGTCGACGCGCAACATACGACCAGTACGGTCGTGAGGTTTAGACACCTCCCGCGTATACGGTTTAGACACCGTCCGGTAACCGAGGTTTAGACACCTCCCGCGTTAATATTAACACGGTTTAGACACCGTCCAGCCTTGTATCGCTATTATACCTTTATTCTTTAATAAACCATTGTTATCCAAGTGAAGTGCTATACATTCTTCATCATCCTTCGTCCATCACTCCAAGCGTCGACAGCGAGTATCTTACACACCGAATAAAGTAAAGAAATACACGATTCAATAACTATCAGTGTCGAGTCGGTTCGCCACCCACTGAAATTATTGAACGTCGTTAGCTTATCGAGTCGATTATTAACACAGTGTGCAACCTAGTGTCGAGTCGGTTATACCACCCACTAGAGTTTGATTGAGTTAGGGATTTGACATATTGTTATCACGCGCTTGCATGCCGCGTAGTCGCCAGTCCAGACGCAAGTCCTGTGTGTCCAGTCTCCTATACCAGCTCCATAACGCTGGATGGTATTCGCCGTTACTTGGAACATCTGAGAAAATCCGGTGCGACGCGAGAGACCACGTATCGGTCTACGGCTGTCCCTGTAGTGCAAATAGCCCAAGCTCCGTCAACCACGCGGACGAGCTACGCGCCGAGACTGTCGTCAATCACGCGGACGACCCGCGAGAGACATATTCGGACATCTCCGACGCGGAAACAATTAACAACGAACGGTACTCCGACGTATCGGACGCGGAGACGATTATATTAGAACGTGAGCCGGTTTACAGTGAAGTTCCTTTGAAGAATATTTTGGAGTACCAAGGATTACCAGTGACTCCAGTGATTCATGACAAACGCAAGCGCACCGCGGAAGCGCTGCCCGATTTTTCCACGCCTCAACAGGACTTAGCCGAAATCGAGGGCCGAGATTTCCGGAAGTGCCCAGTGATTCACAAAAGTCACGAGGCCACCGCGGGAGCGCTGGCCAATTTTTCCCGGGATCAAAAGAACTCTGTGAAAATCCGGAGTAGCGTCGTCCTCCAGAAGCCGCTACGGATCACCATCAAACAGTGGCGATATCCGTCTTACCCGGGGCAGTACGACGGCCTCCCTGGATATTAAAAGTAATTATAATTCCATTTATAAATATTAATATTGTCAACATTTGTCGAGTTTGTACGCGGTAACGGGCCCTGATCAGAGCCAGACGTACGTGCTGGTTGGATCTAAGATCATCGACATTAAAGTCTGCTTGGATAGGTTCGGGTCGCGATCGACTGGTATTTCCCTTCGTGGAATACCCCATCCAGGACGTGACATGAAAAATTTGGCGCAGTCGGTAGGACATTCGAAGATGATCCCCGTTTATAAATTCCGCGCCACGAGCTCGCAAATTTTTGAAAACTGAATTCCCAAAACAGGATCGACCAATTTCGATCGAACGTAGCCAATAAATGGTTGTAGACCCGCGCAGTTCAAGCAAAAATCCGAAAATGGACCCTTCGACTTCTAAAACAAATCCTCCTACAGAGGCGGAATTACTTGCCTTCCAACAAGAACTAGCAAAACGCGAAGTAGCCCTTAAGGAATATCACGATTCGCTTGAACTAAACAGGATGAAATACGAGAACGAACTCCAAGCCCAACGCGACGCATTTAAAGAATTACGTCGAGAAATAGATGCGCTTAGGGAAACGACCCCTTCCGAATTCACGCCGCGTTCCGATCGCTTCGATATCACGATTCCGCGTGATCATTTTCCTCAAGACCCCGCAAATATGTATACGGTAAAGCAAGCCGTCGAGACAATCCCTACGTTCGACGGGAAATCAATTTCGCTGATGCAATTTGTCCGAGCATGTAAACGAGCCCACGAACTAATTCCAGCCTCGTCGGAAAGGCTTTTCACTAAATTAATTTGTAACAAACTCCGCGGACGCGCCTATGCAGCCGTCGAAGACGCGAATTGCTGCACGGTCGATGAACTATGCAATCGCTTAAAAAACGTCCTAGGTCCATATAAGGTAGTAGATCAGTATCGCGGAGAATTAGCCAGCATACTACAAGGTTCATCAGAACATATGCTCGACTACATCGGAAGAGTAAAAGACCTCCGTACGGCCATTCTAGACTACGGCACAGATAACGATTCTACGACCGAAGTCGACAAATTCGTCGCCGCGTGTTTCCTCCGTGGAATTATCCCCACCCTACGTTACGAAGTCAGCCGATTCGAGAGACAGGGCATTAAAAAGATTTTCGACGAAGCCATAAGCGCTTATAAACAATACGAGCACGATAAGACTCGCTACCGCGATCCGTTCCGCGACGAAAACCGACGCGTTAGTTTTTTTGAAAACAGAAGCCGAACGCCCGAGAGACGAAGTATAGAGCCTTACGCACGTGATAGTTTTCACACACGAAATCTAACGCCGGAAAGGAGAAACGGCAAACCAGCTATCCCATGGCGCGATTCAAACCCTCCTGATCCACGGGACAATTACCGCTCGTCGCCGCCGCGAAAATACGAGCCACCCCAAGCGCGAGAACGCGAAGATTACGCGCCACGCGAAATTAAAAACCTCGAGTCATATCGTGAGCCCAGAGACCGGTTCCCTACGGAAAACGCAAAATACTGCAAGTATTGTAAACGCACCGGACACGATATCCACGAGTGTCGCCGTCGCGAATTTTTCAATAATTCGGGAAACGAGCGCGGCCTCCCGACTGGCGTTCCGCAGACGAACGAGGCCCAAAGCCCACGACCCGCACGGAACGTAAATATCGCAGCCCCAATCGAACAAAGATTACACGATCTGTCAATGTCGTAAATCTGACAGACGACTCTCCGATCCCGCGAATTCAGATCACGGCACCTCAGTTTTCAAAGAAATGCGAATTCCTGGTAGACACGGGATCAGAAATAAATTTGATACGAGCAGATAGCATGAATCCGAAAACGCGCTTAGAATCGGACTGCGAAATAAATATACACGGGATCACCGATGGTCATATCAGTACCATTGGTGAGGTCACCGCTCAATTAGCTGGTACTATACCCGTCAAATTTCATGTCCTACCGACTGCGCCAAATTTTTCATGTCACGTCCTGGATGGGGTATTCCACGAAGGGAAATACCAGTCGATCGCGACCCGAACCTATCCAAGCAGACTTTAATGTCGATGATCTTAGATCCAACCAGCACGTACGTCTGGCTCTGATCAGGGCCCGTTACCGCGTACAAACTCGATAAATGTTGACAATATTAATATTTATAAATGGAATTATAATTACTTTTAATATCCAGGGAGGCCGTCGTACTGCCCCGGGTAAGACGGATATCGCCACTGTTTGATGGTGATCCGTAGCGGCTTCTGGAGGACGACGCTACTCCGGATTTTCACAGAGTTCTTTTGATCCCGGGAAAAATTGGCCAGCGCTCCCGCGGTGGCCTCGTGACTTTTGTGAATCACTGGGCACTTCCGGAAATCTCGGCCCTCGATTTCGGCTAAGTCCTGTTGAGGCGTGGAAAAATCGGGCAGCGCTTCCGCGGTGCGCTTGCGTTTGTCATGAATCACTGGAGTCACTGGTAATCCTTGGTACTCCAAAATATTCTTCAAAGGAACTTCACTGTAAACCGGCTCACGTTCTAATATAATCGTCTCCGCGTCCGATACGTCGGAGTACCGTTCGTTGTTAATTGTTTCCGCGTCGGAGATGTCCGAATATGTCTCTCGCGGGTCGTCCGCGTGATTGACGACAGTCTCGGCGCGTAGCTCGTCCGCGTGGTTGACGGAGCTTGGGCTATTTGCACTACAGGGACAGCCGTAGACCGATACGTGGTCTCTCGCGTCGCACCGGATTTTCTCAGATGTTCCAAGTAACGGCGAATACCATCCAGCGTTATGGAGCTGGTATAGGAGACTGGACACACAGGACTTGCGTCTGGACTGGCGACTACGCGGCATGCAAGCGCGTGATAACAGTATGTCAAATCCCTAACTCAATCAAACTCTAGTGGGTGGTATAACCGACTCGACACTAGGTTGCACACTATGTTAATAATCGACTCGATAAGCTAACGACGTTCAATAATTTCAGTGGGTGGCGAACCGACTCGACACTGATAGTTATTGAATCGTGTATTTCTTTACTTTATTCGGTGTGTAAATTACTCGCTGTCGACGCTTGGAGTGATGGACGAAGGATGATGAAGAATGTATAGCACTTCACTTGGATAACAATGGTTTATTAAAGAATAAAGGTATAATAGCGATACAAGGCTGGACGGTGTCTAAACCGTGTTAATATTAACGCGGGAGGTGTCTAAACCTCGGTTACCGGACGGTGTCTAAACCGTATACGCGGGAGGTGTCTAAACCTCACGACCGTACTGGTCGTATGTTGCGCGTCGACTGTACTGGTCGGATGCTGATCGCCGACCGTTCGCGTCGGGTGGTGGTCGCCGACTGACTGCGTCGGGTGGTGGTCGCCGACTGTTCGCGTCGGGTGGTGGTCGCCGACTGTTCGCGTCGGGTGGTGGTCGCCGACTGTTCGCGTCGGGTGGTGGTCGCCGACTGACTGCGGAGGGAGCTCGCTTGTCCCTCGTTGACGCACGACTGCAGCGAACAAAGAGACTGCAGCGTCAGCAGTTTGTTCGCGAGTGGCCTCGCTCGAGCCGTGGGCTGCTGACTCAGCAGGGGTTCCCAGGCCACTGTGGCCTCGCTCGGAGCACGTACTGCCGCGTCAGCAAAAGGGGACCGCGTCCTCTTTGCTCTATCCATCCGCTCATAGGCGTACGGATTAGAATAATTATATTATATATCGGGCACCATAGGCGGGTGCACTAAAATAGTATATCTGATTATTTAACGTGACAATAATATATGATTGGTTATAACTAATTGTTTGCGTTACAATGTGTGTGTATTAAGTACTACCATGCACATTCACTCGGTACATATCCCATTTTCTTTCATTCAACATACTACATACTCTACGTATGTCCAACGTCATGTCGCAAGAGCGCATGACGTCACACCTCCCCCCTTAGCGAAGAAATTTCGCGCAACGAAATTTCTTGCTCTCGGTGGCGGAACACAGGGTGGATCGATATAACGTCAGAATCGCGTATGGGTTCTGGGGTGGACGGGGCTCTTTCACGCTCAGTCTTTTGGGGTCTTGGGTGGGCTTGGGGAACACTGACACTTTCACTGTCGTCCACGTAATAACACTTTATTTAGTCTGTGTCGTCGTTTGCGTTGTTGCCTGCAGTGAATGTGTAGGCCTCGTCTGGGACGTGCCATGGATCCTCGGGGTCTGTGTCTTCAGAATCCGTGTCGGGGGCGTCGGTCCTTGAGGAACTGTCGGAGTCGCTTTCGTCCTCAGTTATGGCCTCCATGGGTTGGATCCCTCCTGAATTCCTGAGTGCGATCAAATGTAGGCAAATGTCGCAGTCTAATACTGGGGTTTCCTTTAGGATTTTCATTCCGCACGTTCCACAATTGTTACGCATTTCGTATAGTCTGTCGTGATACCATCGTTCGATTTCGATTACGACAGTCCTTTCGCTACAGTCGTAGCATAGGGGTTTTCTTTCGGCGGATATTCTAAGTGTTCCGCAGTAGCATGTTAGCTCGCGGAACTTGTTGAGATATTTTCCCGCTTTACGGTCTGCGGTTTTACGCTTGGTGAATGGTCCACACATCTTCGGCTTGTTTCTCGTGCGTAGTTCAGAGTTGTTGCTTGTGCCGCTGCTGAATGGTGTTCTGTCGTATGCCGCGTTGGGTTCTCTCGAGGTAACCTCTGCTTGTTTCGTAATCGCGAGGCATCTCAGATTTTCTGGCTTTGTATCGCGCTTCGTTTGAGTTTATTCGCATGAACTATTTTGTAATGACTGCCTACTTGTATTTTAACATTACCATTGGGTAGGATCTCTAATACTTTGTGGGGGCCTGTGTACTGGGCGTCGAATTTGCCCTTACGTGGTTCTTTAAGAAGATAGACTTTATCGTTTATAGAGAATTTTACTTGGTTGATCCGTCTGTCGTAATACGTTTTTGATTTAGTTTTAGCCGAAGTTAGGTTCTCGCGTGCGATTCGTTGAGACCCATTGACTTTTTCCTGCAGGTCGTGGAGGTATGCGGCGTATGACTCATTTTCGACTTCAAATAGGTAGGTATCTGAGGATGGGGCGCGAAGGAGGGAACCGAAGACCAACTCGTGTGGCGTGAAGTTGGTGCCTTCATGGACGCTGGAATTGTAGCTCATCATGGCTAAAGGTACCCATTTATCCCAATCGTTTTTATTGACATATTGTTTTAAGTATTCTGTCAGTACGTGGTGGGACCTTTCGATGGAGCCGTTGCTTTGTGGGTGGAACGCGGTGGTTCTCATCCGGGTTATTTTAAACTTTCTGGCTACTGCTTTCATTAGGGCGCTCGTGAGATTTGCTCCCTGGTCTGTGAGTAGGGCCTTGGGTGCACCGAAGCGGCAGATGAGATGAGTAATGAATCCGTCTGCAATTTCTTCCGAGGTGGTTGTTTTCATGGGTACCGCTATGGAGTATTTAGTGAGCAGGTCCTGAATCGTCAGGATGTATCTGTGCTCATCATTAGTTGGGGGAAGGGGTCCCACTATATCGATTGAAACCTTGTCGAATGCGCGTCCCGGGGTGTCTGTTATCGTCATCGGAAGCCGGGTTTTGACGCGCGTGAGTTTGAGCCGCTGGCAACTCTCGCAATTGTTGACGTAATTCGTCACGTCTGGTTTCAGACTGCTCCAGTAGTATTTTTCTCGTATTCGTTTATACGTTTTTGTGATCCCTTTGTGTCCGGCTACGGGTGAGACGTGATTTTCCCTAATTATCTCAGTCCGTCTGTCTTCGGCCGGGATTTGTATTTCGTTGGAGCACAGGAACATATGTATGGGCGCGTCTTGAAAGACGTCTAGGAGTAGTTTTAATATGTATTCCCAGGGTAGGTTATCTAGGAAGGTTTTCGAGATAGAGAATGATGTCAGCTGCAGTTCGTTAACCGCGTCATGCAGTGCCCTGATGCATTCCTTGGCGTCTTCTGGGGAAGTTTCATGTAGCATCGTTTCCTTGACTGGGATCTGGATTAATTTGTACGATCCATAGGACGTGACTTTGACTCTTTGGAACGTTAGGTCCCGGGTTGGCGATAGTTTTCCCATTCTGTAGAGGTCTGCTGCGCCGGCGTCTATTGGGCGGCCGTCGAGGGTGGTAAAGCACACTAGGTTATCCTTCCGCATGATTAGGCGGTCCTTAGTATGTGTTATAGTTCTCCGGATTGGCAACTCGGGTGCTTCTTCGCTCGAATCGCTTTCTGGTTCTTCGGGCGGTTCCGGGATTGGATTATCGCTCGGATGGGGAAGAATTGAAATGAACGGGTCGATATCTCCGTCCTCCGGGTTTACGGTTATCGTTCTTCTTCTTGGGGGGGATGCGGCTGGTGCGGGCATGAGGAGACTATCTTCGTCTTCGTTTAAGTGCTCTTCGTGCCTGCGCGTTTCGTCGTTTTGCTCCCTAACTGATTCCATCTCGGGGAACGATTGTTGGTTGGAGGAGTCTTGGTTGGGACGTGCCTCGAATAATGGTGTTCCCGGCGTCATAGGCGTCCGTGGGGGCGAGTCGCTGTGCCTGTGCCAGGAGAGGGGGAGAACCGCTGGGTTCCTCGAGAGGGCGTCTGCGTTGGAGTTCGCTCTTCCAGGCTTGTAGAGGATCTCGTACTCGAACTCTGCTAGTTTAAGTCTCCACCTTAGTAATCGAGATGTGGGATCCTTTACCGAATTCATCCACACTAACGGGCGGTGGTCGGTGATTAGTTTGAATTTCCTCCCATAGATGTATGGTCGGAAATACTGGACGGCGAATATGATGGCCAGGCACTCCTTTTCTATGGTAGAATAGTTTAATTCTGGACCGTGTAGGATCCTGGATGCGTAGGCTATGGGTCGGTCTTTGCCGACGTCTCCTTGACTGAGGACCGCGCCGATTGCGTGTCCTGACGCATCGCACGTGACGTTGAATGGTTTCGTGAAGTCTGGGTATTGCAGGACTGGGTCTCTGCACAGCGCTGATCTCAATGTTTCGAATGCCCTTTCTTGGCTGGGACCCCACGCGAATTTTGTGTCCTTGGTGAGGAGTTGGGTTAAGGGTTTGGAAATCTGCGCGAATTTGTCAATGAATCTCCGGTAATATCCGGCGAGCCCTAGGAATTCGCGAACGTTTTTAACATTTCTCGGTCGCGGGTAATTTTGGACAGCCGCGATTTTCTTCGGACACGGTTTAACGCCGTTCTCGCTTATTTGGTGGCCGAGATACGCTACTTCTTTATGTAAGAACCCGCATTTGAAAGGTTGGAGCTTGAGGTTAGCTGCTCTTAGACGACGGGCCAACTTATTGAACTTTGATTTATGTTCCTCCAAGGTACGAGCGTACACAACGTTGTCATCAAGGTAGACGAACAGCTCGTTTCCTTGGAGACCAGTGAGGATGTTGTCCATTAGTCTTTGGAATGTGGCTGGCGCATTTTTGAGCCCGAATGGCATTCTATTATATTGGTAGTGCCCGAAGGGTGTCGAAAACGCGGTCTTCGCGGCGTCTGATTTTTCCATCGCAATTTGGTGGAAACCGCTCGCGAGGTCGAAGACACTAAAGTATTTGGCGCTACCTAACTGATCCAATATTTCGTTGATACTAGGTAATGGGTACGCGTCGGATATGGATTTCTCGTTGAGAGCGCGATAATCAATCACCATTCGCCATTTCTTATTGCCATCTGCGTCTGGTTTTTTGGGGACGATCCACAAGGGAGAATTGTACGGGGAACTGGATGGCGACACTATGTCGTTAGCGAGGAGCTCTCGCATTTGTTTATCTATTTCTTCCTTGTGAATCGGCGGATAGCGGTATTGCTTCGTATGCACCGGTATGTCATCGGTGGTAGGAATTTTGTGGGTGACCGCATTGGTTTTCCCCAGGCGGTCACCTTGAAGGTGGAAGAGATCATGATTTTCTTCCAACAAGTCTATTACGTGGTCTACCTCGTCTTTGTTGAGGTGATCCAACGGTATGGTTTTGATTAGTTCCGTAATTCTCTCAGAGAAGCTAGTTCTAGAAGTACTCGCGATTTGATCGTTTTCGATCGTCTCATATGTCCGATGCGTATGAGCGTTTATTTTTATCTTATCCGGATTTACGGGAACTTCGTCTGGGTTTTTCCCAGGAACAATCGCGAGTTGATCGTTTTCGATCGTCTCATGCATGCGGTATGCATGAGCATTTATTTTAACGCTGTCCGGATTTACGGGAACTTGAATGTGGCGATTAAAAACATTGATATAGTCATCAACCTTTGATTCTGTATCGAATCTTTTCGCGTGGTGATCCTTTTTGATCGTCTCATACACTCGGTGTGCATGAGCATTTAGTTTGACTTCTGGGTGACTTCCAGAGTTTGTAAACGAATCGGAATTAATCGCCTCGATCTCTTCTACCTCCAATGTAGGCAGGTCGAAGGATGCCACTTCGGACGATGCATTTATGCACCGTAGGCTCGCTTTTCCGTTGCGGTTCGTTACGAGGCAGTCTCCGAGAAACACTTCGGGTGCTACCTCCTGACGGCGGATGTAACCTTCGGCAGGGCCGTTTACATCGATTGATATGCACGCTGCGGTACGTGCCTCGATTGTATGCCGACGTACGTTGCTGAATGGGATTTTTGTATTCCCGTGCACGATTTCTTGTCGCGCGAATGATATTTCTCCTCCATGTTGGAAGAACGGTGCCCCGATTATTCCGTCTAGATTGATCGGAAATTCGTCTGGGAGGACATGAAATTTGACGGGTATAGTACCAGCTAATTGAGCGGTGACCTCACCAATGGTACTGATATGACCATCGGTGATTCCGTGTATATTTATTTCGCAGTCCGATTCTAAGCGCGTTTTCGGATTCATGCTATCTGCTCGTATCAAATTTATTTCTGATCCCGTGTCTACCAGGAATTCGCATTTCTTTGAAAACTGGGGTGCCGTGATCTGAATTCGCGGGATCGGAGAGTCGTCTGTCAGATTTACGACATTGACAGATCGTGTAATCTTTGTTCGATTGGGGCTGCGATATTTACGTTCCGTGCGGGTCGTGGGCTTTGGGCCTCGTTCGTCTGCGGAACGCCAGTCGGGAGGCCGCGCTCGTTTCCCGAATTATTGAAAAATTCGCGACGGCGACACTCGTGGATATCGTGTCCGGTGCGTTTACAATACTTGCAGTATTTTGCGTTTTCCGTAGGGAACCGGTCTCTGGGCTCACGATATGACTCGAGGTTTTTAATTTCGCGTGGCGCGTAATCTTCGCGTTCTCGCGCTTGGGGTGGCTCGTATTTTCGCGGCGGCGACGAGCGGTAATTGTCCCGTGGATCAGGAGGGTTTGAATCGCGCCATGGGATAGCTGGTTTGCCGTTTCTCCTTTCCGGCGTTAGATTTCGTGTGTGAAAACTATCACGTGCGTAAGGCTCTATACTTCGTCTCTCGGGCGTTCGGCTTCTGTTTTCAAAAAAACTAACGCGTCGGTTTTCGTCGCGGAACGGATCGCGGTAGCGAGTCTTATCGTGCTCGTATTGTTTATAAGCGCTTATGGCTTCGTCGAAAATCTTTTTAATGCCCTGTCTCTCGAATCGGCTGACTTCGTAACGTAGGGTGGGGATAATTCCACGGAGGAAACACGCGGCGACGAATTTGTCGACTTCGGTCGTAGAATCGTTATCTGTGCCGTAGTCTAGAATGGCCGTACGGAGGTCTTTTACTCTTCCGATGTAGTCGAGCATATGTTCTGATGAACCTTGTAGTATGCTGGCTAATTCTCCGCGATACTGATCTACTACCTTATATGGACCTAGGACGTTTTTTAAGCGATTGCATAGTTCATCGACCGTGCAGCAATTCGCGTCTTCGACGGCTGCATAGGCGCGTCCGCGGAGTTTGTTACAAATTAATTTAGTGAAAAGCCTTTCCGACGAGGCTGGAATTAGTTCGTGGGCTCGTTTACATGCTCGGACAAATTGCATCAGCGAAATTGATTTCCCGTCGAACGTAGGGATTGTCTCGACGGCTTGCTTTACCGTATACATATTTGCGGGGTCTTGAGGAAAATGATCACGCGGAATCGTGATATTGAAGCGATCGGAACGCGGCGTGAATTCGGAAGGGGTCGTTTCCCTAAGCGCATCTATTTCTCGACGTAATTCTTTAAATGCGTCGCGTTGGGCTTGGAGTTCGTTCTCGTATTTCATCCTGTTTAGTTCAAGCGAATCGTGATATTCCTTAAGGGCTACTTCGCGTTTTGCTAGTTCTTGTTGGAAGGCAAGTAATTCCGCCTCTGTAGGAGGATTTGTTTTAGAAGTCGAAGGGTCCATTTTCGGATTTTTGCTTGAACTGCGCGTGTCTACAACCATTTATTGGCTACGTTCGATCGAAATTGGTCGATCCTGTTTTGGGAATTCAGTTTTCAAAAATTTGCGAGCTCGTGGCGCGGGATTTATAAACGGGGATCATCTTCGAATGTCCTACCGACTGCGCCAAATTTTTCATGTCACGTCCTGGATGGGGTATTCCACGAAGGGAAATACCAGTCGATCGCGACCCGAACCTATCCAAGCAGACTTTAATGTCGATGATCTTAGATCCAACCAGCACGTACGTCTGGCTCTGATCAGGGCCCGTTACCGCGTACAAACTCGACAAATGTTGACAATATTAATATTTATAAATGGAATTATAATTACTTTTAATATCCAGGGAGGCCGTCGTACTGCCCCGGGTAAGACGGATATCGCCACTGTTTGATGGTGATCCGTAGCGGCTTCTGGAGGACGACGCTACTCCGGATTTTCACAGAGTTCTTTTGATCCCGGGAAAAATTGGCCAGCGCTCCCGCGGTGGCCTCGTGACTTTTGTGAATCACTGGGCACTTCCGGAAATCTCGGCCCTCGATTTCGGCTAAGTCCTGTTGAGGCGTGGAAAAATCGGGCAGCGCTTCCGCGGTGCGCTTGCGTTTGTCATGAATCACTGGAGTCACTGGTAATCCTTGGTACTCCAAAATATTCTTCAAAGGAACTTCACTGTAAACCGGCTCACGTTCTAATATAATCGTCTCCGCGTCCGATACGTCGGAGTACCGTTCGTTGTTAATTGTTTCCGCGTCGGAGATGTCCGAATATGTCTCTCGCGGGTCGTCCGCGTGATTGACGACAGTCTCGGCGCGTAGCTCGTCCGCGTGGTTGACGGAGCTTGGGCTATTTGCACTACAGGGACAGCCGTAGACCGATACGTGGTCTCTCGCGTCGCACCGGATTTTCTCAGATGTTCCAAGTAACGGCGAATACCATCCAGCGTTATGGAGCTGGTATAGGAGACTGGACACACAGGACTTGCGTCTGGACTGGCGACTACGCGGCATGCAAGCGCGTGATAACAGTATGTCAAATCCCTAACTCAATCAAACTCTAGTGGGTGGTATAACCGACTCGACACTAGGTTGCACACTATGTTAATAATCGACTCGATAAGCTAACGACGTTCAATAATTTCAGTGGGTGGCGAACCGACTCGACACTGATAGTTATTGAATCGTGTATTTCTTTACTTTATTCGGTGTGTAAGATACTCGCTGTCGACGCTTGGAGTGATGGACGAAGGATGATGAAGAATGTATAGCACTTCACTTGGATAACAATGGTTTATTAAAGAATAAAGGTATAATAGCGATACAAGGCTGGACGGTGTCTAAACCGTGTTAATATTAACGCGGGAGGTGTCTAAACCTCGGTTACCGGACGGTGTCTAAACCGTATACGCGGGAGGTGTCTAAACCTCACGACCGTACTGGTCGTATGTTGCGCGTCGACTGTACTGGTCGGATGCTGATCGCCGACTGTTCGCGTCGGGTGGTGGTCGCCGACTGTTCGCGTCGGGTGGTGGTCGCCGACTGACTGCGGAGGGAGCTCGCTCGTCCCTCGTTGACGCACGACTGCAGCGAACAAAGAGACTGCAGCGTCAGCAGTTTGTTCGCGAGTGGCCTCGCTCGAGCCGTGGGCTGCTGACTCAGCAGGGGTTCCCAGGCCACTGTGGCCTCGCTCGGAGCACGTACTGCCGCGTCAGCAAAAGGGGACCGCGTCCTCTTTGCTCTATCCATCCGCTCATAGGCGTACGGATTAGAATAATTATATTATATATCGGGCACCATAGGCGGGTGCACTAAAATAGTATATCTGATTATTTAACGTGACAATATTATATGATTGGTTATAACTAATTGTTTGCGTTACAATGTGTGTGTATTAAGTACTATCATGCACATTCACTCGGTACATATCCCATTTTCTTTCATTCAACATACTACATACTCTACGTATGTCCAACGTCATGTCGCAAGAGCGCATGACGTCACACCTCCCCCCTTAGCGAAGAAATTTCGCGCAACGAAATTTCTTGCTCTCGGTGGCGGAACACAGGGTGGATCGATATAACGTCAGAATCGCGTATGGGTTCTGGGGTGGACGGGGCTCTTTCACGTTCAGTCTTTTGGGGTCTTGGGTGGGCTTGGGGAACACTAACACTTTCACTGTCGTTCACGTAATAACACTTTATTTAGTCTGTGTCGTCGTTTGCGTTGTTGCCTGCTGTGAATGTGTAGGCCTCGTCTGGGACGCGCCATGGATCCTCAGGGTCTGTGTCTTCAGAGTCCGTGTCGGAGTCTGTGTCCGGATAGGGAATAAAAACTCTTGGTGTCCGCCTTACTGCCAGGAGATACGAACAGCGTGCGCAATTCGGTACGGGTGTTTCCCTGCACATCTTTCCGCCGCAGTTGTCGCATTCGTTTGGCATGTGTCGTGATCTCATATGCGTAAAACGTAAAGTTTCTCTTACCCGCACCTTTCGGCTGCATTGATAGCATAGGTGTCTTGCTTGACGAGTTACATAAACTCGTCCGTTGTAGCAGGTGAGTCGGCGGTATGTAGCCATACTCTTATTTGCTTTTTGTTCTGAGGTTCTGCGTATTTTACCCGGACCGCACATTTTCACTTTGTCTGGTGCGTATATTGTCCCGTGGTTAATGACGCTGTGAGTTCCTCGTGTCGGAGTGTCCTCCTTATATGGGACCTCATCTCGGGAGAGAATGTCGTTTTTTGCTGACGTGGGGGCTCCAGATAATTCATTATCGGTGCCGCGTCGTGTCGTTCCGAGGCGCTTTGTCTCGGGGGTGGGGGTCGGCTTGCTCTGCACATTGGGCATCCCGAGGATGGTCGCCTGGCTGTCAGGAATATCTTGCATTGGCCGCATTGAAATTTTAACTCCACCTTCGCGTCGTGGACGATCTCGATGTATGAAAGGTTGTTGCGGCTGCATAATTCGCAGCGTGTTGCTCCCTCCGGGGTTGTGTAGACTCTTCCGAAGTAGCAGTATTGGTTGGCTTGGTTCATTCTGGCTTGTTGGAATGTCTGAGGTAGACTGGATGTCGTCGAAGCGATTGGAGCTTTTGTTCCTAGGCTTTCGGAAAGTGCTGATGTGTCGTAGTGGTGGGGGTTTGAATCGTCCCAGGGTTTTGGATTTCGCTTCGCGGGATTTTGATCTGCTGATCTTTCTATTTGCTCGCACGAGGGTCGGTTTCGCGTTACATCTCGTCGCGATAACCTGAAATTGTGCTCGCGCGTTCTCGAATTTCGCGTGCTTATAGTTAGTGAGCTCGTTGCTCCTATTACTTTGCGCGTCGACGTTTAGGACTTTTAGGTCGTGGGAAGGAATGTCTTTGCACTGGTCTCCAAGGAAACGAGCTGTTCGTCTACCTTGATGACATCGTTGTGTACGCTCGTACCTTGGAGGAACATAAATCAAAGTTCAATAAGTTGGCCCGTCGTCTAAGAGCAGCTAACCTCAAGCTCCAACCTTCCAAATGCGGGTTCTTACATAAAGAAGTAGCGTATCTCGGCCACCAAATAAGCGAGAACGGCGTTAAACCGTGTCCGAAGAAAATCGCGGCTGTCCAAAATTACCCGCGACCGAGAAATGTTAAAAACGTTCGCGAATTCCTAGGGCTCGCCGGATATTACCGGAGATTCATTGACAAATTCGCGCAGATTTCCAAACCCTTAACCCAACTCCTCACCAAGGACACAAAATTCGCGTGGGGTCCCAGTCAAGAAAGGGCATTCGAAACATTGAGATCAGCGCTGTGCAGAGACCCAGTCCTGCAATACCCAGACTTCACGAAACCATTCAACGTCACGTGCGATGCGTCAGGACACGCAATCGGCGCGGTCCTCAGTCAAGGAGACGTCGGAAAAGACCGACCCATAGCCTACGCATCCAGGATCCTACACGGTCCAGAATTAAACTATTCTACCATAGAAAAGGAGTGCCTGGCCATCATATTCGCCGTCCAGTATTTCCGACCATACATTTATGGGAGGAAATTCAAACTAATCACCGACCACCGCCCGTTAGTGTGGATGAATTCGGTAAAGGATCCCACATCTCGATTACTAAGGTGGAGACTTAAGCTAGCAGAGTTCGAGTACGAGATCCTCTACAAGCCTGGAAGAGCGAACTCCAACGCGGACGCCCTCTCGAGGAACCCGGCGGTTCTCCCCCTCTCCTGGCACAGGCACAGCGACTCGCCCCCACGGACGCCTATGACGCCGGGAACACCATTATTCGAGGCACGTCCCAACCTAGACTCCTCCAACCAACAATCGTTCCCCGAGATGGAATCAGTTAGGGAGCAAAACGACGAAACGCGCAGGCACGAAGAGCACTTAAACGAAGACGAAGATAGTCTCCTCATGCCCGCACCAGCCGCATCCCCCCCAAGAAGAAGAACGATAACCGTAAACCCGGAGGACGGAGATATCGACCCGTTCATTTCAATTCTTCCCCATCCGAGCGATAATCCAATCCCGGAACCGCCCGAAGAACCAGAAAGCGATTCGAGCGAAGAAGCACCCGAGTTGCCAATCCGGAGAACTATAACACACACTAAGGACCGCCTAATCATGCGAAAGGATAACCTTGTGTGCTTTACCACTCTCGACGGCCGCCCAATAGACGCCGGCGCAGCAGACCTCTACAGAATGGGAAAACTATCGTCAACCCGGGACCTAACGTTCCAAAGAGTCAAAGTCACGGCCTATGGATCGTACAAATTAATCCAGATCCCAGTCAAGGAAACGATGCTACATGAAACTTCCCCAGAAGACGCCAAGGAATGCATCAGGGCACTGCATGACGCGGTTAACGAACTGCAGCTGACATCATTCTCTATCTCGAAAACCTTCCTAGATAACCTACCCTGGGAATACATATTAAAACTACTCCTAGACGTCTTTCAAGACGCGCCCATACATATGTTCCTGTGCTCCAACGAAATACAAATCCCGGCCGAAGACAGACGGACTGAGATAATTAGGGAAAATCACGTCTCACCCGTAGCCGGACACAAAGGGATCACAAAAACGTATAAACGAATACGAGAAAAATACTACTGGAGCAGTCTGAAACCAGACGTGACGAATTACGTCAACAATTGCGAGAGTTGCCAGCGGCTCAAACTCACGCGCGTCAAAACCCGGCTTCCGATGACGATAACAGACACCCCGGGACGCGCATTCGACAAGGTTTCAATCGATATAGTGGGACCCCTTCCCCCAACTAATGATGAGCACAGATACATCCTGACGATTCAGGACCTGCTCACTAAATACTCCATAGCGGTACCCATGAAAACAACCACCTCGGAAGAAATTGCAGACGGATTCATTACTCATCTCATCTGCCGCTTCGGTGCACCCAAGGCCCTACTCACAGACCAGGGAGCAAATCTCACGAGCGCCCTAATGAAAGCAGTAGCCAGAAAGTTTAAAATAACCCGGATGAGAACCACCGCGTTCCACCCACAAAGCAACGGCTCCATCGAAAGGTCCCACCACGTACTGACAGAATACTTAAAACAATATGTCAATAAAAACGATTGGGATAAATGGGTACCTTTAGCCATGATGAGCTACAATTCCAGCGTCCATGAAGGCACCAACTTCACGCCACACGAGTTGGTCTTCGGTTCCCTCCTTCGCGCCCCATCCTCAGATACCTACCTATTTGAAGTCGAAAATGAGTCATACGCCGCATACCTCCACGACCTGCAGGAAAAAGTCAATGGGTCTCAACGAATCGCACGCGAGAACCTAACTTCGGCTAAAACTAAATCAAAAACGTATTACGACAGACGGATCAACCAAGTAAAATTCTCTATAAACGATAAAGTCTATCTTCTTAAAGAACCACGTAAGGGCAAATTCGACGCCCAGTACACAGGCCCCCACAAAGTATTAGAGATCCTACCCAATGGTAATGTTAAAATACAAGTAGGCAGTCATTACAAAATAGTTCATGCGAATAAACTCAAACGAAGCGCGATACAAAGCCACGAGCAATCCGGTCCCACGGTAACCCGAAACGCAGCTCCGATTGCATCGCGACACACAACCCCCATAGAAGATAGGACCAAGCCTCCAAAGACGAACTCAGCAGAAAATCTGAGATGCCTCGCGATTACGAAACAAGCAGAAGTTACCTCAAGAGAACCCAACGCGGCATACGACAGAACACCATTCAGCAGCGGCACAAGCAACACCTCTGAACTACGCACGAGAAACAAGCCGAAGATGTGTGGACCATTCACCAAGCGTAAAACCGCAGACCGTAAAGCGGGAAAATATCTCAACAAGTTCCGCGAGCTAACATGCTACTGCGGAACACTTAGAATATCCGCCGAAAGAAAACCCCTATGCTACGACTGTAGCGAAAGGACTGTCGTAATCGAAATCGAACGATGGTATCACGACAGACTATACGAAATGCGTAACAATTGTGGAACGTGCGGAATGAAAATCCTAAAGGAAACCCCAGTATTAGACTGCGACATTTGCCTACATTTGATCGCACTCAGGAATTCAGGAGGGATCCAACCCATGGAGGCCATAACTGAGGACGAAAGCGACTCCGACAGTTCCTCAAGTACCGACGCCCCCGACACGGATTCTGAAGACACAGACCCCGAGGATCCATGGCACGTCCCAGACGAGGCCTACACATTCACAGCAGGCAACAACGCAAACGACGACACAGACTAAATAAAGTGTTATTACGTGGACGACAGTGAAAGTGTCAGTGTTCCCCAAGCCCACCCAAGACCCCAAAAGACTGAACGTGAAAGAGCCCCGTCCACCCCAGAACCCATACGCGATTCTGACGTTATATCGATCCACCCTGTGTTCCGCCACCGAGAGCAAGAAATTTCGTTGCGCGAAATTTCTTCGCTAAGGGGGGAGGTGTGACGTCATGCGCTCTTGCGACATGACGTTGGACATACGTAAAGTATGTGGTATGTTGATATGAGAGAAAATGGGATATGTACCGAGTGAATGTGCATGATAGTACTTAATACACACACATTGTAACGCAAACAATTAGTTATAACCAATCATATAATATTGTCACGTTAAATAATCAGATATACTATTTTAGTGCACCCGCCTATGGTGCCCGATATATAATATAATTATTCTAATCCGTACGCCTATGAGCGGATGGATAGACCAAAGAGGACGCGGTCCCCTTTTGCTGACGCGGCAGTACGTGCTCCGAGCGAGGCCACAGTGGCCTGGGAACCCCTGCTGAGTCAGCAGCCCACGGCTCGAGCGAGGCCACTCGCGAACAAACTGCTGACGCTGCAGTCTCTTTGTTCGCTGCAGTCGTGCGTCAACGAGGGACGAGCGAGCTCCCTCCGCAGTCAGTCGGCGACCACCACCCGACGCGAACAGTCGGCGACCACCACCCGACGCGAACAGTCGGCGACCACCACCCGACGCGAACAGTCGGCGATCAGCATCCGACCAGTACAATCGACGCGCAACATACGACCAGTACGGTCGTGAGGTTTAGACACCTCCCGCGTATACGGTTTAGACACCGTCCGGTAACCGAGGTTTAGACACCTCCCGCGTTAATATTAACACGGTTTAGACACCGTCCAGCCTTGTATCGCTATTATACCTTTATTCTTTAATAAACCATTGTTATCCAAGTGAAGTGCTATACATTCTTCATCATCCTTCGTCCATCACTCCAAGCGTCGACAGCGAGTATCTTACACACCGAATAAAGTAAAGAAATACACGATTCAATAACTATCAGTGTCGAGTCGGTTCGCCACCCACTGAAATTATTGAACGTCGTTAGCTTATCGAGTCGATTATTAACATAGTGTGCAACCTAGTGTCGAGTCGGTTATACCACCCACTAGAGTTTGATTGAGTTAGGGATTTGACATATTGTTATCACGCGCTTGCATGCCGCGTAGTCGCCAGTCCAGACGCAAGTCCTGTGTGTCCAGTCTCCTATACCAGCTCCATAACGCTGGATGGTATTCGCCGTTACTTGGAACATCTGAGAAAATCCGGTGCGACGCGAGAGACCACGTATCGGTCTACGGCTGTCCCTGTAGTGCAAATAGCCCAAGCTCCGTCAACCACGCGGACGAGCTACGCGCCGAGACTGTCGTCAATCACGCGGACGACCCGCGAGAGACATATTCGGACATCTCCGACGCGGAAACAATTAACAACGAACGGTACTCCGACGTATCGGACGCGGAGAAGATTATATTAGAACGTGAGCCGGTTTACAGTGAAGTTCCTTTGAAGAATATTTTGGAGTACCAAGGATTACCAGTGACTCCAGTGATTCATGACAAACGCAAGCGCACCGCGGAAGCGCTGCCCGATTTTTCCACGCCTCAACAGGACTTAGCCGAAATCGAGGGCCGAGATTTCCGGAAGTGCCCAGTGATTCACAAAAGTCACGAGGCCACCGCGGGAGCGCTGGCCAATTTTTCCCGGGATCAAAAGAACTCTGTGAAAATCCGGAGTAGCGTCGTCCTCCAGAAGCCGCTACGGATCACCATCAAACAGTGGCGATATCCGTCTTACCCGGGGCAGTACGACGGCCTCCCTGGATATTAAAAGTAATTATAATTCCATTTATAAATATTAATATTGTCAACATTTGTCGAGTTTGTACGCGGTAACGGGCCCTGATCAGAGCCAGACGTACGTGCTGGTTGGATCTAAGATCATCGACATTAAAGTCTGCTTGGATAGGTTCGGGTCGCGATCGACTGGTATTTCCCTTCGTGGAATACCCCATCCAGGACGTGACAACGGCATTCTCTCCCGAGATGAGGTCCCATATAAGGAGGACACTCCGACAAGAGGAACTCACAACGTCATTAACCACGGGACAATATACACACCAGACAAAGTGAAAATGTGCGGTCCGGGTAAAATACGCAGAACCTCAGAACAAAAAGCAAATAAGAGTATGGCTACATACCGCCGACTCACCTGCTACAACGGACGAGTTTATGTAACTCGTCAAGCAAGACACCTATGCTATCAATGCAGCCGAAAGGTGCGGGTAAGAGAAACTTTACGTTTTACGCATATGAGATCACGACACATGCCAAACGAATGCGACAACTGCGGCGGAAAGATGTGCAGGGAAACACCCGTACCGAATTGCGCACGCTGTTCGTATCTCCTGGCAGTAAGGCGGACACCAAGAGTTTTTATTCCCTATCCGGACACAGACTCCGACACGGACTCTGAAGACACAGACCCTGAGGATCCATGGCGCGTCCCAGACGAGGCCTACACATTCACAGCAGGCAACAACGCAAACGACGACACAGACTAAATAAAGTGTTATTACGTGAACGACAGTGAAAGTGTCAGTGTTCCCCAAGCCCACCCAAGACCCCAAAAGACTGAACGTGAGAGAGCCCCGTCCACCCCAGAACCCATACGCGATTCTGACGCTATATCTATCCAGCCTGTGTTCCGCCACCGAGAGCAAGAAATTTCGTTGCGCGAAATTTCTTCGCTAAGGGGGGAGGTGTGACGTCATGCGCTCTTGCGACATGACGTTGGACATACGTAAAGTATGTAGTATGTTGATATGAGAGAAAATGGGATATGTACCGAGTGAATGTGCATGATAGTACTTAATACACACACATTGTAACGCAAACAATTAGTTATAACCAATCATATAATATTGTCACGTTAAATAATCAGATATACTATTTTAGTGCACCCGCCTATGGTGCCCGATATATAATATAATTATTCTAATCCGTACGCCTATGAGCGGATGGATAGACCAAAGAGGACGCGGTCCCCTTTTGCTGACGCGGCAGTACGTGCTCCGAGCGAGGCCACAGTGGCCTGGGAACCCCTGCTGAGTCAGCAGCCCACGGCTCGAGCGAGGCCACTCGCGAACAAACTGCTGACGCTGCAGTCTCTTTGTTCGCTGCAGTCGTGCGTCAACGAGGGACGAGCGAGCTCCCTCCGCAGTCAGTCGCCGTTTATCCGCCGACCAGTGCAGTCAGTCGGCGACCACCACCCGACGCGAGCAGTCGGTCGGCGATCAGCGTCCGACCAGTACAGTCGACGCGCAACATACGACCAGTACGGTCGTGAGGTTTAGACACCTCCCGCGTATACGGTTTAGACACCGTCCGGTAACCGAGGTTTAGACACCTCCCGCGTTAATATTAACACGGTTTAGACACCGTCCAGCCTTGTATCGCTATTATACCTTTATTCTTTAATAAACCATTGTTATCCAAGTGAAGTGCTATACATTCTTCATCATCCTTCGTCCATCACTCCAAGCGTCGACAGCGAGTATCTTACACACCGAATAAAGTAAAGAAATACACGATTCAATAACTATCAGTGTCGAGTCGGTTCGCCACCCACTGAAATTATTGAACGTCGTTAGCTTATCGAGTCGATTATTAACACAGTGTGCAACCTAGTGTCGAGTCGGTTATACCACCCACTAGAGTTTGATTGAGTTAGGGATTTGACATATTGTTATCACGCGCTTGCATGCCGCGTAGTCGCCAGTCCAGACGCAAGTCCTGTGTGTCCAGTCTCCTATACCAGCTCCATAACGCTGGATGGTATTCGCCGTTACTTGGAACATCTGAGAAAATCCGGTGCGACGCGAGAGACCACGTATCGGTCTACGGCTGTCCCTGTAGTGCAAATAGCCCAAGCTCCGTCAACCACGCGGACGAGCTACGCGCCGAGACTGTCGTCAATCACGCGGACGACCCGCGAGAGACATATTCGGACATCTCCGACGCGGAAACAATTAACAACGAACGGTACTCCGACGTATCGGACGCGGAGACGATTATATTAGAACGTGAGCCGGTTTACAGTGAAGTTCCTTTGAAGAATATTTTGGAGTACCAAGGATTACCAGTGACTCCAGTGATTCATGACAAACGCAAGCGCACCGCGGAAGCGCTGCCCGATTTTTCCACGCCTCAACAGGACTTAGCCGAAATCGAGGGCCGAGATTTCCGGAAGTGCCCAGTGATTCACAAAAGTCACGAGGCCACCGCGGGAGCGCTGGCCAATTTTTCCCGGGATCAAAAGAACTCTGTGAAAATCCGGAGTAGCGTCGTCCTCCAGAAGCCGCTACGGATCACCATCAAACAGTGGCGATATCCGTCTTACCCGGGGCAGTACGACGGCCTCCCTGGATATTAAAAGTAATTATAATTCCATTTATAAATATTAATATTGTCAACATTTGTCGAGTTTGTACGCGGTAACGGGCCCTGATCAGAGCCAGACGTACGTGCTGGTTGGATCTAAGATCATCGACATTAAAGTCTGCTTGGATAGGTTCGGGTCGCGATCGACTGGTATTTCCCTTCGTGGAATACCCCATCCAGGACGTGACAACGGCATTCTCTCCCGAGATGAGGTCCCATATAAGGAGGACACTCCGACAAGAGGAACTCACAACGTCATTAACCACGGGACAATATACACACCAGACAAAGTGAAAATGTGCGGTCCGGGTAAAATACGCAGAACCTCAGAACAAAAAGCAAATAAGAGTATGGCTACATACCGCCGACTCACCTGCTACAACGGACGAGTTTATGTAACTCGTCAAGCAAGACACCTATGCTATCAATGCAGCCGAAAGGTGCGGGTAAGAGAAACTTTACGTTTTACGCATATGAGATCACGACACATGCCAAACGAATGCGACAACTGCGGCGGAAAGATGTGCAGGGAAACACCCGTACCGAATTGCGCACGCTGTTCGTATCTCCTGGCAGTAAGGCGGACACCAAGAGTTTTTATTCCCTATCCGGACACAGACTCCGACACGGACTCTGAAGACACAGACCCTGAGGATCCATGGCGCGTCCCAGACGAGGCCTACACATTCACAGCAGGCAACAACGCAAACGACGACACAGACTAAATAAAGTGTTATTACGTGAACGACAGTGAAAGTGTCAGTGTTCCCCAAGCCCACCCAAGACCCCAAAAGACTGAACGTGAGAGAGCCCCGTCCACCCCAGAACCCATACGCGATTCTGACGCTATATCTATCCAGCCTGTGTTCCGCCACCGAGAGCAAGAAATTTCGTTGCGCGAAATTTCTTCGCTAAGGGGGGAGGTGTGACGTCATGCGCTCTTGCGACATGACGTTGGACATACGTAAAGTATGTAGTATGTTGATATGAGAGAAAATGGGATATGTACCGAGTGAATGTGCATGATAGTACTTAATACACACACATTGTAACGCAAACAATTAGTTATAACCAATCATATAATATTGTCACGTTAAATAATCAGATATACTATTTTAGTGCACCCGCCTATGGTGCCCGATATATAATATAATTATTCTAATCCGTACGCCTATGAGCGGATGGATAGACCAAAGAGGACGCGGTCCCCTTTTGCTGACGCGGCAGTACGTGCTCCGAGCGAGGCCACAGTGGCCTGGGAACCCCTGCTGAGTCAGCAGCCCACGGCTCGAGCGAGGCCACTCGCGAACAAACTGCTGACGCTGCAGTCTCTTTGTTCGCTGCAGTCGTGCGTCAACGAGGGACGAGCGAGCTCCCTCCGCAGTCAGTCGCCGTTTATCCGCCGACCAGTGCAGTCAGTCGGCGACCACCACCCGACGCGAGCAGTCGGTCGGCGATCAGCGTCCGACCAGTACAGTCGACGCGCAACATACGACCAGTACGGTCGTGAGGTTTAGACACCTCCCGCGTATACGGTTTAGACACCGTCCGGTAACCGAGGTTTAGACACCTCCCGCGTTAATATTAACACGGTTTAGACACCGTCCAGCCTTGTATCGCTATTATACCTTTATTCTTTAATAAACCATTGTTATCCAAGTGAAGTGCTATACATTCTTCATCATCCTTCGTCCATCACTCCAAGCGTCGACAGCGAGTATCTTACACACCGAATAAAGTAAAGAAATACACGATTCAATAACTATCAGTGTCGAGTCGGTTCGCCACCCACTGAAATTATTGAACGTCGTTAGCTTATCGAGTCGATTATTAACACAGTGTGCAACCTAGTGTCGAGTCGGTTATACCACCCACTAGAGTTTGATTGAGTTAGGGATTTGACATATTGTTATCACGCGCTTGCATGCCGCGTAGTCGCCAGTCCAGACGCAAGTCCTGTGTGTCCAGCCTCCTATGCCAGCTCCATAACGCTGGATGGTATTCGCCGTTACTTGGAACATCTGAGAAAATCCGGTGCGACGCGAGAGACCACGTATCGGTCTACGGCTGTCCCTGTAGTGCAAATAGCCCAAGCTCCGTCAACCACGCGGACGAGCTACGCGCCGAGACTGTCGCCAATCACGCGGACGACCCGCGAGAGACATATTCGGACATCTCCGACGCGGAAACAATTAACAACGAACGGTACTCCGACGTATCGGACGCGGAGACGATTATATTAGAACGTGAGCCGGTTTACAGTGAAGTTCCCTTGAAGAATATTTTGGAGTACCAAGGATTACCAGTGACTCCAGTGATTCATGACAAACGCAAGCGCACCGCGGAAGCGCTGCCCGATTTTTCCACGCCTCAACAGGACTTAGCCGAAATCGAGGGTCGAGATTTCCGGAAGTGCCCAGTGATTCACAAAAGTCACGAGGCCACCGCGGGAGCGCTGGCCAATTTTTCCCGGGATCGAAAGAACTCTGTGAAAATCCGGAGTAGCGTCGTCCTCCAGAAGCCGCTACGGATCACCATCAGACAGTGGCGATATCCATCTTACCCGGGACAGTACGACGGCCTTCCTGGATATTAAAAGTAATTATAACTCAATTTATTAATATTAATATTGTCAACATTTGTCGAGTTTGTACGCGGTAACGGGCCCTGATCAGAGCCAGACGTACGTGCTGGTTGGATCTAAGATCATCGATATTAAAGTCTGCTTGAATAGGTTCGGGTCGCGATCGACTGGTATTTCCCTTCGCGAAATACCCCATTCAGGACGTGACAAGGCAATGTTCGCGTCCAAGGAGACATCGTTGACCCGATGGTAAAATGATTTCGTTATTGGTTAGTCTTACTGTGGCTTGCCGGTCCCTCAACGTAATTTTAACAATGGCCTGTACGACTACGTTGTCCCATGTTCCGAAGGGATCACTATATGTGGTGCCTCCGCAGGTACCGTCGTTTTGTAGGGAGCCGGTCAAGGTAATGCTTCTGCTGGTGGTGGAGTTGCCGGAGAGGCACATTATTTGTGCCGCCGGGGGCATGAAAAAGGTCCCGGATTCGTGCATTGTTCTGCAGCTCTCGCGAGGAATCGTTAAAATGTACTGTTGTCTGCCGTTACTCACGATCGATGAATGTGAATGCATTCCACAATGGTAAATCGTCCTGTCTATTTCCACTCGGCATTGGATTATGTGCGTCTCGTCAAAGTCCACCATTTGCAGGAGTTGAATGTCGGTATTATGAACTATTGGCTGGTCTGACGCGTAATCACACCTTGGTTTATCCACGGCAGAAAAGGTAGTTACGTTAAGCGTACTGCCTCCGCAATCGTATCCGACGAGGGCGGAAGAGAGGTGCACGAGGTGTCGTTTGGGCTTTAGGAATGCAAGATGTGTCGAGGGGGCTGATCTTTTCTGTGACGCGGTCGTAGCGAAAGTCTAATGTTCGCGGATTGATTTCGGGTTTCCCGCGATTCGAGGT
Organism: Lasioglossum villosulum; assembly: GCA_963971365.1. Taxonomy (NCBI): domain Eukaryota; kingdom Metazoa; phylum Arthropoda; class Insecta; order Hymenoptera; family Halictidae; genus Lasioglossum; species Lasioglossum villosulum. The sequence continues at coordinate 318,648 of CAXARU010000044.1, forward strand.
ACGGTGATATATTCGGGGAGCGATTAGGGTCGATTCTGTCCTAACGTAATATGCGCGAAAATAGTTGAGGTTGTCGGGCTCGGGATCTAAGGGTACGCTTGGGATTACGGAATCCTTTGTGGAGCCTCCTGTAACGCTAATCACGCTAATCTCCGGATTTCCTGGTCCCGAGTTCGATGTGCGAGAAAGGTTCGTGTCTCGCTCGTCGGTCCCGTATACCTGGCGCGTGATGGAAATAATACTCGGCGCGTGGCGCCCAGGGATCGCTGTTTCGCTCGCTCTTTTGTTTTCGCATAGGTCGGCGGTCGTTGACGGCGCGCGTGCGGGCGATCGTGACTCTTTCGGGCAGGCGTCGGGAGACACAAAGGGAAATTCGTGTCCCTGCCAGGTCAATTGCCTGTCCTTGTAGGATATTCGGGCACCTTGCATGAGGAACGCCGATCCAAGTATTCCGTCGGAAGGAATGCCAAAAGATTCGGGGACGACTTGGAACTCGATTGATTTGCCAGAAATTGTCAGCATTGTGGAGCCTAACGTGGTGGCGATTTCGTCGGTAATGCCTGATACGAATAGTTGGTTTTGTAAGGAAAAGCCGTATTTATTATAAAGACGTGTTTGTCACGGGCGCGTTCGTTTTCGATCTGATCTTCTTTTTGCGATACATTGGTGATCGTGTTTCTACAACTCTTCTTTGTTATTACAAATTTGGTCATATATAGGGCAGCCTATTAACACGCATACATACATACATCATCCGTACTTAAACCCTATAGTTTTTATAATCGATTTTTTTCTCGGGTTTAAGCGTGGGCGATCGTATTAAATTAAGCTCTGAGCCCGTATCGATCATAATTCGCACGCTATCTTTAAGTTCCGGAATCTTCATGTCCACGTGCGGGATAATGGTGTTGGAGCTCAGGACGACTCGCGTTATTCGTTGCTTGATTCCGGCGGATTCGAGACGGTTATCGCTTGTACCGATTGTCTCGAGGCGGACGGGAGGCTCGATCCGTTTCCCGAAGCCTGACGATTGTTATTAAATTCACGCTTGCGGCATTCGTGAATATCATGTCCCGGAGTTTTGCTATAATTACAGAAGCGAGAACCGGGGCGAGAATCGTTAAAGTTTGTCCTTCGTTGAGGCGGCATATAGGCGTTTGAATCGCGCGGCATATTATCGTTACGCGGTCCGTTGTCAAAGCGGCGCGGTTCAGAGAAGCGATTCGGTGAAGGGGACGGTTGCGTGTTTACGTTTGGTGCTCGTGCACCGGGGCGGTCAAGTGTATCGCGTGAGAAAGAATCCGAACGCGGTCGATAGGGTGACTCATCACGGTGTTCGGTCGGTCGACGGGTAAACAAAGGGGAGCTCGAACGATCGTAACGAGACCCTTGATCATAAACATCCCGTCTAAAAGGAGAAGGCGAACGGTCGCTGGTATATGACTCGCGTCGATAAGGGGAAGGCGAACGGCTATACCTGTTATTGTTTACATGACGATAATCCGACTCGAAGCGAACTTGTCTGTCGGATTTTTCGTATCTAACGCGGTCAAGTTCTAGATCTTTGTAGCAACAAATCGCTTCGTCGAAAACTTCGCGTAGCGATCTGTTTCTAAGAGCGCGTACTTCTGTACGAATTTTGGGGATCAAACCGCGGATGAAACTATCTTTCGTAAGCGCGTCTATTCCGGAAATGTTAGGTGCGGTTCTATGACAATCGATTATTGCCGTTCTTAAATCTTTAACGCGACTAATATATTGTAATATATGTTCATTCGCGTTCATGAACACATTGGCCATTTCTCCGCGGTAATGGTCAATAGTGTGATGCGGACCGAAAATGTCTTTCAGACGATTTGTAACGTCGGTTATTTTAGTGTTACGTGCCAGGAGGGAAGGTCACTCCGGCAACGAACAATAATAAAATATTTTTAAGTGACGATCTTCGATCCACGCGGCGCGTACGTCCGCGTCTGATCCAGGCCCGAAACCGGTGGCAGGGAGAAGGGGGAACGATTTTACGGCGATAGGGGAAGAAAGTGTGACGCGAGGGAACAGAGGTAAAAATATTTATCCAATTATCCTGAAAGAATAGGGAGACGGGGGGAAGCTCGAGAGGGTTAAGAAGAGGGAACTAGGTAAAACAGATACTTACCAAATGACCTTCAATAATATTTTAGGAGACGTTGCCGACGGAGGCGTGCACTACGCTCGTACTCTGGATCCTCGATGCAAATGTCCTCCAAGCGTGGCAGCGGAGGGAGGAGGATTCTGACCTTGAGGGTGCCCCGGAGGAGGAACCGTCGGTTCGAAGTCCGAATCACGTGTAGGGTGTCCGGCGTCAAGGTCCTGCTCGACACGATCCTTGGATGGGTCGGCGGAGAGTCCGGACCAGTGAGGTCGATTAAGGGAATGTCCTTGGTGACGCGGTTATTGACCGCTTCGATTGCCTCTCGTTCGGGCGGAGGCGCAGGAACACTGTGCGCGAGGCGAGCGAGTTTCGCGCGTTGGTACTTCTTCCCGGCACGTCTAGTACGACGCATGGAGCACGATGAGAAAAATAACGGAAGAGGGAAGGAAATCGTTCAACGCGGCACGCGGTGAACAAGTATGGACACTGTATAATAATTGTCGCTTATTTCTAGATTCCGTCGTTGGTCGGCGCGGATCAACACTCAAGGTGATTGTCCTCGCCCTAAGAACCAAGGTCAGGAACGTCGAAACGAGAGCACTGAGCTACGATGTCGCTTGGAACGACTTCTCTAATTCACCGGAGCGGAGCAGTAACAGGAGATACCGTCCTCTCCCAAAGAGCGAACGTCGAGAACCGTGAACGAGAGCACTATCACTTGATAGACGCGACGATAGAAAATGGAACGATGTGGGATAGAAAAAGGGGCGAGTTAAGGAGGTACAATGTAATGGTATTAATAACTGTGAAACACAACGAAATGACTCGTGTAATATAATAAAAAGTAATAGAAATACAATAATTGCAAAAAGGAATAATAATGGTTATAATAATGAATACGATTCAACGTTGGATATTAATAGAGAATGTTAAGGAATAATAACTAGATATAGAAATATAGTAAATAATGATAACTAAATATATTATAATAATTGAATATAGAATATAAATTGATATAGATTTAGGGATTAGGATATTGGAAGATAACGAACGAATTCACGCACTGCGTAACGCGAATAGAAATGATAGCACGTGGCCGATTTAAGAGAACTGTGAACTGAGAGATGTGAACTTGATCGTAGCACGAAGCCGACTGAGAGAGCGGAGCATCGCGCGGCTGCTATTTATAGCTGAAGCGCGGACTTCTAGAATGTTCCTGTTGCTAGGCAGGAACACGTGGCGATTATGTAACGCCTGACTATCTATATATAGCACGCGGCTTGCTGGAATGTCATAGGCGTAACTATTAATTATTCGATTTCGGATAGTTAATAGGGTTTTTGATCTAAAGCAACTTTAAGGGTTAAATTAATTATAATTGAGTAATTATAATTAATTTAACTGTTTTAATATAGCGAATTTAAATTTGTTTTGCGTTGGTTTCGTTCGTTAGCTTTCTTCTTAGGGCTATCGTGTTTGTGTGCTTATAATTAATTTATCTGAAATTATTTTATGTTTAAACTATTTTTACAAATTATTATAAATAATTTCAGATGACGAGCGCGAAAAAGAAGTAACAAGAATTAGTTATTTGTAGGAGGAATGGAGGGGCAAAACCATTGGCGTAAGTATCAGGTAAGTGAATTTATGTGATTTTCGTAGGTTTAACAATGTGATTAACTAATAATTGTTCTTTTCAGGTATTACGTCCGTAAGGGCGTTTCAAGGGTCGATGCTATTTCTATAGGGCGTTCCAAAGGTGGATGACGCTTGTACAGGACGTTTCAAAGGTGAGTTTACTTGTATAGGGCGTTCCAAAGGTGGATGATGCTTGTACAGGACGTTTCAAAAGTGAGTTTACTTGTATAGGGCGTTCCAAAGATGGATGATGCTTGTACAGGACGTTTCAAAGGTGAACTTCTTGTTCTTGCTCGTGTGTCGCAGAAATATCGGTAAATATATGTAATTATTAATATTACGGGTATTTATGAATATATATACATTTTTTTAGGAGGACGCTAATTCAAACGTTGGCTCTCTTGAGCCGACGTCACATTAGCAATAGTCTCGTCTTCTATCGCGGTGTAGGCGCGTCCGCGAAGCTTGCTAATTATCAATTTGGCTAATGTTCGTTCGGATTGTGCAGGGATCAAGTCGCGCGCGCGTTGGCAAGCTCGGGAGAATTTTAAGACGGAAATATTTTCTCCGTCGAAAATCGGAATCGAGTCGATCGCGGCTTTCATTAACATTCTTGAATCTTCTGATTCAAGCATGGGGCTTCGTTGGGGCGCGTGTACGGTATTGCGCGCAGGTTCAAGGTTATATGTTATGGGTTCTTCCGGACGAGGGGGATGCGTGCTGAGATTTGAATTTGTAGGTATTACCGAGGGTAAGGAAAATCCGGACGCGTTAGCTTGTTCGTCGCTCAATAATTTCGTATCGCGCGTAGCTTCTAGTTCTATTATCTCGCGCCTACTCAAATCGATTGCTTCGCGTTCCAATTCTAATTTCTCTCGAAGCTGCGCGAGCTGGAATCGTTCTATGGAAATCGCTTTCTGTGCCTCGGAAATCTGGCGTTCGGCGTCGGTACGGTTTCTCTCGATCGCGGCACTTTCATCGCGGATTTTGCGTTCTTTGATTTTTAGCTGGGCGCGTAAGGCTTCTAGTTCGTCGGGAGTCATTTTGGGATCGTCGATTTTATTCTTCTGGCGAGTATTATCCGCGGGTGCACTCGACATCGTAGGTTGCTCGATCCCACCGCTGCCACCAATTTGTTACGTCCCGGTTCGCGATTTAGGTAAAAATTTTAAAAATCTACTTTAGATCGCACCGGAGAAAACGCAATGCTAACAATTTCTGCAACCTTTCGGGTCCAGACGGCAAATCCGAATCTAACCCGGGAATCACGATGTCCGCACACGCACAAATGATTTACGCTGACTCACCGACCCTGGATAAATAACGCTCGCAAATGTTAGGCGTAGATCTGAGGGAGTCTTCCTCTCGTTCGGGACGTCAGGAACTCTGCTGCAGATGATTGATTCTCGTACTCTCGTGCATGTGGTCAGGAACTCTGCTGCAGATGATTGATTCTCGTACTCTCGTGCATACGATCAGGAACTCTGTGAACGCCGATGTTCTCGCAAGGAGACTGGAGGCTGGAACTGGAGATCTGCGAGGAGACGGCCTGTCTCTGGTCAGCTTCAATCTGGATCCGATGTCTCTCGTTGAACGAGGCGTCGCGGATGATGGTAGGAACGGCGCGAATACCGAGCAAGTTAAAATATCTAACGCGAGCTGAATCGTTCGGCACGAGATCGCGAGCGAGTTTCTTCAATTGATGTTTCCGACCGGCGCGACGCGGCATGAGCTCAATATAAAATGCAAGACACAAATCGAGCGTCTGGATGATTTGTTGAATAGAGCCACTGGTGGGCTGCTTGGCAAACAACGAATCATTCAGCGTAAGATATTTAAGGAATAAGATGAGCTCACACGCGAGGAACTGGGTAGCGAATAATGAGAACTGAATTTAGGTTAAAATAAACTGTATATTTTCAATAAAATAAATGCAAGTAATATTTGAGAGGAAATGGAATATTTAATGGAACAAATTATAATAGTAACGAAATATAATTAAAATGAAATAGTCGCTCGGAAGTACAATGCTGGTCTCCAGGAGACGAAGTCTCTCGGCTGGAGCTGGAAAAACAAGAAGAAGTTCTCTAAGAGAACTTTTAAGATCGGATGCTGCGTCCGAAGACGCGCGCGGAGGAGAAGTGGCGAGGCGCGTCGCTCCGCTGAGCTCGCTGGTGACGCGGCGCAGTGGGGGTAGTGACACGCGCTAGTGAGCGGTGGTGGGGCGCGCCGCGGTAGTGGGGCGCGCTGACGCGTGTCGGCGGAGTCCGCGCGTCTTTTGCGGTCGCGCGCACGCTAGTCGCTTGTAACGTAATTTATAATAACAAAATTAAAATAGTAATAGTTAACCTAAAATTATCATACTAGGCTTAAACGATAGGTGATAGAATGTAGTGTCATATAAATGTCTTAAATCTAACTTACAACTAGGTGTTTGCGTTACAATGGTTGAGTACTTAAACTAACGCAATCGTAACGCGATCGTCGGAATATAAATGGATGTTATTATTTACAGGTATAGGTGAGGATGCAGTGTGTCAACGTGGCAGTATGTCTGGCGGTATTAAGGTAAGTGTAAGGTAAGTATATGTATATTAAGGTAGGTATAAGGTAAGTATGTAGATATGTTAAGATAGGTATAAGGTAAGTATATATATGTATATATGTATTGAGGTAGGTACAAGGTATGTATAAGGATATATATGTAACATGAATGCGTGAAATAACCGAGGTAAGTACGAGGTAAGTATATAGGTTAATAATGTAATGTAAAATGTAGTATAATATAACTTACGGCTAAAGGACGCCTGTGAGGCGGCAACGCATCGGCGAGAGCGCACGAGTCCGAAGGGCGGCGGCGCGTTAGGGGCGGTCGCACGCGCCTGAAGAGCGGCAACACGTCGGCGGACGTGACATATGACAGAATTCAAGCAGACGACCGCACATCTATGATTACAATTTATTTTCTTAACCGAATCGTACTTTCATGTGCAGAAACGGTGCAGATCTGCCGATCGATCGAAATTTACGCAAAAACGTCGAATCACATGCAGAAACACGTTATAATCCAGACTATTTTTTGCTCCGAATAGTTATGACAGAATTCAAGCAGACGACCGCACATCTATGATTACAATTTATTTTCTTAACCGAATCGTACTTTCATGTGCAGAAACGGTGCAGATCTGCCATTCAAGGAAGCTCTTGAACAATACCCTAATGAGTATGTGCTGGACTATAACAATCTGAATAATTTTCTAAGAGACACCATCGGGAAACCCAATCATGTTGAAATTGCAAAAAATTATACAAACGACTTAAAGGCATTGAGCATTATGATGCGCGATGTCTATCCTAGAATAACACACCGTGGCATGAAGAATCGTCTAACCAGAATTATAAAAAACTTAGAAACATGCAACACTGACCGGGATGTTACACTCGACTCAACGAACTAAGCTTCTTAATAAATAATCTAATAAACTAAGAAAAAAAAAATTTTACAATCTTCTACACCAAAGATGCAACATAATACCCCTGGAACTATAGATACATCACTACTACGCATTTTATACTGGAACGCTAGGAGCATCTCGCAGCGGAGAGAAGAACTTCAGCATCTACTACAAGATTTTGACATCTTCATCTGTGTTGAAACTTGGCTAAAGCCGGAAATTAAATTGGACTTTAAAGGCTTCAACACCATCCGTAAGGATAGAATCGGTAGAAGGGGAGGAGGCGTAGCTATTTATATTAGGAAAGACATCAAATACGACATTCCTCCAGATAGTGGCTCTTTCAATAATCGAATTGAAACTTGTACAGTTAAATTAACGAACACATCTCCTTCTATTAATATATTCGCGGCTTACAGACCACAAGGCCCCTCACTAAGTCAAGGCGTCTGGGACCGTATTGTTGAGACAGCCTCAAATCTTCATCCGTGCTTGTTTGTAGGTGACTTCAACGCTCATAGCATTGCTTGGAATTGCGCAATCGACGATACCAATGGTGAGAGACTGTTCAACAGCGTGCTGACTTATGACGTTTACCTGCACAACCCAGACACATTTACTCATTTTAGCTTTCATAATAACAGTAAATCCAATATTGACTTAATTTTTACGACCCCTGATCTAATCAACGAAACGCGCGTAGATATCTTAGACGACACTCGCGGATCTGACCACAGTTTAGTTAGCATAGAAATTAGAGCTCAGAAATCTAAACTTACCTAAACTAAAAAATTACCAGAAAGAAATGTTAGATAGTTTTCCTCTATTTTTATCTCAGGAATTTGACGGTCTGGATTGTGTGGAAAAATATAACTTTTTTGTTGACCATGTGAGGGGTACTCTTGTGGGCTGCACTCCCCCACGGAGGACGGTTGATGATGCAAGGCATCGCAACCCTGTTCCGTGGTGGGACAAGGATTGTGAACGGGCTAAAAGACTGCGGAAAGCGGCATTCAAAAAATGGCAACATACTCTAGAACTGAATGACCTAATACAATTCAAAAAGCAAGTCGCTGTAGCAAAAAGAACGTACAAACAAAAGAAGAGAGAATACTTTCAAAATTTTGTGAAGAACTTTGACATTAAAAAAGGCAGTAGCTATTTTTGGAATTGCTGTAAAAGACTAAAAAATAAGTGGACACGCACTGAGGACAAAGCTCTGTCAGAGTCTCAACGTTTAATTAAAATCGACGATTGCCTAGACAGGATTGCCCCTCCGTGGGCTGCACCTGACCCGAACTGGTTACCGCAGTGCTCATCAAATCAGTTTTTTGACACTCCGTTTAACTTTACTGAATTCAACTTTGCCTTAGACTACAAAAAGGACAAATCTGCCCCAGGTAACGACGGTTTAGATTACCAATCATTAAAGTTGTTGCCTACTAACATCAAACTCATTTTATTAGATGTTTTCAACGAAATGTATTCCGAAAATCGTTACCCTCAAGAATGGCGCTCTACCCAATTGTTTTTCATTAACAAAGCAAACAAAACGAGTGTTAGACCAGTTTGTCTTACCACGTGCACCTGCAAGCTATTTGAGACCATGCTTAAAAACAGATTAGAATGGTGGTTAGAAAACCAAAATTTGCTGCCTAGGTCGCAATCAGGCTTCCGGAGGGGCAGATCCTGTACGGACAATCTAACCGCGTTATCTTCTAGCATAGAAATCGCTATGAATCAAGACAGAGACACTCTCGGTGCTTTTTTGGACGTTCAGTCAGCCTTTGACAATGTTAATTGTAATATACTTTTACAGAAATTAGCAAATGCAGGCTGCTCTATTAATTGCATTCAGTTCATTAAACATATAATATCTGAAAGATACATATCGGCTAGGAGAGAGCACACAAACTTCGTCGAGAGAACGGTGTGGAAGGGTCTTCCCCAAGGGGGAGTCCTAAGTCCATTATTATACAACTTATTCGTAGCCGAAGTCACTAACAACGTCCCAAACAACATTCAGATCTCACAATTTGCTGATGACATTGCGGTTTACTGCAACTCTGCTACGGTCGGAGAAAGTAAAAAACTATTAGAAGAGTCAATTAACACAATTGCTTCCAATCTTAGTAGTGTGGGACTCGAACTGTCTCCTACCAAAACAGTCTTTGTTCATTTTAACAATAAACACATCCTACCTGGGAAAACAGAAATTGTAATTGGAAACTGTGCGATTAAATCGAGTAATACTGTAAAATTTTTGGGTATTAACTTTGACTTCGACATGAGCTTTAAAGTTCATGTCGAAGCTATGAGGAAAAAATGTTTCAAACTTCTTGAAATATCTTGAAATTTCTCTCTGGGGTCTCATGGGGGGCCTCTCCTGAGACGCTCTTATTAATCTTTCGGAGTATTATAAGGCCAACTATGGAATACAACTGTTTTGTATATCACCCCACATCGAAACAACTCAGACTAAAATTGGAGAGAATTCAATACGCTGCGATTAGATTAGCTCTGGGATACAGAATAAGCACACCTACCAACATTTTACTTAGTGAAGCTAAACTAATTACCTTCCGCGACAGAGCAAATTTTTTGGCCATAAAATATCTTCTCAAATGTTACACTTTCAAAGACTTAACTTCCTACCAAATTCTGTTCAACAACATTGCAGATCTAACTCCCCCGACCTCTCGCAGAAGAAGAAGTCTCTCTCTCCTATACGAAAATATCCAGAATATAATGGACCTACAACCTAACCTTATGATTAACGGAAAACATCCCATATATACACTCGACTATAGCACAATCTTTAACACACTACCTTGTGATACTGCTCTTCGAGATTGATAATATTAAATCTATATAAAAATTTCTTTTTATTATAAATATTACTTTAATTTATATTCATTTGATGTTAATATTAAATTTGTATAAAAATTTCATATAAATATAAATATTACTTTAATTTATATTAATTTTCTATTAATATTAAATCTATATAAAAATTTCATTTAAATATAAATATTACTTTAATTTATATTAATTTTATATTTAAATTAAATCTGTATAAAAATATCATTTAAATATAAATACTACTTTAATTTATATTAATTTTATATTTAAATTAAATCTGTATAAAAATATCATTTAAATATAAATATTACTTTAATTTATATTCATTTCATGTCAATAATAAATTTATATAAAAATTTCATTTAATTATAAATTGTAGGAAATGATGGTTTGAGAAATATCTTTATGGCGAGAGAACTCCTGACGGCATTGACGACACGTCGTCCTCATATAAAATAATAACAGTGCAGTTCACTTGAATAGACATTGACGTATTGAGGTATTATATTACATATTGTGATAATTCAAATAAATATTCCTACAAAATATTACTTTAATTTATATTAATTTTATATTAAAATTAAATCTATATATATATATATATATATATATATATATATATATATATATATATATATCCTTTATTGGTTCCCCTTAGGGTTACAATTATAATAAACAATATTCCCTTTACTGCATTTAACCCACTTTTCTTATTTTTTTTTCTATACTATAACCTTAAAAACTAACTTATTTCTAACTTATGACTATCTGAAACACTATTTACATCTAGAGAGAGAGAGAGAAGCGCTATATACAAAAGAAAAGTCTTAACCTAACCTACATCTATTATATTTTTCTTACAATATTTACAGTAATTACAATATTTACAAAATTTGCCATTCCGGACTTCCGTTTCCTTTTATATCGCCCCTCCATCCATCCTCTCTTTCATTTCCTCTCTCCAAACTTCCACTTTCCTCATCCACTCTTCCCCCCCACCCTCGTCATCTAACACTTCACACATCCTCTCTTGCCATCCTTTCTCCTCATCCACTCTCAAACATTCTTCCCACACGTGTTCCCAAGTTTCCCTTCTCAACCCACACACTCTACATACTCTTAAATCCTCCTCCAGCCAATACCGATCCCCCCTCATTTCACTCCCTAATCTAAATTTTGCTATTCTCTGCCACCTGCTCTCCCCCCAACCCTTCTTTAAATATCCCGGTATACCCTCTCCCTTTACCCTCCCGTACCACTTATTCGCTTTTGAATTTGCCATTTTTTCCCATCTTTCCTCTTCTTGTTTTTCCTTTTTCCTTCTCCTTATCTCGTCGCTTACCCCTTCCTTCCTCTCCTCTATCCACCTATTCATCTCGTCCGCTGACCAATCCCTTTCCCCAAAGAAATCCTCTCTTTCCTTTTCCCATCCAGCCCTGATTCCTCCCTTCCTATCCTTTCTCCTCATCTCTTCCCAACACAACCTTGCCAGTTCTCCCCCTTTCCCCTCCGCCAACTTCTTCTCGTATCCCCACGCCCTTAAACCTGCCCTACCCCTTAACATCTCTCTTTGAAATTCCTCCCTTACCATATACCCCGGTGTTGACTTTCCTACCCCTGCGACCCATCTCAGATATCTCTCTTGTAACTTCTCTATGCCTTCCCTTTCCTTCCACCCCCATATTTCCACCCCATAATTAATTACTGCCCACACTAATTTGTCAAACAACCAGATCCTTCTTTCCCAGTCCTTTCCAAATTTTCTCTTTCCTATACCCCATACCTGCCCCATTATCGCTGCTCCTTTCCTTACTCTATCCTCCACGTGCGCCCTTTGTCCACCATCCCTAGATACTGTATACCCCAGGTATTTGTACTCCCCAACCTCCTCAATTATTCGTCCTTTCCACCTCCAAGCTACCTTTTTCCATCTCCCTCCGCCCTTTCTACACCTCATCACCTTCGACTTTTCAACATTCAGCTGTAACTTTTTCCCCTCCAAATATTTCTCCAGCACCCTTAGCATCCCCCTCATTCCCTCCACATCCTCCGCCAGCATGGCTACATCGTCCGCGTAAGCCAACGTGTAGACCTTTCTATCCCCTATCTTCACTCCCCCCCATCTTCCCTTCTCTAACTCCTCATCTATATCGGCTAACAGCAACGTAAAGAGTAGCGGACTTAGCGGGCATCCTTGTCTGACCCCCCTTTCCGTCCAAAAATATTTCCCTTCTTCCTCTCCTACCCTTACTTTGCTTTTCGTTTCCCTTAATATTTCTTCGCACCTTTCTACCAACCCTTCTCTCACCCCTTTTTTCTTCATCGCCCTTATCAAAATCTCCCTGTCCACCGAGTCAAACGCCGCCTTCAAGTCCACAAACATTACTACCAACCTCTTTTTCCCTTTCCTTCTAATCTGCCTATTAATTATATAGTTCAGGACATATATGTTGTCTATACATCCTAAACCCTTCCTGAAGCCTGTTTGACTCGGTGGTAACATCTTTTTTCCCTCCACCTCCTCTCTTAATCTTTCCGCCAACACAGCAGCATATATTTTATACGCTGTTTGTGTCAACGTTACTCCTCTGTAATTCTTAACCTCCCTACTGTCCCCCTTTTTCGCTATTGGCACTACAATGCCCTCTGTCCAATCCTCCGGCCATCCCTCCCCTTTCCAAATCCTATTGCACACGTTCCATATCCACTCTTCTACTTCTTTCCCTCCATGCTTCCACACCTCATTTGTAATCCCGTCCCCCCCGGCCGCTTTCCCCTCTTTCAAACCCTTAATCACCCTGTCTACCTCCCACTTTTCTAACTCCTCCTCCTTATCGTTTCCCCCTCTAACCGCCCTTCCTACTTTTACCCTCCATGCTACTCCTCCCAATACATTTTTAAAATGCTCATCCCATTCCTCCATCTTTATTCCTTCCTCTATTCTTGTTCCCCTCCTCCTTTCCCTGTTTACCGCCTTCCACACCTGTTTCTCTGTTTTTATGTTTTCTATTTCTCTCTCCCATTGTTCCCTCTCTTTTTTCTTTTTCTCATCACACAATACCTTATACTTCCTCTTCAATTCTTTAAATTCCTTGCCCTCTCCTCCCCTCTTTCTCCATTCCCTCAGTTCCTTCCTCACCTTCCTTTTTTTCTTCTTTACACTCCTCGTCCCACCATCCTCTTCTCTTACCTTTTTCTTTCTTCCCCATCTCCCTCACTACCTCTTTTATTTTATCCCTCAGCCCTTTCCATTCCTTTTCCACTCCCCCTTCCCCCTGTCTTCTCTCTCCAAATCTTTCTCTAAACTCTTTCACGTCTTCCTCCGTCCAACGCCCCCTTATGCTTCCACCCTTTTTGCCTTCCTCCTTTTTCCTCCTCCCTCTTTCTCCCTTCAAACACACCGTTATCGGTAAGTGATCTGAATCTACCCTCTCCTCCACCTCCATCCTTTCTATTCCTTCTCTTGTCTCTTCATTTCCCAAGATATAATCTATTACCGTATTCCCTCTTCCCCCTATATAAGTCCACTCCCCCTCCTCATCCCCTTTCACATTCCCATTCAAAATTTCCCACCCCCTCTCCCCTATAAACTTGCATAGCCTCTTACCTTCCCCGTTAACCTTAACATCTTTTGACCTTCTACTCCCCCTACCACCTCCCACTTCGTCCTCCTCTCTCACTTCCCCCCCCCTCCCTACCCGTCCTCGCATTAAAATCCCCCCTATAATTATCCTTTCCCCTTTTTCCCTTCCCTCTATCCATTCGCTCATCTGTTCTAACTTCTTTTCCAGGTCTCCATTAATGTATACTCCTATCACCTTCCACCATCCTTCTTCTACCCTAATCTTTACCATCATCAGACCTTCTCTCTCCCCATTCTCTCCTCTTTCTATCTCTATCTCTTTCCTCACCCCTATTAACATACCCCCCCTTGCCCTCCCCATTTTTTCCACTCTCTTTGCCCATTGTGCCTCCCATATATAACCTTTAGGTAGTCTATTCCTTACCTGTTTCCAACCCTTTTCCTCAACCCACGTTTCTATCAGTATAATTACGTCCCACTCTTCCAACCCTTTCCAAAACTCTCCATCTTTGTTTCTCAACCCTGCCACATTCCAAAACACTAATTTGTGTCCTGTGTTCTCTCTCTTTCCCCCTCCCCGCTTTCTCTCCTTCTTTCCTTCCACCCTACTCCGTTTCCCTGTTCCTCAAACCAATCTTCCTCTATCTCATTCCATCTCTTTACCCTTCCATTCACCCACATTTTCATGTACCCTACTTGTACATTTTTCCCTTTTGCTCTTTCCTTCTCAGCTTCCCTCTCTATTTTCCATCTTACTTTCCTTTCTTCTTCTGTCAGGTCGTCATCTAACCATTCTTTCCTGCCTTTCAAATTTCTCCTCTTTTCCATTACTCTCTTTTTTTGTTCCATATCCGTCATTTTAATTAACACCATTCCTTTCCCATCCTTTCCTACGTTCCCTATCTTCTGTATCTCTTTTATTCCCTCCTCCTTCAGCCCCATTGATTCCCATACTCCCCTAACTTCTTCTTTTACTTCCTTTCCCTCTATTTGTATCCTCCTCATTATTATGTTATTCCTTCTCTCCTTTCTTTCACTCCTATCTTGCATTATCTCTATTCTTCTTATTCTTCTTCTATTATCTTCTACATTATCCCCTTTTGCCCCTTCTTCATTACTATTCTCTCCCTTTTTCCCTTCTCCCCTTACTATTTTTTCTACTCTCTCCTCTACTTTTACTACTCTTCCTTCTATGCTTTCTATCCATTTTTTCATCTTTTCCCTCTTCACCTCTTCTTTCTTCCTCTCCTCTCTCCACATCTCTCTCTCCTTCCGCCATTCCTCTATAAACCTTCTCCCTTCCTTCCTCTCGCTCTTCATCTCTTCCCTCATCTTTTGTACCTCCTCCATTAACCCTCTAACCACTTCCTCCAACCCCCTAGTGACCACACTCCCCTCTTCCCTCTTAGCCTCCTGCGGAGACCTCTGCGTAACGTCACTCTTCTTAAATATTAAACTTTCCACCTGTCCCACTCCCTCCACCTCCCTTATTCCCCTTTTCCTTCCTGAAATCTCCAGATTCTCCGCGCTGAACCATCTCTCTAAATTCGCCTCCTTCATAATCTTCCCTAATCTGCCTTTCTCTTCTTTCCCATCTTTCCCAACTTCCCTCCCCTCCCCCTTGCTTTCCTCTCTTCTTTCACTCATTTTCTTTTGTTCTATTTTCCCTCTTCCTTTCTCTCACTTACTCTTAATCTGCTTCAAATTTCCCGCTTCTATAGTCTACCTGTCTCCCTCCAGATAGCGCCACTCTTCACTACTTCTCTCTCTTCCCACGTTCCCTGTCTATTGCCACGTGCAACCTAACCTTTTACCACCCCTCGCTTTTCCCTTCCCTTCTACTCCTCCTCACACTCCCCGGCCCTTTCCCTTTTCTCTCCCACCTGCCTCTACACTCCACTCACTCTTCTCCACCACACTCTACTCTCACACTTTTATCAATCCCTCTCTTTCTCTCACAAATATGCACAGCTGTAATTCGCTCCTTATCCTCTCACACTACCGGAAACGGAAGTCAATTAAATCTATATAAAAATTCCATTTAAATATAAATATTACTTTAATTTATATTAATTTTATACTAATATTAAAATTTATATAAAAATTTCGTTTAAATATAAATATTACTTTAATTTATGGTAATTTTATACTAATATTAAATTTATATAACAATTTCATTTAATTATAAATATTACTTTAATTTATATTCATTTGAAATTAATATTAAATTTGTATAAAAATTTCATATAAATATAAATATTACTTTAATTTATATTCATTTGAAATTAATATTAAATTTGTATAAAAATTTCATATAAATATAAATATTACTTTAATTTATATTAATTTAATATTTAAATTAAATCTGTATAAAAATTTCATGTAATATAAATATTACTTTAATTTATATTAATTTTATATTAAAATTAAATCTATATAAAAATTTCATTTAAATATAAATATTACTTTAGTTTATATTAATTTTATATTTAAATTAAATCTGTATAAAAATATCATTTAAATATAAATATTACTTTAATTTATATTCATTTCATATTAATATTAAATTTATATAAAAATTGCATTTAAATATAAATATTAATTTAATTTATATTAATTTTCTATTAATATTAAATCTATATAAAAATTTCTTTTTATTATAAATATTACTTTAATTTATATTCATTTGATGTTAATATTAAATTTGTATAAAAATTTCATATAAATATAAATATTACTTTAATTTATATTAATTTTCTATTAAAATTAAATCTATATAAAAATATCATTTAAATATAAATATTACTTTAATTTATATTAATTTTATACTAATGTTAAATTTATATAAAAATTGCATTCAAATATAAATATTAATTTAATTTATATAAATTTTCTATTAATATTAAATCTATATAAAAATTTTATTTAAATATAAATATTACTTTAATTTATATTCATTTCATGTTAATAATAAATTTATATAAAAATTTATAGATATATATGTATACAAAAATCAATATTGAACGTGACGAGCACGTCGTTCATTTTGTTTCTATGTTAAATGAATATAGATATTTTTGTTAAAGAGAAACATCTCGACGTGTGCGATACGTTTGTTTTACATAACGACCGGCACACAGTCCGAATCCGGAAACATAAGAGAGAATACGGTTAAATAAAATCTCTTGACTTTTTATTACGCGAGTATACCGGCTTCCCAAAACCAACAAAATTGCATTTAAATATAAATATTACTTTAATTTATATTTATCTTATATTAAAATTAAATCTTTATAAAAATATCATTTAAATATAAATATTACTTTAATTTCTATTAATTTTATACTAATATTAAATTTATATAAAAATTTCATTTAAATATAAATATAACTTTAATTTATATTAATTTTCTATTAAAATTAAATCTATATAAAAATTTCATTTAATTATAAATATTACTTTAATATATATTCATTTCATATTAATATTAAATTTATATAAAAATTACATTTAAATATAAATATTACTTTAATTTAGGTTAATTTTATACTAATATTAAATCTATATAACAATTTTATTTAATTATAAATATTACTTTAATTTATATTCATTTGAAATTAATATTAAATTTGTATAAAAATTTCATATAAATATAAATATTGCTTTAATTTATATTAATTTTATATTTAAATTAAATCTGTATAAAAATATCATTTAAATATAAATATTACTTTAATTTATATTAATTTTCTATTAAAATTAAATCTATATAAAAATTTCATTTAAGTATAAATATTACTTTAATTTATATTAATTTTATATTAAAATTATATCTATATAAAAATTTCAATTAGAAATAAATATTACTTTAATTTATATTAATTTTCTATTAAAATTAAATTTATATAAATATTTCATTTAAATATAAATATTACTTTAATTTATATTCATTTCATATTAATATTAAATTTATATAAAAATTTTATTTAAATATAAATATTACTTTAATTTATATTCATTTCATGTTAATTATAAATTTATATAAAAATTGCATTTAAATATAAATATTACTTTAATTTATATTAATCTTATATTAAATTTAAATCTATATAAAAATTTCATTTAAATATAAATATTACTTTAATTTATATTAATTTTATATTAAAATTAAATCTATATAAAAATTTCATTTAAATATAAATATTACTTTAATTTATATTAATTTTATATTTAAATTAAATCTGTATAAAAATATCATTTAAATATAAATATTACTTTAATTTATATTCATTTCATATTAATATTAAATTTATATAAAAATTGCATTTAAATATAAATATTAATTTAATTTATATTAATTTTCTATTAATATTAAATCTATATAAAAATTTCTTTTTATTATAAATATTACTTTAATTTATATTCATTTCATATGAATATTAAATTTATATAAAAATTACATTTAAATATAAATAATAAATTAATTTATATTCATTTGATATTAATATTAAATCTATATAAAAATTTCATATAAATATAAATATTACTTTAATTTATATTAATCTTATATTAAATTTAAATCTATATAAAAATTTCATTTAAATATAAATATTACTTTAATTTATATTAATTTTATATTTAAATTAAATCTGTATAAAAATATCATTTAAATATAAATATTACTTTAATTTATATTAATTTTTTACTAATGTTAAATTTATATAAAAATTGCATTTAAATATAAATATTACTTTAATTTATATTAATTTTCTATTAAAATTAAATTTATATAAATATTTCATTTAAATATAAATATTACTTTAATTTATATTCATTTCATATTAATATTAAATTTATATAAAAATTTTATTTAAATATAAATATTACTTTAATTTATATTCATTTCATATTAATATTAAATTTATATAAAAATTGCATTTAAATATAAATATTAATTTAATTTATATTAATTTTCTATTAATATTAAATCTATATAAAAATTTCTTTTTATTATAAATATTACTTTAATTTATATTCATTTCATATGAATATTAAATTTATATAAAAATTACATTTAAATATAAATATTAAATTAATTTATATTCATTTGATATTAATATTAAATCTATATAAAAATTTCATATAAATATAAATATTACTTTAATTTATATTAATTTTATATTTAAATTAAATCTGTATAAAAATATCATTTAAATATAAATATTACTTTAATTTATATTAATTTTTTACTAATGTTAAATTTATATAAAAATTTCATTTAAATATATATATTACTTTAATTTATATTAATTTTATATTAAATTAAATCTGTATAAAAATATCATTTAAATATAAATATTACTTTAATTTATATTCATTTCATATTAATATTAAATTTATATAAAAATTGCATTTAAATATAAATATTAATTTAATTTATATTAATTTTCTATTAATGTTAAATCTATATAAAAATTTCTTTTTATTATAAATATTACTTTAATTTATATTCATTTCATATGAATATTAAATTTATATAAAAATTACATTTAAATATAAATATTAAATTAATTTATTTTCATTTGATATTAATATTAAATCTATATAAAAATTTCATATAAATATAAATATTACTTTAATTTATATTCATTTCATATTAATATTAAATTTATATAAAAATTGCATTTAATTTATATTAATTTTCTATTAATATTAAATCTATATAAAAATTTCTTTTTTTTATAAATATTACTTTACTTTATATTCATTTCATTTGAATATTAAATTTATATAAAAATTACATTTAAATATAAATAATAAATTAATTTATATTCATTTGATATTAATATTAAATCTATATAAAAATTTCATATAAATATAAATATTACTTTAATTTATATTAATCTTATATTAAATTTAAATCTATATAAAAATTTCATTTAAATATAAATATTAATTTAATTTATATTAACTTTATATTTAAATTAAATCTGTATAAAAATATCATTTAAATATAAATATTACTTTAATTTATATTCATTTCATATTAATATTAAATTTATATAAAAATTGCATTTAAATATAAATATTAATTTAATTTATATTAATTTTCTATTAATATTAAATCTATATAAAAATTTCTTTTTATTATAAATATTACTTTAATTTATATTCATTTCATATGAATATTAAATTTATATAAAAATTACATTTAAATATAAATATTAAATTAATTTATATTCATTTGATATTAATATTAAATCTATATAAAAATTTCATATAAATATAAATATTACTTTAATTTATATTAATTTTATATTTAAATTAAATCTGTATAAAAATATCATTTAAATATAAATATTACTTTAATTTATATTAATTTTTTACTAATGTTAAATTTATATAAAAATTACATTTAAATATATATATTACTTTAATTTATATTAATTTTATATTTAAATTAAATCGGTATAAAAATATCATTTAAATATAAATATTACTTTAATTTATATTCATTTCATATTAATATTAAATTTATATAAAAATTGCATTTAAATATAAATATTAATTTAATTTATATTAATTTTCTATTAATATTAAATCTATATAAAAATTTCTTTTTATTATAAATATTACTTTAATTTATATTCATTTCATATGAATATTAAATTTATATAAAAATTACATTTAAATATAAATAATAAATTAATTTATATTCATTTGATATTAACATTAAATCTATATAAAAATTTCATATAAATATAAATATTACTTTAATTTATATTAATCTTATATTAAATTTAAATCTATATAAAAATTTCATTTAAATATAAATATTAATTTAATTTATATTAATTTTATATTTAAATTAAATCTGTATAAAAATATCATTTAAATATAAATATTACTTTAATTTATATTCATTTCATATTAATATTAAATTTATATAAAAATTGCATTTAAATATAAATATTAATTTAATTTATATTAATTTTCTATTAATATTAAATCTATATAAAAATTTCTTTTTATTATAAATATTACTTTAATTTATATTCATTTCATATGAATATTAAATTTTGTGACGTTGCAAATCAGCGACGTCACTTCGCCGTTAATTGCGAGCACATTTTTAATAGTGCGAAGGACCGGACCGTGCAATAACGAGACGCGAGACCGGGAAACACAGGATTCGAGAGCGTTCCGCGAGGAATTTCCATAATTTAGAGCGCGCATTGACACCTAGCGTGCGCGCCGAGAACGGCAAGTTTCAGGGCCGAATAACGAACCAGGCACAGGAGCCCCGACCTTCGAGATTTTCCTAGGAGACGATTCCGGTACAGAAGGACGTCAGACGAAAACCCAATGGCATTTCGAAGCCCGACTACGGGCCACTACGGTTATCGAGGGCACCCGGTCAATCGACTTGGAGGCGCCGAAGGGACAGGAACCCATACCGACCACCGTACCATTTCGCGGTCCCGACGCCGCCTCATCCCGCCATAAATAGGGTTCCAGCGAGGATGGTGCCACCGAGAAGCCAGTACGAGGCACGAGCCTCCTCCCACGTCTCCCGAAAAGTGAGACGGTTTCGCGAAGGGGTCCAGGAGCCAAGGACCCCGTCGAGACGCCCCTGTTACGCGAACGTCGCGCGCGAAAGGGCGCCCTAGGAAATTCGGCAAGGAGGTCGGGTGGGGGGAACGAGAATCGATGCGGCACGCGCCCGGAAATCGATGATCACTGTTGCGTTAGCCTCTCGCGAGACGATAAGAATTTGTTGCGACATTGCGAACGCGATGTTGTTGCGCCTCAACATCCTAATAGCGCACGCCGGTCTCGCGGCCGTCTCGCGTCCGAAGTGGTGCCTCGGCGGACTTCTCGTTCGCCCCCGAAGAATAGCGAGAGCGAAGCCCGAATTACCGTGTGGCGGAAAGAGGCCCACAGGAAGGGACTAGCGGCGGTGAAAAGAACGGTGAGTCGCACAGTGATCCTCTCGAATATTCGGTTAGCGTGTTGGCTCGATTATCGCGCGAGGACGACCATTTGTCGTTTCGTCCTCGATATTTCGCGCAGGCCGAGACGCCAAGCGTCTCGTGCCGTCGGCTCGGGCCGTAGCGACGGTCCTTTGAGCGGTATTTCGCGTAGAGAGTTCCCCCAAAATCTCGCGCTCGGAAGTTTCCTCGGAGGAATCGCGTCTCGCGAATATTTCGTCCGACGCCTCGCAAGCATCTCGAATCCTGTGTCGTATTGCGTAGCGAACGCGTTTCAACTCCGTCGCCGTTCGTATCGTCCGTCGTGTGCCTTGCGTACGCGTGCTATCGCGACAGTCTCGTATCGCGCCGTCCACCCGCGCTTCGCGCGATCCCGTCCGTCGGGAAATCGTATCGTCGGTACCGATCATCCGTACCCTTTCGCGCGATCTTAACCAACGACAACCGCGCTGCGACCGACCAACCGTCCGCAATTCTGTATGAAGAGCGCGGGCTCTCGGGTTGCGGTCACGTGACCGCTACATTGTACCATTTGACGAAGGAATAAAACACCCACTCGAGGCCAATTACGTTGTCGTTCATTCCCCGTGAGATCCGTCCTGCCGTAAGGGCTGTCCTCGTCCTTCCGTGTTCGAACCACCGGACCCCATCGCGTCCTCGTTACGATCCGCGTGCTTCGAAGGTTCGATCTCCGAGTCCGAAATTCGTGTCGTGTTTCGCGTGACACTTTTCACGGTGTCTGGCGCCCGAACAATCTCGCGGAAATTTCGAGCCTTCGAACGTCCTTTGTCTCGGGCGGACCACGGGCATACGGCGGCCCGCGGCCCGGCCTAAGGGCCTGTAAAAGCCCGAAAGTCGCTCTATCGGAGGTTTCCTAGCCTCCGCTCGCGAGCGACGTGACAAATTGGCGCCCGAACAGGGACCTCTCTCTCGAAGGGATTATTGTCCGAGAACGGAGAGAGGCACGTGAAGGGCTGAGGACTCTCACAGGGTTACGCGCGATACGAGAAAGACGGAAAAATTCGCGAGCGCGTAAAAATCGGCGATAGAACGAGACACGGATTCGAGAGTCGACGAGATATTCGCGACGGACGACGCCAGGAGAAACCCGCTCAACCACGTTCGTTGCGTTTAGCGATTTTCTCCGTGCGTTCCCCGTAGGGAAAGAAATAAAATAGCGAGCCAGCTACGCCTTGTTCTTGAGGTTGCATAACTTATGAAATATTCTTGTGTTCGTCCTAATTTAGTGCATTGTAAATTTTGTGAAATTTCGTAACATTGGTAAAGAGTGTACGTCTTCAGGTGTCGTGAACGTAACGGCGGTTTCGAAAATCGAAACCGTTTCCCTTTGTCCCGCACGAACTCGAATTCCTGCGTGTTTGTCGCGTAGTTTGGAAAATTTTTTTGTCATATCTCGCGCGAGTTCGAGACAAAGGAGAGCAAGGTCGCTCCGACCGATTTGCTTATTGATTTGCGGCCCAAAGTCAGCGTTGTGTGGTACGGTACCGTGTTGCGGCCGTGCGAAACTCCGAAAATAAATCGGGACAATACGGCCTAATATCGCGACGGTTGACAACCACGGGCTCCGTTTTGGTAACGTTACGGCCGTGAGCTCAAGGGGGGACGGCCCCGCGTCCGGACGAACCGGTGCGAGATTACCTCGCGAACATGAAAGCGATGCTCGCGCGTTCGAAAACCTCGTGGTCCGAGCAGAAGAAAATAGACCGGATCTATTGGGGCGCGAGAGACGAATTACGCGCCGTAATATCACGCGCGCTCGTCACGACAGTGAGAGAGCTCGAGGATCAATTACGCGAGGGGGAACGATGTACGACACCAAGGAGCGCGGATTATTATCAGTCGCCGTATTTGGCCAATAAAGAGTTCGCCTACAACCCGAACTTGTACGAGGAGGCAAAGAATTTGAGTCGCGAGAAATCGTATCGATACGAGTTCGTGAACGCGGTAACCGAGGGTTGAGGGGACGGGCGCGCGGAAGCGGGGTATCGTAGCCCTCCCTCCCGCCCGCGAGAACCCCTCGCCACCGAGCGTCGCGTCGCGCAGCCGAACAGCCGATCGCGCGAGGCTCCGAGCCGAGACCGCCTGACCGCTGCCGGGGAAATCCGAGCTGTCACGCGGCCGAACGATCAACCGGCCGCGAACAACACGTGCTGGAACTGTCAGCGCGAGGGTCACCGGTCACGAAATTGTCGCGAAAAGCCAAGCCTCCACTGCTATCGCTGTGGAGAGCAAGGTGTAACGACAAGAAATTGTCGCCGCTGTACACCAGAAGCGGGAAACGCGATACGAAGCCGCTCGGATGGGCCAGAACGGCCTCGTACCAATTAATATCGGCCCGCGTTGCAGAAACGGATCTCGAACTCGCTCTCGTAACGAAACCGTCGCTCCTTATCGTGAGCGCGTACATCGGGGAACAACTCGTTCACGCGCTAGTAGATTCTGGTTCCTCTCTCTCGTTCGTGAGTCGCGAAACATTAGAATCCGCGCGAAACGTCGCGAAAATTACAAAAGCGACCGAACCGTGCTATTCTCTTCTAGCGACCGGGGCAATCGATCGCGCGGAAGAGCAAGTTCGTTTTCAATTAACGATAAAAGGCGTAACGTGCGAGATTTTCGCGTACATTCTCGACAACTTAGTTAATCCGGTTTTATTGGAAATCGAGGCAATCGCGCAATTCGGTATCGTTGTCGAATACCACCGAGCGATATGGTATTTCGCGTCACGACCGCACGTTGAATTTCCTTTCGGTAACAAAGAGAGCGGTCCTCTCTGTTGCGGCCTGCAGATTCTTACCGCGTCAGAAAAGGAGCGATTACGCGTATTCTTGGAAACCGAGCTTAGCGGTTTCGCGGAAATACCAGGCGTGACGACTCTAACCACTCACCGAATCGATGTTGGCAATAATAGACCGATTAAACAACGATATTACACGGTTTCGCCAAAAGTTCAGGAGGCGATCTATAAAGAAGTAGATTCGCTTCTGGAACAAGGTGTTATCGAGCCGTCGCAAAGTGAGTGGTCCAGTCCGAGCGTCATGGTGAAGAAATCAAACGGCAAATATCGTTTTTGCCTTGATTTTCGTAAAGTCAACGAAGTATCCAAGAAAGACGCGTACCCGCTACCGATTATGTCGAGCATTCTAGATAAATTACGAGCCGCGAAATACATTTCCACCCCCGATTTGAGCCAAGCGTACTTCCAAATCCCGCTTGACGAATCAAGCAAAGAAATCACCGCGTTTACCGTTCCGGGGAAAGGGTTATTTCAATTTAAACGAATGCCGTACGGGCTCACGGGAGCCCCAGCCACTTTTCAACGGCGTTTAGATAAATTAATCGGACCGGAAATGGAGCCTCACGCTTTCGCGTATTTAGATGACATTATCATCGCGACTACGACATTCGAAAGTCATCTCGAATGGCTCCGCCGGGTTTTAGATAAAATAAAAACGGCAGGATTAATCGTGAACCCGGAAAAATGCGATTTCTGCAAAGAGGAAGTGCGGCATCTCGGGTTTGTGGTAAGCGCGGAGGGGTTAAAGGTCGATGCAGAGAAAGTCGCGCCCGTCGTAGCGTATCCGGCTCCGAAAAATATTAAACAACTGCAGCGATTTCTCGGGATGGCCTCGAGGTATCGCAGGTTCCTTCCGAATTTCGCGACGGTAGCGGACGCATTAAATAAATTATTGCGAAAAAACGCGACGTGGGAATGGGAGGCTGGACAACAATCCGCCTTCGAGAAATTACGAGCGTTAATCGCGACTGCCCCTACCCTCGCGTGCCCTCACTTTGAGATACCGTTCGTCCTGCAGACAGACGCGAGTACGGTAAGGCTTGGAGCGGTTTTGGCTCAAGAAATCGAGGGAACGGAAAGAGTAATCGCGTTCGCGAGTAGATCATTGAACGCGGCAGAAAGAAAATATTCCGCGACCGAACTAGAGTGCCTCGCTGTCGTGTGGGCCGTACAGAAATACAGACCGTATCTCGAAGGTTATAAATTCACGATCGTGACGGACCACAGTAGTTTACGGTGGTTACGTCAATTGAAAAACCCTTCGGGACGACTTGCGCGCTGGGCCTTGCAATTGTTAGAATACGATTTCGAGATTAAATATCGGCAAGGAAAACTCAATCACGTACCAGACGCACTCTCGCGTATGTACGAGGGAGCCGACCCGGGGGAAGGGGAATTCGCGTTAACATCAGCGGCCGTGACAACGCTCGGATGGTATGAGAAAAAAATTTCGCGAGGTAAAAGAGAATCCGAGTAAATTCCCGAACTGGTCAATTCGCGAGGGGCAACTTTTTCGTCGTAGATCCGATCCATTAATTGCCGAAATTCTCGGGGCAGACTTGGACGAGTGGAAACTCGTCGTCGCGTCTGACGCGAGAATAGAAATTTTAAAAGAGGCTCACGACGAAAGGCAAGCGGGTCACATGGGAGTAGAAAAAACGTATCATCGAATTGCTACTCGATATTATTGGCCAGGGATGTTTCGAAGCGTAGTTGAATACGTCCGACGCTGCCCCACCTGCCAAGTGACAAAGGTGGAGCAAACCCTTCCACCCGGGTTAATGAGACAGCGTCGCATCGGAGCACCCTGGACAGTAGTCGCGACCGATATTATGGGCCCGCTTCCCCGTAGTCGTGCAGGTTTTTCGTACCTGCTAGTAATTCAAGACATCTTTACGAAATGGATAGAATGTTGTCCCCTCCGAAAGGCCACCGGGGCGAGAATTTCAGAGGCACCCGAAGATCTCGTGTTCTCGCGATGGGGAACACCCGAAACATTGATCACCGACAACGGTACCGAGTTTGTCAACAAAGCGATTCACGAGCTCGCGAAAGATTATGGTATCGCGATTAGAACAACGCCGCCGTACCACCCACAAGCGAACCCCGTGGAACGTGTCAATCGTGTATTAAAAACAATGATCGTAGCCTACCTCGATCGAGACCATCGCGAATGGGATGCGAATCTTCCCCAATTTCGTTTCGCGTACAACACGGCCTACCACACTGCGGTGCACCTGCATTTTTGGCTTTCGGACGGGAACCGAAACCGGCAGCGTGCGTGCGTGCGAGCGAAGATCCACTCGCGGACCTCGAGGTGGAACCTACGCGTGGAATGCTGGCTCATTGTTCGTGGGTAATTCTCCTGGTGACGGTTCCTCGTATTGTAAAGGAAAACTTCCGAAGGGAACGCTCTCTCACGTCGAGCCAACGGATCACTGTGTCGACGAATCCGTATCGGTCCGGTCCTTTTTAAAGGGGGGGGAGTTGTGACGTTGCAAATCAGCGACGTCACTTCGCCGTTAATTGCGAGCACATTTTTAATAGTGCGAAGGACCGGACCGTGCAATAACGAGACGCGAGACCGGGAAACACAGGATTCGAGAGCGTTCCGCGAGGAATTTCCATAATTTAGAGCGCGCATTGACACCTAGCGTGCGCGCCGAGAACGGCAAGTTTCAGGGCCGAATAACGAACCAGGCACAGGAGCCCCGACCTTCGAGATTTTCCTAGGAGACGATTCCGGTACAGAAGGACGTCAGACGAAAACCCAATGGCATTTCGAAGCCCGACTACGGGCCACTACGGTTATCGAGGGCACCCGGTCAATCGACTTGGAGGCGCCGAAGGGACAGGAACCCATACCGACCACCGTACCATTTCGCGGTCCCGACGCCGCCTCATCCCGCCATAAATAGGGTTCCAGCGAGGATGGTGCCACCGAGAAGCCAGTACGAGGCACGAGCCTCCTCCCACGTCTCCCGAAAAGTGAGACGGTTTCGCGAAGGGGTCCAGGAGCCAAGGACCCCGTCGAGACGCCCCTGTTACGCGAACGTCGCGCGCGAAAGGGCGCCCTAGGAAATTCGGCAAGGAGGTCGGGTGGGGGGAACGAGAATCGATGCGGCACGCGCCCGGAAATCGATGATCACTGTTGCGTTAGCCTCTCGCGAGACGATAAGAATTTGTTGCGACATTGCGAACGCGATGTTGTTGCGCCTCAACATCCTAATAGCGCACGCCGGTCTCGCGGCCGTCTCGCGTCCGAAGTGGTGCCTCGGCGGACTTCTCGTTCGCCCCCGAAGAATAGCGAGAGCGAAGCCCGAATTACCGTGTGGCGGAAAGAGGCCCACAGGAAGGGACTAGCGGCGGTGAAAAGAACGGTGAGTCGCACAGTGATCCTCTCGAATATTCGGTTAGCGTGTTGGCTCGATTATCGCGCGAGGACGACCATTTGTCGTTTCGTCCTCGATATTTCGCGCAGGCCGAGACGCCAAGCGTCTCGTGCCGTCGGCTCGGGCCGTAGCGACGGTCCTTTGAGCGGTATTTCGCGTAGAGAGTTCCCCCAAAATCTCGCGCTCGGAAGTTTCCTCGGAGGAATCGCGTCTCGCGAATATTTCGTCCGACGCCTCGCAAGCATCTCGAATCCTGTGTCGTATTGCGTAGCGAACGCGTTTCAACTCCGTCGCCGTTCGTATCGTCCGTCGTGTGCCTTGCGTACGCGTGCTATCGCGACAGTCTCGTATCGCGCCGTCCACCCGCGTTTCGCGCGATCCCGTCCGTCGGGAAATCGTATCGTCAGTACCGATCATCCGTACCCTTTCGCGCGATCTTAACCAACGACAACCGCGCTGCGACCGACCAACCGTCCGCAATTCTGTATGAAGAGCGCGGGCTCTCGGGTTGCGGTCACGTGACCGCTACATTGTACCATTTGACGAAGGAATAAAACACTCACTCGAGGCCAATTACGTTGTCGTTCATTCCCCGTGAGATCCGTCCTGCCGTAAGGGCTGTCCTCGTCCTTCCGTGTTCGAACCACCGGACCCCATCGCGTCCTCGTTACGATCCGCGTGCTTCGAAGGTTCGATCTCCGAGTCCGAAATTCGTGTCGTGTTTCGCGTGACACTTTTCACGGTGTCTGGCGCCCGAACAATCTCGCGGAAATTTCGAGCCTTCGAACGTCCTTTGTCTCGGGCGGACCACGGGCATACGGCGGCCCGCGGCCCGGCCTAAGGGCCTGTAAAAGCCCGAAAGTCGCTCTATCGGAGGTTTCCTAGCCTCCGCTCGCGAGCGACGTGACAATTTATATAAAAATTACATTTAAATATAAATATTAAATTAATTTATATTCATTTGATATTAATATTAAATCTATAGAAACATTTCATATAAATATAAATATTTCTTTATATTAATTTTATATTTAAATTAAATCTGTATAAAAATATCATTTAAATATAAATATTACTTTAATTTATATTAATTTTTTACTAATGTTAAATTTATATAAAAATTACATTTTAATATATATATTACTTTAATTTATATTAATTTTATATTTAAATTAAATCTGTATAAAAATATCATTTAAATATAAATATTACTTTAATTTATATTCATTTCATATTAATATTAAATTTATATAAAAATTGCATTTAAATATAAATATTAATTTAATTTATATTAATTTTCTATTAATATTAAATCTATATAAAAATTTCTTTTTATTATAAATATTACTTTAATTTATATTCATTTCATATGAATATTAAATTTATATAAAAATTACATTTAAATATAAATATTAAATTAATTTATATTCATTTGATATTAATATTAAATCTATATAAAAATTTCATATAAATATAAATATTACTTTAATTTATATTAATTTTATATTTAAATTAAATCTGTATAAAAATATCATTTAAATATAAATATTACTTTAATTTATATTAATTTTTTACTAATGTTAAATTTATATAAAAATTACATTTAAATATATATATTAATTTAATTTATATTAATTTTATATTTAAATTAAATCTGTATAAAAATATCATTTAAATATAAATATTACTTTAATTTATATTCATTTCATATTAATATTAAATTTATATAAAAATTGCATTTAAATATAAATATTAATTTAATTTATATTAATTTTCTATTAATATTAAATCTATATAAAAATTTCTTTTTATTATAAATATTACTTTAATTTATATTCATTTCATATGAATATTAAATTTATATAAAAATTACATTTAAATATAAATAATAAATTAATTTATATTCATTTGATATTAACATTAAATCTATATAAAAATTTCATATAAATATAAATATTACTTTAATTTATATTAATCTTATATTAAATTTAAATCTATATAAAAATTTCATTTAAATATAAATATTAATTTAATTTATATTAATTTTATATTTAAATTAAATCTGTATAAAAATATCATTTAAATATAAATATTACTTTAATTTATATTCATTTCATATTAATATTAAATTTATATAAAAATTGCATTTAAATATAAATATTAATTTAATTTATATTAATTTTCTATTAATATTAAATCTATATAAAAATTTCTTTTTATTATAAATATTACTTTAATTTATATTAATTTTCTATTAATATTAAATTTATATAAAAATTACATTTAAATATAAATATTAAATTAATTTATATTCATTTGATATTAATATTAAATCTATAGAAACATTTCATATAAATATAAATATTTCTTTAATTTATATTAATTTTATATTTAAATTAAATCTGTATAAAAATATCATTTAAATATAAATATTACTTTAATTTATATTAATTTTTTACTAATGTTAAATTTATATAAAAATTACATTTTAATATATATATTACTTTAATTTATATTAATTTTATATTTAAATTAAATCTGTATAAAAATATCATTTAAATATAAATATTACTTTAATTTATATTCATTTCATATTAATATTAAATTTATATAAAAATTGCATTTAAATATAAATATTAATTTAATTTATATTAATTTTCTATTAATATTAAATCTATATAAAAATTTCTTTTTATTATAAATATTACTTTAATTTATATTCATTTCATATGAATATTAAATTTATATAAAAATTACATTTAAATATAAATATTAAATTAATTTATATTCATTTGATATTAATATTAAATCTATATAAACATTTCATATAAATATAAATATTACTTTAATTTATATTAATTTTATATTTAAATTAAATCTGTATAAAAATATCATTTAAATATAAATATTACTTTAATTTATATTAATTTTTTACTAATGTTAAATTTATATAAAAATTACATTTTAATATATATATTACTTTAATTTATTTTAATTTTATATTTAAATTAAATCTGTATAAAAATATCATTTAAATATAAATATTACTTTAATTTATATTCATTTCATATTAATATTAAATTTATATAAAAATTGCATTTAAATATAAATATTAATTTAATTTATATTAATTTTCTATTAATATTAAATCTATATAAAAATTTCTTTTTATTATAAATATTACTTTAATTTATATTCATTTCATATGAATATTAAATTTATATAAAAATTACATTTAAATATAAATATTAAATTAATTTATATTCATTTGATATTAATATTAAATCTATATAAACATTTCATATAAATATAAATATTACTTTAATTTATATTAATTTTATATTTAAATTAAATCTGTATAAAAATATCATTTAAATATAAATATTACTTTAATTTATATTAATTTTTTACTAATGTTAAATTTATATAAAAATTACATTTAAATATATATATTACTTTAATTTATATTAATTTTATATTTAAATTAAATCTGTATAAAAATATCATTTAAATATAAATATTACTTTAATTTATATTCATTTCATATTAATATTAAATTTATATAAAAATTGCATTTAAATATAAATATTAATTTAATTTATATTAATTTTCTATTAATATTAAATCTATATAAAAATTTCTTTTTATTATAAATATTACTTTAATTTATATTCATTTCATATGAATATTAAATTTATATAAAAATTACATTTAAATATAAATATTAAATTAATTTATATTCATTTGATATTAATATTAAATCTATATAAAAATTTCATATAAATATAAATATTACTTTAATTTATATTAATCTTATATTAAATTTAAATCTATATAAAAATTTCATTTAAATATAAATATTAATTTAATTTATATTAATTTTATATTAAAATTAAATCTATATAAAAATTTCATTTAAATATAAATATTACTTTAATTTATATTAATTTTATATTAAATTTAAATCTATATAAAAATTTCATTTAAATATAAATATTAATTTAATTTATATCAATTTTATATTAAAATTAAATCTATATAAAAATATCATTTAAATATAAATATTACTTTAATTTATATTAATTTTCTATTAAAATTAAATCTATATAAAAATATCATTTAAATATAAATATTACTTTAATTTATATTAATTTTCTATTAAAATTAAATCTATATAAAAATTTCATTTAAGTATAAATATTACTTTAATTTATATTAATTTTATATTAAAATTATATCTATATAAAAATTTCAATTAGAAATAAATATTACTTTAATTTATATTCATTTGATGTTAATATTAAATTTGTAAAAAAATTTCATATAAATATAAATATTACTCTAATTTATATTAATTTCTATTAAAATTAAATCTATATAAAAATTTCATTTAAATATAAATATTACTTTAATTTATATTCATTTCATGTTAATTATAAATTTATATAAAAATTGCATTTAAATATAAATATTACTTTAATTTATATTAATCTTATATTAAATTTAAATCTATATAAAAATTTCATTTAAATATAAATATTACTTTAATTTATATTAATTTTATATTAAAATTAAATCTATATAAAAATTTCATTTAAATATAAATATTACTTTAATTTATATTAATTTTATATTTAAATTAAATCTGTATAAAAATATCATTTAAATATAAATATTACTTTAATTTATATTCATTTCATATTAATATTAAATTTATATAAAAATTGCATTTAAATATAAATATTAATTTAATTTATATTAATTTTCTATTAATATTAAATCTATATAAAAATTTCTTTTTATTATAAATATTACTTTAATTTATATTCATTTCATATGAATATTAAATTTATATAAAAATTACATTTAAATATAAATAATAAATTAATTTATATTCATTTGATATTAATATTAAATCTATATAAAAATTTCATATAAATATAAATATTACTTTAATTTATATTAATCTTATATTAAATTTAAATCTATATAAAAATTTCATTTAAATATAAATATTACTTTAATTTATATTAATTTTATATTTAAATTAAATCTGTATAAAAATATCATTTAAATATAAATATTACTTTAATTTATATTAATTTTTTACTAATGTTAAATTTATATAAAAATTGCATTTAAATATAAATATTACTTTAATTTATATTAATTTTCTATTAAAATTAAATTTATATAAATATTTCATTTAAATATAAATATTACTTTAATTTATATTCATTTCATATTAATATTAAATTTATATAAAAATTTTATTTAAATATAAATATTACTTTAATTTATATTCATTTCATATTAATATTAAATTTATATAAAAATTGCATTTAAATATAAATATTAATTTAATTTATATTAATTTTCTATTAATATTAAATCTATATAAAAATTTCTTTTTATTATAAATATTACTTTAATTTATATTCATTTCATATGAATATTAAATTTATATAAAAATTACATTTAAATATAAATATTAAATTAATTTATATTCATTTGATATTAATATTAAATCTATATAAAAATTTCATATAAATATAAATATTACTTTAATTTATATTAATTTTATATTTAAATTAAATCTGTATAAAAATATCATTTAAATATAAATATTACTTTAATTTATATTAATTTTTTACTAATGTTAAATTTATATAAAAATTTCATTTAAATATATATATTACTTTAATTTATATTAATTTTATATTAAATTAAATCTGTATAAAAATATCATTTAAATATAAATATTACTTTAATTTATATTCATTTCATATTAATATTAAATTTATATAAAAATTGCATTTAAATATAAATATTAATTTAATTTATATTAATTTTCTATTAATATTAATTCTATATAAAAATTTCTTTTTATTATAAATATTACTTTAATTTATATTCATTTCATATGAATATTAAATTTATATAAAAATTACATTTAAATATAAATATTAAATTAATTTATATTCATTTGATATTAATATTAAATCTATATAAAAATTTCATATAAATATAAATATTACTTTAATTTATATTAATTTTATATTTAAATTAAATCTGTATAAAAATATCATTTAAATATAAATATTACTTTAATTTATATTAATTTTTTACTAATGTTAAATTTATATAAAAATTACATTTAAATATATATATTACTTTAATTTATATTAATTTTATATTTAAATTAAATCGGTATAAAAATATCATTTAAATATAAATATTACTTTAATTTATATTCATTTCATATTAATATTAAATTTATATAAAAATTGCATTTAAATATAAATATTAATTTAATTTATATTAATTTTCTATTAATATTAAATCTATATAAAAATTTCTTTTTATTATAAATATTACTTTAATTTATATTCATTTCATATGAATATTAAATTTATATAAAAATTACATTTAAATATAAATATTAAATTAATTTATATTCATTTGATATTAATATTAAATCTATATAAAAATTTCATATAAATATAAATATTACTTTAATTTATATTAATTTTATATTTAAATTAAATCTGTATAAAAATATCATTTAAATATAAATATTACTTTAATTTATATTAATTTTTTACTAATGTTAAATTTATATAAAAATTACATTTAAATATATATATTACTTTAATTTATATTAATTTTATATTTAAATTAAATCGGTATAAAAATATCATTTAAATATAAATATTACTTTAATTTATATTCATTTCATATTAATATTAAATTTATATAAAAATTGCATTTAAATATAAATATTAATTTAATTTATATTAATTTTCTATTAATATTAAATCTATATAAAAATTTCTTTTTATTATAAATATTACTTTAATTTATATTCATTTCATATGAATATTAAATTTATATAAAAATTACATTTAAATATAAATAATAAATTAATTTATATTCATTTGATATTAACATTAAATCTATATAAAAATTTCATATAAATATAAATATTACTTTAATTTATATTAATCTTATATTAAATTTAAATCTATATAAAAATTTCATTTAAATATAAATATTAATTTAATTTATATTAATTTTATATTTAAATTAAATCTGTATAAAAATATCATTTAAATATAAATATTACTTTAATTTATATTCATTTCATATTAATATTAAATTTATATAAAAATTGCATTTAAATATAAATATTAATTTAATTTATATTAATTTTCTATTAATATTAAATCTATATAAAAATTTCTTTTTATTATAAATATTACTTTAATTTATATTCATTTCATATGAATATTAAATTTATATAAAAATTACATTTAAATATAAATATTAAATTAATTTATATTCATTTGATATTAATATTAAATCTATAGAAACATTTCATATAAATATAAATATTTCTTTAATTTATATTAATTTTATATTTAAATTAAATCTGTATAAAAATATCATTTAAATATAAATATTACTTTAATTTATATTAATTTTTTACTAATGTTAAATTTATATAAAAATTACATTTTAATATATATATTACTTTAATTTATATTAATTTTATATTTAAATTAAATCTGTATAAAAATATCATTTAAATATAAATATTACTTTAATTTATATTCATTTCATATTAATATTAAATTTATATAAAAATTGCATTTAAATATAAATATTAATTTAATTTATATTAATTTTCTATTAATATTAAATCTATATAAAAATTTCTTTTTATTATAAATATTACTTTAATTTATATTCATTTCATATGAATATTAAATTTATATAAAAATTACATTTAAATATAAATATTAAATTAATTTATATTCATTTGATATTAATATTAAATCTATATAAAAATTTCATATAAATATAAATATTACTTTAATTTATATTAATTTTATATTTAAATTAAATCTGTATAAAAATATCATTTAAATATAAATATTACTTTAATTTATATTAATTTTTTACTAATGTTAAATTTATATAAAAATTACATTTAAATATATATATTACTTTAATTTATATTAATTTTATATTTAAATTAAATCGGTATAAAAATATCATTTAAATATAAATATTACTTTAATTTATATTCATTTCATATTAATATTAAATTTATATAAAAATTGCATTTAAATATAAATATTAATTTAATTTATATTAATTTTCTATTAATATTAAATCTATATAAAAATTTCTTTTTATTATAAATATTACTTTAATTTATATTCATTTCATATGAATATTAAATTTATATAAAAATTACATTTAAATATAAATAATAAATTAATTTATATTCATTTGATATTAACATTAAATCTATATAAAAATTTCATATAAATATAAATATTACTTTAATTTATATTAATCTTATATTAAATTTAAATCTATATAAAAATTTCATTTAAATATAAATATTAATTTAATTTATATTAATTTTATATTTAAATTAAATCTGTATAAAAATATCATTTAAATATAAATATTACTTTAATTTATATTCATTTCATATTAATATTAAATTTATATAAAAATTGCATTTAAATATAAATATTAATTTAATTTATATTAATTTTCTATTAATATTAAATCTATATAAAAATTTCTTTTTATTATAAATATTACTTTAATTTATATTCATTTCATATGAATATTAAATTTATATAAAAATTACATTTAAATATAAATATTAAATTAATTTATATTCATTTGATATTAATATTAAATCTATAGAAACATTTCATATAAATATAAATATTTCTTTAATTTATATTAATTTTATATTTAAATTAAATCTGTATAAAAATATCATTTAAATATAAATATTACTTTAATTTATATTAATTTTTTACTAATGTTAAATTTATATAAAAATTACATTTTAATATATATATTACTTTAATTTATATTAATTTTATATTTAAATTAAATCTGTATAAAAATATCATTTAAATATAAATATTACTTTAATTTATATTCATTTCATATTAATATTAAATTTATATAAAAATTGCATTTAAATATAAATATTAATTTAATTTATATTAATTTTCTATTAATATTAAATCTATATAAAAATTTCTTTTTATCTCTATATATAATAAAATCGTGTCTGTCTGTATGTCTGTATGTTTGTAACGGCATCACTTGAGAACGGCTCAACGTAGAAAGCTGGGGTTTGGACCATTGGATTCGGCGTTTTCCCGATTAGGTTTTAGAACAAAAAAAATTCAAAAAAGTCTATTGGTTCAAAAGTTGTGACGTCATTAGTGAAAAAAG
Organism: Lasioglossum villosulum; assembly: GCA_963971365.1. Lineage (NCBI taxonomy): Eukaryota > Metazoa > Arthropoda > Insecta > Hymenoptera > Halictidae > Lasioglossum > Lasioglossum villosulum. Next base: position 355,791 of record CAXARU010000044.1, read on the forward strand.
GCAACTTTTTCGCTCTCTATTGCGCACGTTTCTGCATATAACTTTTAAACGAATAGACTTTTTCGAATGCGGTTTGCTCTAAAACCTCCCAGAGAGACAGAGAGAGAGAGGGAGAGAGAGAGAGAGGGAGAGGGAGAGAGATAGAGTGTGGAGGAGTGAGGGGGCGAAACAGAGAGGGAGAGAGACACACACAGAGAGAATTCACATTCACATTCACATTCACATTCACATTCACATTCACATTCACATTCACATTGACATTGACATTGACATTCGCATTGACATTGACATTGACATTGACATTGACATTGACACTGACACTGACACTGACAATGACACTTTCACTGATACTGACACTGACGGTGACAATGACACTTTCACTGACACTGACACTGACAATGAAACTGACACTGACACTTTCACTGACACTGACACCGACATTGACATGACATTGACATTCACATTGACATTCACATTCACATTGACATTCACATTCACATTGACATTCACATTGACATTCACATTGACATTCACATTGACATTCACATTGGCATTCACATTGACATTCACATTGACATTCACATGGACATTCACATTGACATTCACATTGACATTCACATTGACATTCACATTGACATTCACATTGACATTCACATTGACATTCACATCGAAATTCACATCGACATTCACATTGACATTCACATTGACATTCACATTGACATTCACATTGACATTCACATTGACATTCACATTGGCATTCACATTGGCATTCACATTGACATTCACATTGACATTCACATGGACATTCACATTGACATTCACATGGACATTCACATTGACATTCACATTGACATTCACATTGACATTTACATTGACATTCACATCGAAATTCACATCGACATTCACATTGACATTGACAATCGCTTTCACATTCGCATTCGCATTCGCATTCACATTCACATTCCCATTCACATTCACATTCACATTCACATTGACATTGACATTGACATTCGCATTGACATTGACATTGACATTGACATTGACATTGACACTGACACTGACACTGACAATGACACTTTCACTGATACTGACACTGACGGTGACAATGACACTTTCACTGACACTGACACTGACAATGAAACTGACACTGACACTTTCACTGACACTGACACCGACATTGACATGACATTGACATTCACATTGACATTCACATTCACATTGACATTCACATTCACATTGACATTCACATTGACATTCACATTGACATTCACATTGACATTCACATTGGCATTCACATTGACATTCACATTGACATTCACATGGACATTCACATTGACATTCACATTGACATTCACATTGACATTCACATTGACATTCACATTGACATTCACATTGACATTCACATCGAAATTCACATCGACATTCACATTGACATTCACATTGACATTCACATTGACATTCACATTGACATTCACATTGACATTCACATTGGCATTCACATTGGCATTCACATTGACATTCACATTGACATTCACATGGACATTCACATTGACATTCACATGGACATTCACATTGACATTCACATTGACATTCACATTGACATTTACATTGACATTCACATCGAAATTCACATCGACATTCACATTGACATTGACAATCGCTTTCACATTCGCATTCGCATTCGCATTCACATTCACATTCCCATTCACATTCACATTCACATTCACATTGACATTGACATTGACATTCGCATTGACATTGACATTGACATTGACATTGACATTGACACTGACACTGACACTGACAATGACACTTTCACTGATACTGACACTGACGGTGACAATGACACTTTCACTGACACTGACACTGACAATGAAACTGACACTGACACTTTCACTGACACTGACACCGACATTGACATGACATTGACATTCACATTGACATTCACATTCACATTGACATTCACATTCACATTGACATTCACATTGACATTCACATTGACATTCACATTGACATTCACATTGGCATTCACATTGACATTCACATTGACATTCACATGGACATTCACATTGACATTCACATTGACATTCACATTGACATTCACATTGACATTCACATTGACATTCACATTGACATTCACATCGAAATTCACATCGACATTCACATTGACATTCACATTGACATTCACATTGACATTCACATTGACATTCACATTGACATTCACATTGGCATTCACATTGGCATTCACATTGACATTCACATTGACATTCACATGGACATTCACATTGACATTCACATGGACATTCACATTGACATTCACATTGACATTCACATTGACATTTACATTGACATTCACATCGAAATTCACATCGACATTCACATTGACATTGACAATCGCTTTCACATTCGCATTCGCATTCGCATTCACATTCACATTCCCATTCACATTCACATTCACATTCACATTCACATTCACATTCACATTCACACTCACATTCACGTTGACATTCACATTGACATTCACATTGCGGTTTTCTCTAGAACCTTCCCGAAGAAACGCCGCGTCTAACGTTTCAACTTACATATAATACCTACATACTTTTAAAAAATAATGTGCCACAGCAAAGCGTGGCGGGGGGAAAGCTAGTATATAATAAAATCGTGTCTGTCTGTATGTTTGTAACGGCATCACTTGAGAACGGCTCAACGTAGAAAGCTGGGGTTTGGACCATTGGATTCGGCGTTTTCCCGATTAGGTTTTAGAACAAAAAAAATTCAAAAAAGTCTATTGGTTCAAAAGTTGTGACGTCATTAGTGAAAAAAGGCAACTTTTTCGCTCTCTATTGCGCACGTTTCTGCATATAACTTTTAAACGAATAGACTTTTTCGAATGCGGTTTGCTCTAAAACCTCCCAGAGAGACAGAGAGAGAGAGGGAGAGAGAGAGAGAGGGAGAGGGAGAGAGATAGAGTGTGGAGGAGTGAGGGGGCGAAACAGAGAGGGAGAGAGACACACACAGAGAGAATTCACATTCACATTCACATTCACATTCACATTCACATTCACATTCACATTGACATTGACATTGACATTCGCATTGACATTGACATTGACATTGACATTGACATTGACACTGACACTGACACTGACAATGACACTTTCACTGATACTGACACTGACGGTGACAATGACACTTTCACTGACACTGACACTGACAATGAAACTGACACTGACACTTTCACTGACACTGACACCGACATTGACATGACATTGACATTCACATTGACATTCACATTCACATTGACATTCACATTCACATTGACATTCACATTGACATTCACATTGACATTCACATTGACATTCACATTGGCATTCACATTGACATTCACATTGACATTCACATGGACATTCACATTGACATTCACATTGACATTCACATTGACATTCACATTGACATTCACATTGACATTCACATTGACATTCACATCGAAATTCACATCGACATTCACATTGACATTCACATTGACATTCACATTGACATTCACATTGACATTCACATTGACATTCACATTGGCATTCACATTGGCATTCACATTGACATTCACATTGACATTCACATGGACATTCACATTGACATTCACATGGACATTCACATTGACATTCACATTGACATTCACATTGACATTTACATTGACATTCACATCGAAATTCACATCGACATTCACATTGACATTGACAATCGCTTTCACATTCGCATTCGCATTCGCATTCACATTCACATTCCCATTCACATTCACATTCACATTCACATTCACATTCACATTCACATTCACACTCACATTCACGTTGACATTCACATTGACATTCACATTGCGGTTTTCTCTAGAACCTTCCCGAAGAAACGCCGCGTCTAACGTTTCAACTTACATATAATACCTACATACTTTTAAAAAATAATGTGCCACAGCAAAGCGTGGCGGGGGGAAAGCTAGTTATAAATATTACTTTAATTTATATTCATTTCATATGAATATTAAATTTATATAAAAATTACATTTAAATATAAATATTAAATTAATTTATATTCATTTGATATTAATATTAAATCTATATAAACATTTCATATAAATATAAATATTACTTTAATTTATATTAATTTTATATTTAAATTAAATCTGTATAAAAATATCATTTAAATATAAATATTACTTTAATTTATATTAATTTTTTACTAATGTTAAATTTATATAAAAATTACATTTAAATATATATATTACTTTAATTTATATTAATTTTATATTTAAATTAAATCTGTATAAAAATATCATTTAAATATAAATATTACTTTAATTTATATTCATTTCATATTAATATTAAATTTATATAAAAATTGCATTTAAATATAAATATTAATTTAATTTATATTAATTTTCTATTAATATTAAATCTATATAAAAATTTCTTTTTATTATAAATATTACTTCAATTTATATTCATTTCATATGAATATTAAATTTATATAAAAATTACATTTAAATATAAATATTAAATTAATTTATATTCATTTGATATTAATATTAAATCTATATAAAAATTTCATATAAATATAAATATTACTTTAATTTATATTAATCTTATATTAAATTTAAATCTATATAAAAATTTCATTTAAATATAAATATTAATTTAATTTATATTAATTTTATATTAAAATTAAATCTATATAAAAATTTCATTTAAATATAAATATTACTTTAATTTATATTAATTTTATATTTAAATTAAATCTGTATAAAAATATCATTTAAATATAAATATTACTTTAATTTATATTCATTTCATATTAATATTAAATTTATATAAAAATTGCATTTAAATATAAATATTAATTTAATTTATATTAATTTTCTATTAATATTAAATCTATATAAAAATTTCTTTTTTTTATAAATATTACTTTAATTTATATTCATTTCATATGAATATTAAATTTATATAAAAATTACATTTAAATATAAATAATAAATTAATTTATATTCATTTGATATTAATATTAAATCTATATCAAAATTTCATATAAATATAAATATTACTTTAATTTATATTAATTTTCTATTAAAATTAAATCTATATAAAAATTTCATTTAAGTATAAATATTAGTTTAATTTATATTCATTTCATATTAATATTAAATTTATATAAAAATTGCATTTAAATATAAATATTAAATTAATTTATATTAATTTCATATTAATATTAAATCTATATAAAAATTTCATTTGATTATAAATATTACTTTAATTTATATTCATTTCATGTCAATAATAAATTTATATAAAAATTTCATTTAATTATAAATTGTTGGAAATAATGGTTTGAGAAATACCTTTATGGCGAGAGAACTCCTGACGCCATTGACGACACGTCGTTCTCATATAAAATAATAACATTGCAGTTCACTTGAATAGACATTGACGTCTTGAGATATTATATTACATATTGTGACAATTCAAATAAATATTCCTATAAAATATTACTTTAATTTACATTAATTTTATATTAAAATTAAATCTATATAAAAATATCATTTAATTATAAATATTACTTTAATTTATATTAATTTTATATTAAAATTAAATCTATATAAAAATTTCATTTAAATATAAATATTACTTTAATTTATATTAATTTTATATTTAAATTAATTCTGTATAAAAATATCATTTAAATATAAATATTACTTTAATTTATATTAATTTTATACTAATGTTAAATTTATATAAAAATCGCATTCAAATGTAAATATTACTTTAATTTATATTAATCTTCTATTAAAATTAAATTTATATAAATATTTCATTTAAATACAAATATTACTTTAATTTATGTTCATTTCATATTAATATTAAATTTATATAAAAATTTTATTTAAATATAAATATTACTTTAATTTATATTAATTTTATATTTAAATTAAGTCTGTATAAAAATATCATTTAAATATATATATTACTTTAATTTATATTCATTTGAAATTAATATTAAATTTGTATAAAAATTTCATATAAATATAAATATTGCTTTAATTTATATTAATTTTATATTTAAATTAAATCTGTATAAAAATATCATTTAAATATAAATATTACTTTAATTTATATTAATTTTCTATTAAAATTAAATCTGTATAAAAATTTCATTTAAGTATAAATATTACTTTAATTTATATTAATTTTATATTAAAATTATATCTATATAAAAATTTCAATTAGAAATAAATATTACTTTAATTTATATTAATTTTCTATTAAAATTAAATCTATATAAAAATTTCATTTAATTATAAATATTACTTTAATATATATTCATTTCATATTAATATTAAATTTATATAAAAATTACATTTAAATATAAATATTAGTTTAATTTATGTTAATTTTATACTAATATTAAATTTATATAACAATTTCATTTAATTATAAATATTACTTTAATTTATATTCATTTGAAATTAATATTAAATTTGTATAAAAATTTCATATAAATATAAATATTACTTTAATTTATATTAATTTTATATTAAAATTAAATCTATATCAAAATTTCATTTAAATATAAATATTACTTTAATTTATATTAATTTTCTATTAAAATTAAATCTATATAAAAATTTCATTTAAGTATAAATATTACTTTAATTTATATTCATTTCATATGAATATTAAATTTATATAAAAATTACATTTAAATATAAATAATAAATTAATTTATATTAATTTCATATTAATATTAAATCTATATAAAAATTTCATTTGATTATAAATATTACTTTAATTTATATTCATTTCATGTCAATAATAAATTTATATAAAAATTTCATTTAATTATAAATTGCAGGAAATAATGGTTTGAGAAATACCTTTATGGCGAGAGAACTCCTGACGCCATTGACGACACGTCGTCCTCATATAAAATAATAACATTGCAGTTCACTTGAATAGACATTGACGTCTTGAGGTATTATATTACATATTGTGACAGTTCAAATAAATATTCCTATAAAATATTACTTTAATTTATATTAATTTTATATTAAAATTAAATCTATATAACAATTTCATTTAATTATAAATATTACTTTAATTTATATTCATTTGAAATTAATATTAAATTTGTATAAAAATTTCATATAAATATAAATATTGCTTTAATTAATATTAATTTTATATTTAAATTAAATCTGTATAAAAATATCATTTAAATATAAATATTACTTTAATTTATATTAATTTTCTATTAAAATTAAATCTATATAAAAATTTCATTTAAGTATAAATATTACTTTAATTTATATTCATTTCATATTAATATTAAATTTATATAAAAATTGCATTTAAATATAAATATTAATTTAATTTATATTAATTTTCTATTAATATTAAATCTATATAAAAATTTCTTTTTATAATAAATATTACTTTAATTTATATTCATTTCATATGAATATTAAATTTATATAAAAATTACATTTAAATATAAATATTAAATTAATTTATATTCATTTGATATTAATATTAAATCTATATAAAAATTTCATATAAATATAAATATTACTTTAATTTATATTAATTTTCTATTAAAAGTAAATCTATATAAAAATTTCATTTAAGTATAAATATTACTTTAATTTATATTCATTTCATATTAATATTAAATTTATATAAAAATTGCATTTAAATATTGCAACGTTGACCCCGTTCGAGCGACTTTTTAGGGCCGTCGGACAGGGTCAACCCCGAGGTTTTACAGGCACTGAGACCGGGCCGTGCGCGGTCGCGCGAGCACGGTCCCCTCGGGACAAAGCGCTTTTCCGAAGAGGCTCAATCGACACGCCAAACTCTTGTTCGGGCGCCAGGTACTTGAAAGTACCACGCGAAACACGAAGAACAATCGGGATTCGAGGAATCCTAGTCCGAAGTGAGCCTCCGCGGAACGCGAACGGAAGGATTAACGCGAACGGCCAGGAATTCGGACACAGGGAATAACGGGGACTACCCTCGCGACAGGGCGGATCACGCAGGCCGAAATTACCAAGCAGAAATGGGCTCTACGTCATTTATTGAACACAGTTCAATTCGTCCGAATTACAATGGGGCGGCCACGTGGCCGCGAACCGGGAGCCCGCGCTCCTTGTACACTTTTGCGACGGGTGTTCGTTCGCGAAGCGCGTTCTTCGTTCGGTACCGTTCGCGAAATTACAGGTCGTCGGTACTGTTTTAGCCTCCGCTGAGACGGAAATTCGCGAAGCGCAGTTGGACGGCGCGACGGATTTTTGACTGTCGCGGGATTCTCGCGTCCGATCGCCGATACGGGACTCGATTCGCCACGCGCGTTGAATAATCCGCGGTCGTACGAGTCTGAAGGACTCGTAGCCTCCGCGCGTTCGCGTGCGAATTCGGACGTCCGGCCGCTGCCCGCGATTCGATATTATTTCGCGGAACTATCCGATTTCCGACGCGACTCCTGAGGAAGACTTCCGACGCGAGGAGGGAAACGATACTCTCTATCTCAAAGCGTCCTCATGACGGACGCGAGCCAAATTACGAGGACGAGGCGAATCCGCGTCGTCCTCTCACCAAAATGGACGAGCCAACGCTAATATAGAGTCGTGGAATCACTGGCCGACTTACCGTGGTCGTTCGAACGGAACTCGCTGCCCTTCGGTAATTCGGATCCGATCCGGGATTCGGTTCGGTCAGGGCACGGTAACGACGGACCTTACTCCGGACATGAAACTCACTCGCGACTCGGACTTTTGTTCGCGCAAATCGGGACTGAACGAGATTTCGTTCAGCCACGTGTTCGTAGCTCGAATACCGACGCGACAGTGATTCCGCGATCCATGTCGACGGGAAGCATCGCTTCTTGTTCGCTCCCACTCTATTGGCCCTGCCGAATTCCCGATTGGCGCTTTCCGCTACGCGACTAGATGATCGCAGGATCGCATCCTCGGATAGGTCCTTGGGCCCCAGACCTGTTTCCAACGCCAAATAATCGCCCTTTCGGCGAACGGGGAAGAACCATTCTTTCCCCTGGAATTCTTCCTGCCACCCCCGCCGGGATTCAGTGCGAACGGGGTGAGACGACGGCCGGACCACCCATATACGATGATCAAACTGAATCTCTTAGTCCCGGTACGCCGTCTCCGTGGGTGGAGATTTCCCCCAAATGTACCGGTACCGGATTTTCGCCAAATTGTGGCCATTATTTCTCCGAGAGGATCCTTGAGCGGGCGCCTTTTCGGTATTCCATTCGGCCAATACTGCGCTAGGCGCGTTCCTGAAACGTCGCCGTACTCGGCACGCACAATAGATGGCGTTAATTACTTGTATCGTTTGGGAAGTCTTTCCTTCAGGAGCGCTCTCATGTCCACGAGTGGTTTCATGCCCGTTCGCGGTCGGTCCGGTCCAATATTTGTGATTATTTAACCGTTTTCGCAAAACGGGGTGACGTCGCACACTTGCAACGTCACAACTCCCCCCCCCCTTAAAATGGACCGGACTGACCGATGGTTGTCGACCTCGTGATTCCTGACTCGCCAAAGTAGAGCGTTCCCTCCGGAAGTCAACCTTTACAAAGGAGCCATCACCGCCGGACAAACACGCCTTCGCTCCTTCCTGCACCAAAATTTGTACCAATTTATTACCCGAAAAAAAAAATGTCGTAGACGTTTGGAGTACTGTGTGGTGTGCGGTATTACAACCGAATCGGAATTCCGAAATTTATAAATTCGGTGCCGTTGTCCGTCACGAGTACCTAAGGTTTTCCCCCAACGCGAAAATAATTGATTTTCGAGCGCCTCCGCGATTTTGGCCCCGGTGGCCCTCCGGAGGGGCAGCACTCGATCCACTACGTAAAAAGATCTTGCATAACTCATAATTAACAGAATCCTGCACGACTACGGGGAAGCGGGTCCATTATCTTAGTTACAACCACCATCCATGGTGCTCCGATACGACGCCTCCCACAAGCCCGAAGGGGAGGGCTTGTTCCACCTTCAATGCTTACAAATGGGACCGCGACGCCGGCGTTACACGATGGTACGGAACATTTCCGGCCAAAAAATATTTTTGCGCGATTCGGTGGTAGGTCTTTTCCACCCCTAAATGAGCCGCTTGCACCTCGTCGTGCAATTCTTTCCGAATTTCCGTTTTTTTTTTCCTCTATCGGAACTACTAACTTACACTCGTCTAGATCTTTACCGAGAATTTCCGCGAATAGTGGATCAGTGCGACGATGGTAAAGTTTCCCCTCCCGGATGGACCAGTCGGGAAATCGCTCCGGATTCGCTTCGACTGCGCGAAGTTTTTCTTCGTCCCAGTCCGTTCGCGTCGCGGCCGCTATCGGTAACCCATCGCTCTCCGGTTCGGTCCCCTCGAACATTCGCGAAAGCGCGTCAGGCACGTGATTTAATTTTGCCTTTTCGATATTTTATTTCGAAATCATACTCGAGCAGTTGTACTGCCCATCGCGCGAGTCTCCCCGATGGGTTCGTGAGTTATCGAATCCAACGCAGACTACTATGATCCGTGATAATCGTGAATCGATATCCCTCCAAATACGGTCGGAATTTCTTCACGGTCCACACAACCACGAGGCATTCTAATTCCGTCGCGGAATATTTTCGCTCTGCGCAGTTAAGCGAACGACTCGCGAACGCGATCACCCTTTCCTCCCCCTCGATCTCTTGCACCAATACCGCTCCTAACCCTACCGTACTAGCGTCGGTCTGTAGGACGAACGGGATTTCAAAATGTAGACACGCGAGGGTCGGCGCAGTCGCGATTAAAGATCTTAATTTTTCGAAGGCGGATTGTTGTCCGTCCTCCCATTTCCATGTCTGCCCTTTCCGAAGCAAGATATTTAATGGTTCCGCGACAGTAGCGAATTCCGGAATGAATCTTCTATACCAAGAAGCCATTCCGAGAAATCTCCGTAACTGTTTCAAATTTTTAGGAACTGGAAAGGACCGAATTGGAGCGATTTTATCCGCGTCGACTTTTAAACCCTCGCGACTGACCACAAACCCTAAATATTTAACTTCTTCCCTACAGAATTCGCATTTTTCGGGATTTACGATCAATCCGGCCGATTTGATTTTATTAAAAACTCTCTGGAGCCACTCCATGTGCTCTTCGAATGTAGTGGTCGCGATAATTATGTCGTCTAAATATGCGAACACGTAGGGTTCCATTTCCGGCCCAATTAATCGATCCAATAAACGTTGAAATGTTGCCGGTGCTCCAGTGAGCCCGTATGGCATTCGTCGGAAATGAAACAACCCTTTTCCCGGGACCGTAAACGCGGTAATTTCTTTACTATTTTCTTCGAGTGGTATTTGAAAATAGGCTTGGCTGAGATCGAGAGTGGAAATGTAACGCGCGGCGCGTAATTTGTCGAGAATGCTCGTCATAATAGGCAACGGATACGCGTCCTTCTTCGAAACTGCATTTACTTTGCGAAAATCTAAGCAAAATCGATATTTGCCATTCGCCTTTTTAACCATGACTATTGGGCTTGACCACTCACTCTCAGATGGTTCAATTATTCCATTTTCCAGCAGCGAATCTACCTCTTTGTAAATCGCCTGCTGTACTATCGGCGAGACCGAATAGGACCTTTGTTTAATAGGTCTATTGTCACCGACATCTATTCTGTGAGTGGTCAACGTTGTCATTCCCGGAATTTTCGCAAAGTCCGCCAGTTCCTTTTCCAGAAACACGCGTAATCGCTCCTTTTCCGTATTCGATAATGTTTGTAGGCCGCAGCAGAGTGGTTCGTTCGATTTGGGACCGAAGGGAAATTCGATTGCCGGTCGCGACGCGAAATGCCACTTTGCTCTGTGATTTTCGACAACGATACCGAATTCCGGAATCGCGTCGATTCTCAATAATGACGGGTTCACCAAATTATCAAGAACGTGCTGACTCGTTCTGTTGAAATTTTCACAATTTTTCGCGACCTATACCTTTCGAGCGTTTATTGTATCGGCTCGAATCATATGCGAATGATATGTTCGCCAGATCCGGAGACCGATACAAATCCGCATTGCCGGGTGAAACATTACTCTCCGCGTCCCGTAATTTTTCTACTAACTCTTCCAGAGTTTTGATGTTTTCTAACCCTATCACATTCCGAAGTTCGCCCCGCGCGCTCCAATAGATACACCGGATACATTTCTCTTCCGACCACGGATCTTTCAACCGGCCTATCATCGTTTGCATGAACGTAAGATAATCGCGTACCGGTTCGTCCGGACCTTGTTTCCGGATTCGCAGGTCGTGTTCGAGTAATTCTTGGTACTCCGGGTCGAAGAAATTTTTCCGAAATTCTCGTACGAATACGTCACATGATGTCAATGTTCCGCGCGATGCGTACCATAGGGCGGCGACCCCGAAAAAAAACAGATCGGCAAACAGCGTAAGAGGTCGGCGTCTCTTAGGTTCGTACAATTTCGCATATCGTGAAGCCGGGTGAGGAACATTTCCGGACCCTCCACCGGTTTTCCCGCAAAATTTAATCGCCATTTCCTTATCACCTCGTACGCTGAGGCCGTCCCTCGTCGTTCCGTCCGTACTTCGTCCGTTTGCGATCTCGGACTTTTTACGGTCGCGGGTTGTTTCGATATCGGCGGCCTAATTCTTCCGGACTTTGGCAATTCCGGTACTTGTAACGTAACGGTCGCGACTTGGGGGCTGGACGGGGGGCCGTCCGGATCCCCCTTAATCGACAAGACGTACTCTTCCTCCGGGTCCGTCTCGTACGCGCTGTAATACGACGCATCGTCTTCGGTAGTCGACATTTTCGCCACCCGGTATCTTTCGAGGATCGACTGTCTACGAGACGTTTGATATGACTCTTCGGTTTCAAAGTATCTCGGCCGCGCGCTTTGTTTACTTTACGCGCTCGGACTCTATCCGCGTCGAATTACACGTTGTCGTCGCACGCTCGGAAATTTCGGTAACGTATTCTCGCGAACGAAATTAGACACTCGAGAACGCGTTATTGCCAATCGATCTTGACCTTATTTATCGAATTTATCAGTTCAAGTTCAAATTACCCGTATTTGTTCTCATTATTCTCGTCCTTGGACGATTTCCGAATTCACACAGTACTCTTCGCGAATGGTTTTTGCCTCTCCGGACAATGCGAACGCAAACACCACGGCAGTGTTGCGGGATTGCGAAAAAAATTTTCCAAGATATACGCGACAAATACAATACGAACACGAATTTTGCGTGCGGGAAAGGAAGCGTTTGCCAAACTTTACCAGGGCTCGGAAATTATTGCCCCTCACCTCAAAACGTATTTTCCCCTCACACATTCAATAATTTAACATCGCAAATAAATTAGGTACAATTCACTCAGAATAATTTAAATAACGGAAACAAGTAACAAAAATAAACAAAAAAAAACAAGAAGAAATAAAACAAGGTGTCGCACTGGCTCTCAATAATCTTCCTCAGCGAGCTTCTTGCTCGCGCGGAACGCAAAATTCACGGACTCAGGAGTGAGCGAATTTCGCAGCGGTTTGTAGCGTCGGAAATGAATAGCTCGCAGACGCGCGATCGGTTCCGGAATTTTCCACGACGCACCGTCGTGACCTGCGAGAGTCGTCCGTTATCCCTGCGCCTTTCTCCGTTCTCGGGAACAAACCCTTACGAGAGAAAGGTCCCTGTTCGGGCGCCAATTTGCAACGTTGACCCCGTTCGAGCGACTTTTTAGGGCCGTCGGACAGGGTCAACCCCGAGGTTTTACAGGCACTGAGACCGGGCCGTGCGCGGTCGCGCGAGCACGGTCCCCTCGGGACAAAGCGCTTTTCCGAAGAGGCTCAATCGACACGCCAAACTCTTGTTCGGGCGCCAGGTACTTGAAAGTACCACGCGAAACACGAAGAACAATCGGGATTCGAGGAATCCTAGTCCGAAGTGAGCCTCCGCGGAACGCGAACGGAAGGATTAACGCGAACGGCCAGGAATTCGGACACAGGGAATAACGGGGACTACCCTCGCGACAGGGCGGATCACGCAGGCCGAAATTACCAAGCAGAAATGGGCTCTACGTCATTTATTGAACACAGTTCAATTCGTCCGAATTACAATGGGGCGGCCACGTGGCCGCGAACCGGGAGCCCGCGCTCCTTGTACACTTTTGCGACGGGTGTTCGTTCGCGAAGCGCGTTCTTCGTTCGGTACCGTTCGCGAAATTACAGGTCGTCGGTACTGTTTTAGCCTCCGCTGAGACGGAAATTCGCGAAGCGCAGTTGGACGGCGCGACGGATTTTTGACTGTCGCGGGATTCTCGCGTCCGATCGCCGATACGGGACTCGATTCGCCACGCGCGTTGAATAATCCGCGGTCGTACGAGTCTGAAGGACTCGTAGCCTCCGCGCGTTCGCGTGCGAATTCGGACGTCCGGCCGCTGCCCGCGATTCGATATTATTTCGCGGAACTATCCGATTTCCGACGCGACTCCTGAGGAAGACTTCCGACGCGAGGAGGGAAACGATACTCTCTATCTCAAAGCGTCCTCATGACGGACGCGAGCCAAATTACGAGGACGAGGCGAATCCGCGTCGTCCTCTCACCAAAATGGACGAGCCAACGCTAATATAGAGTCGTGGAATCACTGGTCGACTTACCGTGGTCGTTCGAACGGAACTCGCTGCCCTTCGGTAATTCGGATCCGATCCGGGATTCGGTTCGGTCAGGGCACGGTAACGACGGACCTTACTCCGGACATGAAACTCACTCGCGACTCGGACTTTTGTTCGCGCAAATCGAGACTGAACGAGATTTCGTTCAGCCACGTGTTCGTAGCTCGAATACCGACGCGACAGTGATTCCGCGATCCATGTCGACGGGAAGCATCGCTTCTTGTTCGCTCCCACTCTATTGGCCCTGCCGAATTCCCGATTGGCGCTTTCCGCTACGCGACTAGATGATCGCAGGATCGCATCCTCGGATAGGTCCTTGGGCCCCAGACCTGTTTCCAACGCCAAATAATCGCCCTTTCGGCGAACGGGGAAGAACCATTCTTTCCCCTGGAATTCTTCCTGCCACCCCCGCCGGGATTCAGTGCGAACGGGGTGAGACGACGGCCGGACCACCCATATACGATGATCAAACTGAATCTCTTAGTCCCGGTACGCCGTCTCCGTGGGTGGAGATTTCCCCCAAATGTACCGGTACCGGATTTTCGCCAAATTGTGGCCATTATTTCTCCGAGAGGATCCTTGAGCGGGCGCCTTTTCGGTATTCCATTCGGCCAATACTGCGCTAGGCGCGTTCCTGAAACGTCGCCGTACTCGGCACGCACAATAGATGGCGTTAATTACTTGTATCGTTTGGGAAGTCTTTCCTTCAGGAGCGCTCTCATGTCCACGAGTGGTTTCATGCCCGTTCGCGGTCGGTCCGGTCCAATATTTGTGATTATTTAACCGTTTTCGCAAAACGGGGTGACGTCGCACACTTGCAACGTCACAATATAAATATTAAATTAATTTATATTAATTTCATATTAATATTAAATCTATATAAAAATTTCATTTGATTATAAATATTACTTTAATTTATATTCATTTCATGTCAATAATAAATTTATATAAAAATTTCATTTAATTATAAATTGTTGGAAATAATGGTTTGAGAAATACCTTTATGGCGAGAGAACTCCTGACGCCATTGACGACACGTCGTTCTCATATAAAATAATAACATTGCTGTTCACTTGAATAGACATTGACGTCTTGAGGTATTATATTACATATTGTGACAATTCAAATAAATATTCCTATAAAATATTACTTTAATTTATATTAATTTTATATTAAAATTAAATCTATATAACAATTTCATTTAATTATAAATATTACTTTAATTTATATTCATTTGAAATTAATATTAAATTTGTATAAAAATTTCATATAAATATAAATATTGCTTTAATTTATATTAATTTTATATTGAAATTAAATCTGTATAAAAATTACATTTAAATATATATATTACTTTAATTTATATTAATTTTATATTTAAATTAAATCGGTATAAAAATATCATTTAAATATAAATATTACTTTAATTTATATTCATTTCATATTAATAGTAAATTTATATAAAAATTGCATTTAAATATAAATATTAATTTAATTTATATTAATTTTCTATTAATATTAAATCTATATAAAAATTTCTTTTTATTATAAATATTACTTTAATTTATATTCATTTCATATGAATATTAAATTTATATAAAAATTACATTTAAATATAAATAATAAATTAATTTATATTAATTTCATATTAATATTAAATCTATATAAAAATTTCATTTGATTATAAATATTACTTTAATTTATATTCATTTCATGTCAATAATAAATTTATATAAAAATTTCATTTAATTATAAATTGTAGGAAATAATAGTTTGAGAAATACCTTTATGGCGAGAGTACTCCTGACGCCATTGACGACACGTCGTCCTCATATAAAATAATAACATTGCTGTTCACTTGAATAGACATTGACGTCTTGAGGTATTATATTACATATTGTGACAATTCAAATAAATATTCCTATAAAATATTACTTTAATTTATATTAATTTTATATTAAAATTAAATCTATATAACAATTTCATTTAATTATAAATATTACTTTAATTTATATTCATTTGAAATTAATATTAAATTTGTATAAAAATTTCATATAAATATAAATATTGCTTTAATTTATATTAATTTTATATTTAAATTAAATCTGTATAAAAATATCATTTAAATATAAATATTACTTTACTTTATATTAATTTTCTATTAAAATTAAATCTATATAAAAATTTCATTTAATTATAAATATTACTTTAATTTATATTCATTTCATATTAATATTAAATCTATATAAAAATTGCATTTAAATATAAATATTAATTTAATTTATATTAATTTTCTATTAATATTAAATCTATATAAAAATTTCTTTTTATTATAAATATTACTTTAATTTATATTCATTTCATATGAATATTAAATTTATATAAAAATTACATTTAAATATAAATATTAAATTAATTTATATTAATTTCATATTAATATTAAATCTATATAAAAATTTCATTTGATTATAAATATTACTTTAATTTATATTCATTTCATGTCAATAATAAATTTATATAAAAATTTCATTTAATTATAAATTGTAGGAAATAATGGTTTGAGAAATACCTTTATGGCGAGAGAACTCCTGACGCCATTGACGACACGTCGTCCTCATATAAAATAATAACATTGCAGTTCACTTGAATAGACATTGACGTCTTGAGGTATTATATTACATATTGTGACAATTCAAATAAATATTCCTATAAAATATTACTTTAATTTATATTAATGTTATATTAAAATTAAATCTATATAACAATTTCATTTAATTATAAATATTACTTTAATTTATATTCATTTGAAATTAATATTAAATTTGTATAAAAATTTCATATAAATATAAATATTGCTTTAATTTATATTAATTTTATATTTAAATTAAATCTGTATAAAAATATCATTTAAATATAAATATTACTTTAATTTATATTCATTTCATATTAATATTAAATTTATATAAAAATTGCATTTAAATATAAATATTAATTTAATTTATATTAATTTTCTATTAATATTAAATCTATATAAAAATTTCTTTTTATTATAAATATTACTTTAATTTATATTCATTTCATATGAATATTAAATTTATATAAAAATTACATTTAAATATAAATATTAAATTAATTTATATTCATTTGATATTAATATTAAATCTATATAAAAATTTCATATAAATATAAATATTACTTTAATTTATATTAATTTTATATTTAAATTAAATCTGTATAAAAATATCATTTAAATATAAATATTACTATAATTTATATTAATTTTTTACTAATGTTAAATTTATATACAAATTGCATTTAAATATAAATATTACTTTAATTTATATTAATTTTCTATTAAAATTAAATTTATATAAATATTTCATTTAAATATAAATATTACTTTAATTTATATTCATTTCATATTAATATTAAATTTATATAAAAATTTTATTTAAATATAAATATTACTTTAATTTATATTCATTTCATGTTAATTATAAATTTATATAAAAATTGCATTTAAATATAAATATTACTTTAATTTATATTAATCTTATATTAAATTTAAATCTATATAAAAATTTCATTTAAATATAAATATTACTTTAATTTATATTAATTTTATATTAAAATTAAATCTATATAAAAATTTCATTTAAATATAAATATTAATTTAATTTATATTAATTTCATATTAAAATTAAATCTATATAAAAATTTCATTTGATTATAAATATTACTTTAATTTATATTCATTTCATGTCAATAATAAATGTATATAAACATTTCATTTAATTATAAATTGTAGGAAATGATGGTTTGAGAAATATCTTTATGGCGAGAGAACTCCTGACGGCATTGACGACACGTCGTCCTCATATAAAATAATAACAGTGCAGTTCACTTGAATAGACATTGACGTATTGAGGTATTATATTACATATTGTGATAATTCAAATAAATATTCCTACAAAATATTACTTTAATTTATATTAATTTTATATTAAAATTAAATCTATATAAAAATTTCATTTAATTATAAATATTACTTTAATTTATATTAATTTTATATTAAAATTAAATCTATATAAAAATTTCATATAAATATAAATATTACTTTAATTTATATTAATTTTACATTTAAATTAAATCTGTATAAAAATAACATTTAAATATAAATATTACTTTTGGACTTCCGGTTTCGGTTGCGTGAGAGAGTGAGGTGTGAAAAGTGTGAGCGAGATTTATAAGTGAGAGTGGAGAATAAGCGAAGGGAGAAAGGTGAATATAGTGTAGAAGGGTGAAGAGGGGTTAGGGTGTATCAGGAGAGAAAGGGAAAAGGGCAGAAAGGAGGAGCGGGTATAGAAAAGTGAAGGGAAGCAGAGAAGACGTTAGTGAGGTTAGGTTGGAAGACAGTGGCAAATTAGCGCGGAACGTAGAAGAGGTGTGACAGGTGGTGCGAGCTAGTGAGAGAAAGAGGGAATTAGGAGAGCGGCAAAGTCAAAAGAGATTGGTGACAAAGATAAGATGGATAAGGGAAAAGGATGGATGGTAAGGAATCTGGAAAGAATGGGAAAAGATGGGGTAAATGGTACAAGAAGCTTAGAAAACATATGGTATGGAAAAAGGGACAGGGAAGAAGGGGGGGAGGAGGAAAAGAAGAATGAAGAGCAAGGGAATGTGTTTAAAAAAAGCGCTGTAGTGTTGAGGATGCCGGAGAAGGAGAGGACGGGGGGAGGAAGAGTGGACAGTGGGGAAGATGGAAGTTGTAAAATGCTTCTAGAGGAAATAAAGAAGTTGTGGGAAGAGGTGAGGGAGGGTAATAAGGAAAGAAATAGGATGATGGAAGAGGTGAGAGAGGCAAGGGAGGACAGGGTTAGGATGATGAAAGAATGGAGGGAGGAAAGGGAGAGGTGGGTGAAGGAGAGGGAGGACGATGAAATAAGGAGGGAAAATATGGAAAAAAGAATGGCAAGGATAGAAGGCAAGATAGAAAAGGTAGAAGGGTGGATAAGTGAGAGGGAGAGATGGGAAAAAGAAGGGAAGGAGAGAGGGTGGATAGGAAATGAAATAGTGGAGGAGAACAAAATTAGATTAAGGAGGTTAGAAATTAAACATGATAAGAAGGAAAGAGAGGAGAAGAGGAATAATTTAGTGATAAGGGGGATAAAAGTAGAAGAAAGTGAATTAAAGGAGGAAGTAAAGAAAATATGGGAAAAGATGGAAGTGAAAAATGAGGGAATTAAGGAAGTGATAAGAATAGGGAAGATAGAAAAAGACGGAAAGGGGATGGTACTAGTGAAAATGGCGGACAGGGAAGGAAAAAGAAAAGTTATGGAGGGTAAGAGAAAGCTAAGAGGAATGAGAATAAGGATAGATGATGATATGACGGAAGAGGAGAGAAGGGCAAGGTGGAAAATAGAAAGGGAGGCGGAGAAGGAAAGGTTAAAAGGGAATAAGGTACAAGTGGGTTATTTGAAAATGTGGATAAACGGAAAATTGAGGAAGTGGGATGAAATAGAGGAGAAATGGTTTGAGGAGTCGGGAAATGAGTAAGGGAGGAAAGGGAGGAGGAGGGAAATGGAAGAAGGGGGAGGAAGAGGAACGCAGAATACAGGGTTGTGTTTTGGAATGTAGCAGGGCTGAGAAATAAGGACGAGAAGTTCTGGAAAGGGCTAGAAGAAAGTGACGTAATACTATTAATGGAAACGTGGGTGGAGGAGAGGGGATGGAATGGAATAAGGAGGAGGTTCCCGAGAGGATTTATCTGGGAAGTGCAGTGGGCGAAGAAAGTGGAAAAAAAAGGGGAGGGCTAGGGGGGGTATGTTAATAGGAATAAGGGAAGAGATAGAGAGGGAAAGAGGTGTAACAGAAAGAGGGGAAGGCATAATGACGATAAAGGTGAAGCTAGGAGAGGGATGGTGGAGGGTGATAGGGGTGTACGTGAACAGGGACTTGGAAAAGAAGATGGAAGATCTGGAAGAATGGATAGGGGGGAGAGAAAAAGATGTAAGGGTGATTATAGGGGGAGATTTAAATGCAAGAACAGGAAGAGAAGGGGGAGAAGTTGAAGGAGAAGAAGAGGAAGGGAGATGGGGGACCAGGAAGTCAAGGGACGAGAAAGTAAACGGGGAGGGGAGGAAGTTGTGTAAATATCTGGAAGAAAGAGGGTGGGGAATTTTGAATGGAAACACGAAGGGAGACGGAGAAGGGGAGTGGACGTATGTCGGATGCAGAGGAAGCTCAGTGATAGATTATGTGCTGGGAAATGAGGATACTAGAGAAGGAGTGGAAAAGATGCAAATAGGAGATAATATAGATTCGGATCACTTGCCCATAAGAGTGTGGATAAAAGGAGGTAAGGGAGGGAAAAGAGATAGGGAGGGTAGAGGAAAAAAGGAAAAGAAAGGAGTGAGAAGATGGGCGGAAGAGGAAATGAAGGAATTTAGTGAGATATTTGGGAGGAGAACTAGGAGTGAGAGGGAGAGTCAAGAAGGGTGGGAAGTGTTGAAAGAGAATATAAAGGAAGTGCTGGGAGAGATGGGGAAAAAGAAAAAGGTGAAAAGAAAAGGATGGTGGGATGAGGAGTGCTGGGAAGAGAAGAAGAAAACGAGGGAGGAATTAAGGAAGTGGAGAAGGAAGGGAGGGGAGGGAACAGAATATAAGATAAGGAAGAGAGCATATCAAAGGTTATGTGAAGAGAAAAAGGAAAAGGAGAGGGAATTTTGGGAAAAAGAAGTAGAGGGTATAAGAACGGAAAGCCAGGCGTGGATGATAGTGAATAGGGAAAGAAAAAGCAGAGGGAATATAGACGAAAGAATAAGAATGGAGGAATGGGAAGAACATTTTAGAGGGTTACTGGGAGGGGTAGAATGGAGAGTAAGAAGAGGAGGAATGGTGGGAAGAGGTAGTGATGAGGAGAAGGAAATAGAGATAGGGGAATTCAGGAGGGTAGTGAAGGGGTTAAAAGATGGGAAAGCAGCGGGTGGGGATGGAATTCCAAATGAGGTATGGAAGTACGGAGGAAGAGAGGTAGAAGAGTGGCTATGGAGGGTGTGCAATGCGATATGGAGGGGGGAAGGCTGGCCAGAGGAATGGAATGAGGGGGTAGTGGTGCCAATAACGAAAAAAGGAGATAGCAGGGAGGTGAAGAATTATAGGGGAGTTACGCTGACACAGACGGCATATAAAATATATGCGGCGGTGTTGGCAGAAAGAATGAGAGAAGAGGTGGAGGGGAAGGGGTTGCTGCCTGCAAGCCAGACGGGCTTCAGGAGGGGGTTGGGTTGTATAGACAATATATATGTCTTAAATTATTTGATTAACAGGCAGGTCAAAAAAAAAGAGAGAAAGATGATTGTAATGTTTATAGATTTGAAGGCTGCATTCGATTCGGTGGACCGACAAGTTTTGATGGAGGCCTTGAGGAAAAGAGGGGTTAGGGAAGGGCTAGTGGGGAGGTGCGAGGAGTTATTGAGGGAAACTAAATGTAAGGTGAGGGTAGGAGAAGAAGAGGGAGAAGGCTTCTGGACGGTAAGGGGGGTAAGGCAGGGGTGTCCTTTAAGCCCTCTTTTGTTTACTCTATTACTGGCGGATATGGATGAAGAACTAAAGAAGGGGGGATGGGGAGGGGTTAAATTAGGAGATAGAAAAGTGTATACACTTGCATACGCGGATGACGTAGCTATGATAGCGGAAGAAGAGGACGGGATGAGAGGGATGCTAGGGGTTTTAGAGAAGTATTTGGAAAGGAAGAAGTTACAATTGAATGCGGATAAATCGAAAATGATGAGGTGTAGGAGGGGTGGTGGAAGATGGAAGAAAATGACATGGCGATAGAAAGGAAAGGTGATAGAGGAAGTAGGGGAATACAAATATTTAGGGTATTCGGTAACAAGAGACGGGGGGCAGAAGGCCCAAGTGGAAGAAAGGATGAGGAAAGGGGCGGCGATGATGGGGAAGGTATGGGGGATAGGGAAAAGGAAGTTTGGTAAGGACTGGGGTAGGAGGATTTGGCTCTTTGACAAACTGGTATGGTCAGTAATGAGCTACGGAGTGGAAATTTGGGGGTGGAAGGAGAGGGAAGGGATGGAAAGGATGCAGGAGAGGTATTTAAAATGGGTACTGGGGGTAGGGAAACACACACCGGGATATATGATAAGAGAGGAAATGCAAAGGGAATTGCTAAGGGGAAGGGCGGGTTTAAGGGCGTGGGGATACGAAAAAAAGCTAGCAGATGGAAAAGGAGGAGAGTTGGCAAGGTTGTGTTGGGAGGAGGTGAGAAAAAGGGATAAGAGGGGGGGAAACAGGGATGGGTGGGAGAAGGAAAGGAGGGAGTTCTTTGAGGAGAGGGGATGGTCAGATGAGGAAATGAATACTATGATAGAGGAGAAGAGGGATAGTGTGAGCGAAGAAATAGTGAAAAAGGAAAAGAAGATGCAGGAAAACGAGAGATGGGAAAGGATAAAGAGTGCAAAATATAATAGCTGGTATGCGATGATAAAAGGGGAGGGGTTACCGGGTTATTTGAAGAAAGGTTGGGGGGAGAAAAGATGGCAAAGAATGGCTAGTTATAGATTAGGGAACGAAATGAGGGGGGAGAGATTTTGGTTGAATGAAGGATCGAGAAAATGCAGAGTGTGTGGGTGGGAAAATGAGACATGGGAACATGTATGGGAGGTATGTTGGATGATGAATGAGGAAAAAGGAGAAAAAGGTTGGCATGAATGGATGATGGAAGTGTTGGATGAAGAGGGAAGAGGGGAGGAAAGTTTAAGGATGTTGGACGAATGGAGAGAGGGTTCAAAAAAGATGATTGGAGTGAAAGAGGAGTAACCGAAAAAGGAAGTCCGAAGGGTAGGGATGGAGATAGGATAGGGGATATGGGAAGGGGGATTGGAAAGGAAAAATGTAAATTTGTAAATAAGATATTTATATAAATAGTTCATAAGTTAGAAGTAAGCTTTTGTAAATACGTTTCACTCTCTCTCTCTATAGTAGGCTAAGGTTAGTTGTAAGTAGTATATAAGTTAGATATAAGGTTAGAGTGTAAGAGCGGTAGAGGCGATTTGAGGAGAAGAAGGGAGATGTAGTTATGTATTTGTAACCCCGAGGGGATCAAATAAAGTTATATATATATATATAAATATTACTTTAATTTATATTAATTTTATACTAATGTTAAATTTATATAAAAATTGTATTTAAATATAAATGTTACTTTAATTTATATTAATTTTATACTAATATTAAATTTATATAAAAATTGCATTTTAATATAAATATTACTTTAATTCATATTAATTTTATATGAAAATTAAATCTATATAAAAATTCCATTTAAATATAAATATTACTTTAATTTATATTAATTTTATACTAATATTAAAATTTATATAAAAATTTCGTTTAAATATAAATATTACTTTAATTTATGGTAATTTTATACTAATATTAAATTTATATAACAATTTCATTTAATTATAAATATTACTTTAATTTATATTCATTGGAAATTAATATTAAATTTGTATAAAAATTTCATATAAATATAAATATTACTTTAATTTATATTAATTTTATATTTAAATTAAATCTGTATAAAAATTTCATGTAATATAAATATTACTTTAATTTATATTAATTTTATATTAAAATTAAATCTATATAAAAATTTCATTTAAATATAAATATTACTTTAGTTTATATTAATTTTATATTTAAATTAAATCTGTATAAAAATATCATTTAAATATAAATATTACTTTAATTTATATTCATTTCATATTAATATTAAATTTATATAAAAATTGCATTTAAATATAAATATTAATTTAATTTATATTAATTTTCTATTAATATTAAATCTATATAAAAATTTCTTTTTATTATAAATATTACTTTAATTTATATTCATTTGATGTTAATATTAAATTTGTAAAAAAATTTCATATAAATATAAATATTACTCTAATTTATATTAATTTCTATTAAAATTAAATCTATATAAAAATTTCATTTAAATATAAATATTACTTTAATTTATATTCATTTCATATTAACATTAAATTTATATAAAAATTGCATTTAAATATAAATATTATTTTAATTTATATTAATTTTATATTAAAATTAAATCTATATAAAAATTTCATTTAAATATAAATATTACTTTAGTTTATATTAATCTTCTATTAAAATTAAATTTATATAAAAATTTCATTTGATTATAAATATTACTTTAATTTATATTCATTTCATGTCAATAATAAATTTATATAAAAATTTCATTTAATTATAA
Organism: Lasioglossum villosulum; assembly: GCA_963971365.1. NCBI lineage: Eukaryota > Metazoa > Arthropoda > Insecta > Hymenoptera > Halictidae > Lasioglossum > Lasioglossum villosulum. The sequence continues at coordinate 380,807 of CAXARU010000044.1, forward strand.
ATTGTTGGAAATGATGGTTTGAGAAATATCTTTATGGCGAGAGAACTCCTGACGGCATTGACGACACGTCGTCCTCATATAAAATCATAACAGTGCAGTTCACTTGAATAGACATTGACGTATTGAGGTATTATATTACATATTGTGATAATTCAAATAAATATTCCTATAAAATATTACTTTAATTTATATTAATTTTATATTAAAATTAAATCTATATAAAAATTTCATTTAATTATAAATATTTGTTGAGGCATTGTAGATTTCCATGCATGCTTTTATATCGAGGTTTGTCTCGGTGCGTGCGCATCTAACGGTTGCGTTGTGCGTTTGTCTCGCGATTCGCTACCGGCGTGGAGCTGACTGCTGTATCGCGCTGTATCGGTTCAACACGTGCCTGTAACGCCTCGTTATTGTCCTTATTATATCGTTCAGTATATTCTTATATATTTATATTAAAGTTACTAAGCTTATTCCAGCCCAACATTTGTGTTTTGTATTCTACCTTTAATAGGTTATGGGCCCAGGTTTCGCAAAGATTGTAACAAGAAGTGAAATCGTAGAATAAACATTTTGAGGTTAGGACAACACGTGCTATATAAGTGCAGCCATGACACACAATAGTATAAAAGCAAAAATCCAAGTGTTGGAAAAAGATAATTATGAGACATGGCGAATGCAAATGGAAGCTGTGTTAGTAAAGAACGAGTTATGGCAGTACGTGAACGGCAAGCTGAAGAAGCCTGAAAATACAGGAGAGCAGCCGAACTTGGATATGGACTGGTTGAAGAATGATGAGAAAGCAAAGGCAGACATAATATTGTGTGTGAGCCCGAACCAGCTCACACAGTTAAAGGGATGTGAAACTTCAAGGGAAGTATGGTTAAAATTAGAAAAAATATTTGCATCCAAAGGACCTGCTAGAAAAGCTACGCTTCTAAAGCAGCTCACGCTGCATAGGATGAATGAAGGTGATGATGTGAGAAGTCACATAAATAAATTCTTCAACATTAAGGACAAGTTGAGTGATATGAACGTTGAGATAAACGCAGATTTATTCTCAATAATGCTTTTATACAGTCTTCCAGCTTCGTTTGAGAATTTTAGGTGCGCCATAGAGGCTAGGGATGAGTTACCAGATTCAGAAGCATTGAAAGTAAAGATTCTGGAAGAATATGATGCCAGAATCCAAAAATCTGGAACCACAAGTGCTATGATAGCATCACAGAAAAGGATTGTTGAAAAGATTCAGACGAGAAATGACAGTAAGGACAAGAAGCCACAAAGTCCAAGCCAAAATAGAATAGGTAAAAATAAATACGCAAATGCAAAGTGTTATAGGTGTCAAAAATTGGGCCATATTGCACCCAAATGCAGGTCAAAATATCCCACGTATCAGACGTATAAGAGTGAAAGTCAAAGTGCAAATACAGCTGATGATGACGCATACTTGGTTTTCAGTGGTGGTGCAAATAATTATAGCGAAATGTCACATGATGACAAAAGGTGGATTATGGACAGTGGATGTACTGCACATTTATGCAAGAATAATGACACTTTTGAAAACATGTCTGGCGCATGTGAAAATTTGAACTTGGCGAACAATGGATCAACGAACGTAAAAGGAAGAGGCACAGTAAAACTGCAGATAAATACAGATAATGAGAAGAGAAATATAAAGTTAGAAAACACATTATACGTACCAGATTTGAGGTGTAACCTTATGTCTGTATCAAAAATTGTTGACAAAGGCAATATAGTTATCTTTGACAAGGAGATGGCTATTGTAAAAAATAAGCAAAGCAACGAGACAAGATTAATCGCTGATAGAGTTGGAAATCTATATTATTTGAGAAAGTCACAAAATGAAGAAGCTAGGCTTGTAAAGGAAGATGTAGATGATTCTTTAGTGTTGTGGCATAACAGAATGGCTCATCTAAATGAAAGAAGTCTCAGAGAAGTGATGTCAAAGACTTGTGATATGAAATTTAAAAGTAACAAAGGTGTTTTAAAGTGCGATACATGTGCAATGGGCAAACAAACAGCGAAGCCATTTAATCACACAAGTGATCGATGCAAGAATCTGTTGGACATAGTTCACTCAGATGTATGTGGCCCATTTAACGTTTCAACTATGGGAGGCGCGAGGTATTTTGTGACGTTTATTGATAATTACTCACGTTGGTGCGTCGTTTACTTGTTGAAGCGTAAAGATGAAGTCTTTGACAAGTTTGTACAGTATAAAAATATGGTAGAAAACATTACAGGTGGAAGAATAAAAGCTCTACAAACTGACAATGGGACAGAATATCGGAATGAAAAATTTGACAATTATCTGGCATCATCGGGGATAAGCAGAAGACTCAGTGCGCCTAGGACACCAGAACAAAATGGATTGGCGGAGAGGAAAAACCGTACGTTGGTGGAAGCGGTCAGATGTATGTTGATCCATTCAGGTCTGTCTTCATCGTTTTGGGGAGAAGCTTTAATGACAGCAAACTATGTGAGAAATAGATGTCCTACTATGGGTTTGAATGGAGATATTCCGTATAATGTATGGCATGGAAGAATGCCCAATTTTAAACACATGAGAACATTTGGCGCAAAAGTTTTTGTTCTAGATAAGACACAGAAAAGCAAATTAGCTGGTCGAGCACATGAAGGTAAATTTGTAGGTTACTCAGAAGAAGCAAAAGCATTTAGAACATGGGTACCTGAAATGAAAAGAGTAATCGTATCCAGAGATGTAAAGTTTGTTGAAGAAAATATGCACATGATTAAAAGGAAAGAATTGTCATTTGATGAACAAACTGTTAATAAAAATGAAAGCAATATTTTAAAGGAAATAGAGATTGATTTATCGGTGCCTCTGGAAGAGAAAAATGAGGAACAAAACGTGATAATAGACGACAATCAAGATTTGAATTCACCAAAACGTCTACCTGGAAGACCAAAATTGATAAAAACTGGTAAACCAGGCAGACCAAGAAAAGAATATAGAACATGTATTCAGTTGGAAAATCCAAGAGACATTGGAAATACACAAGGAAATGAAGAGACTCAAAGTGACCAAGACACTGACGACGTGTTCGAGGATGCAGAAGCTAATTTCGCACACATTGATTATCACGAGGCTTTAAATGGAGAAAATAGTGAAGAATGGAAGGAGTCAATAACCGAAGAGGTAAAACAGCTGATCAAGAATGATACGTGGGACATCATTGAAAAGCCAAGTGTTAATAAACCAAATATAATAGACTCCAAGCTAGTATTAACAAATAAGACTGATGCACATGGAAATGTAACAAGTAGAAAAGCAAGGTTAGTGGCAAGAGGTTTTGCACAGGTTTATGGGATTGATTATTTTAAAACATTTGCTCCGGTAGTAAGATTGGAGTCTTTTCGCATTTTAATTGCTCTTGCGGTTCAATTAGATTTAAAAATTGATCAAGTAGATATAACAAGTGCATTTTTACATGGTAAATTAGATGAAAAGGTTTATATGCAAATTCCAGACTTTCTAGAGAACTTTTTAACTTTGATGATAAAGAATAAAAAGTATAGTGACATTTCTGACAAAGCTCAGGATATGCTAAATAAAATAAAAGAGGGAAATAAGATATGTTCTTTAAAAGGATCATTATATGGCCTAAAGCAGGCAAGTAGAGTCTGGAACACAAAAATTGACAGGATTCTTAAGAATTTAAATTTAAAAGCATCAAAAACAGAACCTTGTTTATACTATGACATTAATGATAATTATGTGATTATTATTATTTTGTACGTTGATGATATGCTCATGCTTATAATGATAATGGAAAGTTAAACGAGTTGAAAAGTAAATTAAAGTGTGAGCTAGAAGTAAAAGATCTTGGTGAAGCCAAATATTGCGTAGGGATAGAAATTGTCAGAAAAGATAATAGAATTTTTCTCATGCAGAGAAAACATATAAATAAGATAATAGAAAAATTTAATTTGATTGATGCAAAGGTATGTAATACTCCGAGTGACAGAGGTTTGTTGTATTCTTTAAAAGGACATGAAAAGAGTATGGAGTTGCCTTATCGAGAACTTATAGGAAGTTTGATGTACCTATCTGTTGCAACTAGACCAGACATAATGCATAGTGTAATATTTTTATCACAATTTAATACGTGTTTTGGAAAGGAACATTGGAACGCTGCGAAGCGAGTAGTTAGATATTTAAAACACACTATTAATTATGGTTTAATGTATGAGAAAAGTGATTTCGAAATTAAAGGATATGTAGATGCTGACTGGGGTTCCAACGTTCTTGACAGAAAGTCATTTACCGGGTATGCATTTATGTTCAGTGGTTCACCTATTGTATGGAAAAGTCAAAAGCAAAAAACAATTGCATTATCATCTGCCGAAGCAGAATACATGGCAATGTCCGAGTCCAGCAAAGAAGCGATGTTCTTGAAAAATTTATTGTTGGAATTAGGTATAGAAGTGAACATAACGATTTATAACGATAATCAAAGCGCACAGTTGCTGGCGAATAATAGTATGTTTCATGCGAGATCAAAACATATAGATTTGCGTTACCACTTCATAAGAGATGCTCTAAATAATAAAGTTTTTGATTTATTTTATTTGCCAACAGAGAAAATGATTGCGGATATAATGACGAAACCGCTTTGCAAGATGAAGCATTATTTTTGTGTTAACAGTTTGGGAATGCGAGAGATTGTAAGAGAGTGATTGCAAGCATGCATTGAGGGGGTGTGTTGAGGCATTGTAGATTTCCATGCATGCTTTTATATCGAGGTTTGTCTCGGTGCGTGCGCATCTAACGGTTGCGTTGTGCGTTTGTCTCGCGATTCGCTACCGGCGTGGAGCTGACTGCTGTATCGCGCTGTATCGGTTCAACACGTGCCTGTAACGCCTCGTTATTGTCCTTATTATATCGTTCAGTATATTCTTATATATTTATATTAAAGTTACTAAGCTTATTCCAGCCCAACATTTGTGTTTTGTATTCTACCTTTAATAATATTACTTTAATTTATATTCATTTCATGTCAATAATAAATTTATATAAAAATTTCATTTAATTATAAATTGTAGGAAATGATGGTTTGAGAAATATCTTTATGGCGAGAGAACACCTGACGGCATTGACGACACGTCGTCCTCATATAAAATCATAACAGTGCAGTTCACTTGAATAGACATTGACGTATTGAGGTATTATATTACATATTGTGATAATTCAAATAAATATTCCTACAAAATATTACTTTAATTTATATTAATTTTATATTAAAATTAAATCTATATAAAAATTTCATTTAATTATAAATATTAATTTAATTTATATTAATTTTATATTAAAATTAAATCTATATAAAAATTTCATATAAATATAAATATTACTTTAATTTATATTAATTTTACATTTAAATTAAATCTGTATAAAAATAACATTTAAATATAAATATTACTTTAATTTATATTAATTTTATACTAATGTTAAATTTATATAAAAATTATATTTAAATATAAATGTTACTTTAATTTATATTAATTTTATACTAATATTAAATTTATATAAAAATTGCATTTTAATATAAATATTACTTTAATTCATATTAATTTTATATGAAAATTAAATCTATATAAAAATTCCATTTAAATATAAATATTACTTTAATTTATATTAATTTTATACTAATATTAAAATTTATATAAAAATTTCATTTAAATATAAATATTACTTTAATTTATGTTAATTTTATACTAATATTAAATTTATATAACAATTTCATTTAATTATAAATATTACTTTAATTTATATTCATTTGATATTAATATTAAATCTACATAAAAATTTCATATAAATATAAATATTACTTTAATTTCTATTAATTTTATACTAATATTAAATTTATATAAAAATTGCATTTTAATATAAATATTACTTTAATTCATATTCATTTTCTATTAATATTAAATCTATATAAAAATTGCCTTTTAATATAAATATTAAATTAATTTATATTCATTTCATATTAATATTAAATTTGTATAAAAATTTCATATAAATATAAATATTACTTTAATTTATATAAATTTTATATTAAAATTAAATCTATATAAAAATTGCATTTAAATATAAATATTAAATTAATTTATATTAATTTCATATTAATATTAAATCTATATAAAAATTTCATTTGATTATAAATATTACTTTAATTTATATTCATTTCATGTCAATAATAAATTTATATAAAAATTTCATTTAATTATAAGTTGTAGGAAATAATGGTTTGAGAAATACCTTTATGGCGAGAGAACTCCTGACGCCATTGACGACACCTCGTCCTCATATAAAATAATAACATTGCAGTTCACTTGAATAGACATTGACGTCTTGAGGTAAATTATTACATATTGTGACAATTCAAATAAATATTCCTATAAAATATTACTTTAATTTATATTAATCTTATATTAAATTTAAATCTATATAAAAATTTCATTTAAATATAAATATTACTTTAATTTATATTAATTAACTTCCCGATTCATAGGGAAGTTATTGTAATTACCCCGAAAATCGAAAATCGATTTTTTAGCACATCTCCACGTTTCATGGTCATTGGAGTCATGTTAGACTATTTTTATCAAAATGTTTGTATGTGTGTGTGTGTGTGTGTGTGTGTGTGTGTGTGTGTGTGTGTGTGTGTGTGTGCGCGTATGTCCGTTTGTATGGTATCAAATTTTTCGTTAACGTTTTCTGAAAAAATAACAATGCGATCAGAATAATGAATGATGCAATCGATGCGCCCCGCTGGAACTTAGAGCTGATTAGATTTTGGTCCATATTGGTCAAGTAGTTTTTTAGTTTTTTTAGTTTCTTTCGAAAGAAGTTCATTCAACAATGCAAATTATACGAGAGGACGGAAATTTTCCACCGCAGAAACAAACGTAACAATTATATACAATTTTTTTTTATTTTTAAAAATATTTTTTTATAATTTATTTAAAAAAAAAATTTTTTTTTAATTTAAAAAAAAATTTTTTTTTTAAATTATGCAACTAATGCAAATGTTACCGCTTACAATAATCGAAAATTATCCCAATGCAAGAGTGAGTTAATCGTCTCTTCTGTCGAGAATACATTTTCAAAGAATATCGGTAGTACCAAAAAAAATGTATATTACAATCTTTTAAAAAACAATCAGTCAAAACGAATTATTAATTGAGAATAAATTGATAATTAATATAAAAAAAATATATGATAATTAATAACATTGATGTTGAAGACGGACTGTTAAATGGAGCATGCGGAATATTAAAATTTATTACTTTTCAAGAAAATACTAAAATTCCGTCTATATTGTGGTTAGATTTTCAATTGCCCAGACTGGTAGTGAAAGTAAGTACTCGTTATCGTGATTGTATGTGTTCGAGATTGGCTGCGCGTGACGCAGGATCGAGCCACGTGATCCACAGCGCAGTCCTGTGATTGGGTGCTGTTCGCGTCGTCGAAAGATCGCTGATCGATCAGCAGTTCGCCACGCTATAGGCTGTCACCGTCGGATCGATTATCGATCTGGTTTGTTTTTTTTTATATTTCGCATCTGCCGATGGAATGCGGGTAACGCTGTTGTAAACACGGTTGTCCTATCGAACAAAATAAATGGAACGAGGTTTGAATTATTGTCCTCAGTGGGGAATTCACGAAACATGTGTGGTTATAGCATCAGTTGGATTGTGCTTCACCAACAGGAAGGATCACAGGTAAGTCTCCATAGGTATACTAATCTGAATTTCTAACTTCTTAATTGTTCATAATTTTTTTATGGGACTTTGAACAATGTATTCGTGGCATATTTCTAATGCAAAATGATACCAAATATGATATAATTCCGATGATATTTTACTTGTGTAATGGACAATTAAAGTTTCGAGCGTATACACCTGTATATGGTCCGAATTATATCGCGTTTGGTATCATTGTAATCAGAAAAAATGTCACACAAATCTATTAAAATTACAATAACTTCCCTATGAATCGGGAAGTTAATAAGTTCTATAAAGAAATTACAATAACTTCCCTATGAATCGGGAAGTTAATAAGTAATAATAAAAAAGTCATTCCTTGGTATTGCATTGTGAGGACGCGCGAGCCTTCGAACTGTGCCGCCGACTGCGACTCTCAGCGTCTCTTTCTTTCCTATGCGCTATACTTCCTTGCGCTAGAAACTTTAATTGTCCATTACACAAGTAAATTAAAAATATCATTGAAATTATATCATATTTGGTATCATTTTGCATTATAAAAATGCCACGTATGTTGGTGAAAGTTTTGGAGAAAAATAATGAAATGTAAAGAAGTCATTATCTTTTATATTCCAATAGGGTGAATTTTTATATTCTTTTTTTTATTCAATATATTTTTTTATAAAAAATTGTCGTTATTTATAAACATGTGTATTTTTCCAGATTGAAAATATCAATTAAGAAGCAGAAAAGGATGGAACCTGCTAAAACCGAAGAGGTATCGAGTAAGTATATAATATTAACACTCATCATATTTCCTGTAAATAATTTTTTTTAACTTCCCGATTCATAGGGAAGTTATTGTAATTTTATTCATCAATGATGTTTGATATTTTTTTTTATTTCAGATTTATTAAAAAAAATGGAGGGCATGCTGATGGATGCACCTCCCCCGCCGAGCACCTCAACAAATGTTGAGCAGCCACCACCGCCACCTCCTACGCTGTCAGACACTCCTACGCTGCCAGTACCTCCTCCACTCGCTTCGGAGGAACCGAATGTGGTGGTGCCTGCTTCATTAATGGAGCGGCTCATTAGAGCATTAGAAGTGAATAAAAGTAAGTTTTTCCTTAATTAACTTCCCGATTCATAGGGAAGTTATTGTAATTTTTTCTGATATACATGGTGTTTCCTACTTTTCTGGCAAGATTGTAAAAGCATGATCTACAAGTGAAATACGAAAATACGAAAAAATGCTATATAAAATTTGTTTTTATTATAACTGATTAATTGTCGTCAGTTATCTTGCGAAGTATTGTGTGAGATAGATATCAAAATGTCAAGAGTATTTTTAAATGAAGAATATGCCGATATTATGTTTGTGTATAGTTTATATCTGGAGGATTTTATCACTGTAGAAGGTGGTCATCTTGAAATAGTGCTTTAAATCTGCTGTTGCGCACCTATTCAGACTACATTAATTGTTTGCCTATAATATTGTAATAAATCATTTATAAAAAACTTCATATAACATTTTTTCGTATTTTCACTTGTAGATCATGCTCCTACAATCTTGTCGGAAAAGTAAGAAACACCCTGTATATGGGACATATTTTCATATTTTTTTTCTAAAAAAAATGGGTTCGAAAAATGTTTTTTTCTTTTTCAGATCGTGGGACCAATGCAGGTACATCGCGTGGGCGTTGGCGCCACGCGATTACCAGTCGGAGGGGTAGAGGACGAGGTCGTGGGTGGCAGAGTGGTCGTGGTCGTGGAGGAAGGGGAGGGGGGGCCTCGATAAACGTGGTACAGCATTTCCACTATGGAAAATGATTAATAAAAGTGAATTATTATTATTAACTACCCGATTACTTGTCATTCTCATCCTCGTCCTCATCCTCATCCTCATCTACATTCTCATTCTCATTATTATTATTATTATTATTATTTATAACTTTATGAACTTATTCATAATTAGAACTATTATTACTAGAATTACAACAATTCATGTTATAATCATATTATATGTTTGTGTAATATATGTATACAGGGTGTCCCAAAATTCCTCCGACACCCGAAAATGGGAGGTTCCTTGGGTCATTTGAAGCGACATTTTCCTTTACAAAAATAGCGTCCGCGGCTTTGTTTAGGAGTTATTAACGAAAAACACGGACCAATCAGAGCGCGACCTAGACGCGAGTTAGAACAGTCGGCCCGACGCGCCAACTGTCAATTGGCCGAACGTGTCATCGCATATCTAGATCGCGCTCTGATTGGTCCGTGTTTTTCCCTAATAACTCCTAAACAAAGCTGCGGACGCCATTTTTGCAAAGGAAAATGTGGCTTCAAATGACCCAAGGAACCTCCCATTTTCGGGTGTCGGAGGAATTTTGGGACACCCTGTATGTGTGTGTGTCACGCGCTCGTTTATGGTAGCAGTACTTCTTTCCTTGCCCCTCAACGTCTCACCTTCGTCTCACATACTGTACCTTTTTTTTTTTTTTTTAGCGTGAGGGAAATGCTTTTACGCATACCCCATGTCCCCTGGGAGAGACAAGGGGTTATGTGGGGCTACGTGGCCAGAAGGGCTCACAATACCCACTAAAAACCTCACGACAACTTTCCCTAAGCTATTCGGGGGCGGCTGGGATCTCCAAAGAACACAACCAGCCATCCCCCTTCGCCCTTGGCCCCGTGTGGGGCCTCGTCCCGGGGGGGAGAGAAGCTCCCCCCAGCAATACCTAAGCTATCAGGGTGTAAGCAGGTTGCCCACTTACACCCCCCTTCCCTGGGCCGTTCGGTGGGCTTCGCGAGTCTCCAGCTCGCTCCGCCCAACGACTCCCGGAGACCCCGTTCCTCGCTCGAGGAGCCCTTAACAGGGCTCTCGGCCGAGGGACGAGGTCGCCGCGCGCGACAAGGAGGAGACGGAGGCAAGCACCCCGCCCGCGTCCGTCTCCTCCCCCACTCCCACCCCCTCCCCCCGGGGCCACATGGCACATGTGGCCGGGAAACCGGGATTGGGTGGGGGGCCGGAGCAGTCCCCCCCACAAAAGACCTCCCCGATTTGGGATGCCTCTTCGGGGGAGGCGGGAAGGACTTAGTTTGCCCCGCCTCCCCCGGTCCGTCGCCTGCCCCGTGCAGGGAGCCGGCGGCCCCCGCGAGGTCGCCTCGCGAGGGCCAAAGTCCTGGCGGAGAAGGGGTCGGCTTCCCTCTCCCTCTCCGCGGTCTCTTTCTGCTCCATGATCTCCTCACAGAAGGAGACCACGGCCTTGTGCGACCTTCCGCCGCCGACCATGTGGTCGACCACAGCCGGCAGCGAAAGGTCCCCTCCCACAACGCTTCTCAGGACACGGCGCGGCGCCGACCACGCCGGACATTCCTCCAGCGTGTGCCGCGCCGTGTCCAAAGCCTCCCCGCAGTGGTGACACTGCTCGGTGGGTTCTCTCCCGATCCACCGCAGGTACCGGCCAAAACAACCATGGCCGGACAGCACCTGGGTGGATCTGTAGGTGAGCCGAACTCGCCTCTCGCACCATTCTTCCATAATGGGCAAGAGGGCCCGGACTATTGGCCGGCCCGAGTCCTCGGCCAGAATTTCTGACCGCCATCGGGCCAGCGCATATACGACCGCCCGCTCCCTTGCTACGTGGTGCAGGGGAGCAAGACCCGCGAGGAGGCACGCCGCCTCGCTGGAGACGGTGCGATAACCCCGTATGGCTCGCAGGGCCAGCCGGCGCTGCACCTTGTTGCAAAGTGCTTGACTGCGCCGGCTGACCGACAAAGCGTCGGACCACACGGGTGCCCCATATAGGAGCTTGCTATGCACCACCCCCGTATAGAGGCGGCGGATACGTCCATCGGGCCCCCCAATGTTGGGCAGCAACCTCGCAAACGAGGCCGCCACCCTTTGCGCCTGGGGGGCCACCCGATCGAAGTGCGCTTCGAAGCGCCAGCGACTGTCGAGCGTCAGGCCCAGGTACTTCATCTCCTGACCGACCTCGACAGTGGCATCACCTACCCGGATCCCGAGTTGGGGCGGCCGCCGACCCGAAGGCAGATCATGTAACCATATCGCCTCCGTTTTGTCAGCGGCTATCTTAAGCCCCAACCGCTGGATCCTACCCACCACAGCGTCCACCACTGCAGTCGCCAGAGCTATGGTTCCCCTCCACGTCTCCCCCTCCACGAACACCAGCGTGTCATCCGCATAACAGATGACGCTGGCGTCGCGGGGGAGAGTAGCCCGCAGCACCGAGTCGTACGTGATGTCCCACAGAAGCGGTCCCAAGACCGACCCTGCGGAACTCCTCGGTGCATGCTATCCCTCTGCGTTACGCCGTACCGGCCAGGGTACTCGAACCACCTGTCCCGCAAGTAGTCCCGAATCAATACTCGGAGGTAGGGGGGCACCCTATGAAATTCTAGCGCCCCCACTACCTCATCCCAGGGCAGGGTGTTGAACGCGTTGGTGATGTCGAGGGACACCGCCAACAACACCCTGCCCGCAGCGACCGCAGCGGTCCGGAGGGAGGCGAGTCGATCGACCGCGTCGATCGTTGAACGCCCCCTCCGGAACCCAAACTGACAGTCGCTGAGTCACATACTGTACCTGGTACAATCTGACCAAAATAAAGAAAACAAACGATGAAATAAAATTTTTTTTTGAGTGAGGAATTCACTGTAAATATTGTCATTATCAGTTCTACTGTGACAGTCATGGTGATCACTTCGTATACGAGTGAATATAACTAATGAGCTTCTTTTCATATTGAAACACGTAAGAATTTTTTCTGTTTATATACAAATTATTTTTTGTCTGTTAAACATTACTCTTTATTTCATTTTGTGTGTGTGTGTGTGTGTGTGTGTGTGTGTGTGTGTGTGTGTATATATATATATATATATATATATATATATACAGGGTGTCCCAAAATTCCCTCGGTATCGGGAAATGGGAGGTTCCTTGGGTCATTTCAAGCACCATTTTCCTTTACGAAAATGTCATCCGAGGCTTCGTTAAGGAGTTATTAATGAAAAACACGGACCAATCAGAGCGCGAACTAGACGTGCAGTGTATCCCTTCGCGCCACGCGCCGTCCAGCGAGCGTTGGTGGCACGCCGCGATATCGTAACGAACAAGAGTTTCTCGATAATGTAAATCCTCTCCGATTTCAATGAGCTTTGGACACCTTGTCCAGACCACGATTCTGAACAACATTTCCCTTTACAATTTTTGTCTGCCGGCTTTAGTTTACGAAATATTCTAACAACTTTTAATTGAAAATCATTCGATGTACCAATATCTTATTCGATTTCAATGAAATTTGAATACGTTGTCCAGACCACGATTCTGAACAACTTTTCCCTTTACAATTTTTGTCTGCCGGCTTTAGTTTACGAAATATTCTAACAACTTTTAATTGAAAATCGATCGATGTAAAAAATCTATGTTAAAAAGATATTTAAATCGTGTAATTTATAACATTATTGTATCTCAAGGTGATTGAACTCGGTGAGAATCCACATCATCGGCAACTTTACCCGAACTAGAGAAAAAGTATAAACTGATTAAATTAAAAACTTACCTATTCAGTCGTTAATCCATTTGTATGTGTTAATCCATTCCACCAGTGAAACACGTAACACCACACTTTCACACAATTCCTGAACACTACACGTAGCCCACTTTTCGAATTCGAAACGAAAGCAAACAAAATTCCATACTCCGACGCGGACGCGGAAAAAGTTCCGTGTTCTTCGCGATTCCGCGCAAAACTGTGCTCTCCCCGCGTACAATGTTGTCGATGAAGGCAGATTGTTTGAAACAAATGAAATCGTTGCCTTGAAGATATTGATTTTTCGCGAATCATATGGTAATATTGATTTTTCGAGAATCATAGAACGAAGCCATGGGCGAGAACCTCTACAATGCAAGAACAAAGTGAAATTTTTATTGCGTTAGGCTTGCCTAATTGAAAAAAAAGTCGGGCCTCATACGCGTTACATGCCCCATTAGAGCCTAACAGCCAAATTAGGCTAGCCTAATGCAATAAAAATTTCAGACTTTATTATTGTATTGTGGAGGCATGTCTTCAAGGCAACGATTTCATTTGTTTCAAACAATCTGCCTTCATCGACAACATTGTTTGAGAGCACAGTTTCGCGCGAAATCGCGAAGAACACGGGTCTCTTTCCGCGCCGCGTCGGAGTATGGAATTTCGTTTGCTATCGTTTCGAGTTCGAAAAGTGTGCTACGTGTAGTGTTGAGCAATTGTGTGAAAGTGTGGTGTATCGTGCTTCACTGGTGTAACATGCAAATGGATTAACGACTGAATAGGTTAGTTTTTAAGTTAATCAATTTATGCTTCTTCTCTAGTTCGGGTAAAGTTGCCGATGATGTGGGCCCTCACCGATCTCGGTCATCTTGAGATACAATATGTTATAAATTCCACGAATTAAATATTTAATTAACATAGATTTTTTACATCGATCGATCTTCAATCACTAGTTTAAGTTCAATTAATAGTTTGCACTATTATTTCGTAAACTAATGCCGGCAATCAAAAACTGTAAAGGGAAAAGTTGTTCAGAATCGTGGTCTTGACAACGTATCAAAATTTCATCGAAATCGGATGAGATATTGGTACATCGATTCATTTTCAATCACTAGTTTTTGCACTATTATTTCCTAAACTAATACCAGCAGACAAAAACTATAAAGGGAAATGTTGTTCAGAATCGTGGACTTGAGTAGGTGTCCGAAGCTCATCGAAATCGGAGAGGATTTACATCATCGAGAAACTCTTGTTCGGTACAACACCGCGGCGTGCTACCAACGCTCAGCTGATGGCACGCGGCGCGGAACGATACAATACGCGTCTAGCTCGCGCTCTGATTGGTCCGTGTTTTTCTTTAATAACTCCTTAACGAAGCCTCGGATGACATTTTCGTAAAGGAAAATGGTGCTTGAAATGACCCAAGGAACCTCCCATTTCCCGATACCGAGGGAATTTTGGGACACCCTGTATATATATAATGACATAGGATTATATTATATATAATATACATACATTTATATTGTCTATAATATATATACATTTATATTATATATAATATACATACATTTATATTGTCTATAATATACATACATTTATATTATATATAATATACATACATTTATATTGTCTATAATATACATACATTTATATTATATATAATATACATACATTTATATTGTCTATAATATACATACATTTATATTATATATAATATACATACATTTATATTGTCTATAATATATATACATTTATATTATATATAATATACATACATTTATATTGTCTATAATATACATACATTTATATTATATATAATATACATACATTAATATTATATATAATATACATACATTTATATTATATATTTGTATATAATACAAATTTATGAATAACATACAATTGTCAGCCGTAGGCGACACAAAGTGCTGAATAAATATTGTACTGTCAGCCAAGGGCGACACCAATTTTTGAATATAATACAATTGTCAGCCGTGGGCGACATCAAGTACTAAATGAATACTGTATTGTCAGCCAAGGGCGACACCAATTTTTGAATAAAAAAATACAATTGTCAGCCGTAGGCGACACCAAATATTAAATTAAACATTACTCTTTATTTCATTTTGTATATATATATATAATGACATAGGATTATATTATATATAATATACATACATTTATATTGTCTATAATATAAATACATTTATATTATATTTATTTATTTATTATTACTTTAAACCAAGACATT
Organism: Lasioglossum villosulum; assembly: GCA_963971365.1. Classification (NCBI taxonomy): domain Eukaryota; kingdom Metazoa; phylum Arthropoda; class Insecta; order Hymenoptera; family Halictidae; genus Lasioglossum; species Lasioglossum villosulum. The sequence continues at coordinate 396,368 of CAXARU010000044.1, forward strand.
TATATTATATATAAATAATATACATACATTTATATTGTCTATAATATACATACATTTATATTATATAGAATATACATACATTTATATTGTCTATAATATACATACATTTATATTATATATAATATACATACATTTATATTATATATAATATACATACATTAATATTATACATAATATACATACATTTATATTATATATTTGTATATAATACAAATTTATGAATAACATACAATTGTCAGCCGTAGGCGACACAAAGTGCTGAATAAATATTGTACTGTCAGCCAAGGGCGACACCAATTTTTGAATAAAATACAATTGTCAGCCGTAGGCGACACCAAGTACTAAATAAATATTGTATTGTCAGCCAGGGGCGACACCAAATTTTGAAAAATAATATACAATTTTCCGACAATACGAAAATGAAGGTAAAACGACAATCACGAAAAGCCATCAATAAGAAGCGAAAATATGATTATCTCTCCCGTAATAATAATGTTGTCAATGAGAGCGATAAAGAAGAAAAACGGAAAGCACAAATAAGACAGGCCAAGCAAAAATTACGGTCTAAAAGTACATATAAAAATGATGAATATGAGAAAAATCGAATGCGAAAGAGAATAAAATATCGTGATAATATTGATTGGAAGAAAAAATACATTGAATCTACTCGCAAACAAATGCAACGAAAACGACTGAATGACGATTTTCGTAAAAAAGAAAATGAAATAAGGCTAAATCGAAAGAAACGTACAAGAGAAAATGACGATTATCGTAACAAAGAGAATGAAACAAATTTAAATCGAATTAAACGTAAACGAGAAATTCCAGAATTTAAACAATTGGAAAATAGAAAAACACTAAGTAGGATGAAGATATTGAGACAAAGAATAAATTATATTGCAAAAGAAATTGCCAAAAATTCTGCAAGAAATAAAATACTACGGCAAAATGATGCATATAAGTACCGAGAACTTGCTGAAAATATTGCACGAAATAAAATACTACGGCATAATGATGCATATAAGTCCCGAGAACTTGCTAAAAATATTGCACGAAATAAAATACTACGGCATAATGATGCATATAAGTTCCGAGAACTTGCTGAAAATATTGCACGAAATAAGATGTTGCGGATGAATCTTGTATATAAGAAAAATGAATTACAACAAAATATTAACCACATGAGAATAATGAGGAAACATAAAAAATACAAATGTAAAGAAAAACTTAATAATGTTCAAAGAATACGAAAATTAAGACGAAGCTTGAGATATAAATATCAAGAATCATTAAAAGAAACAGTATGTCGACAAGAAAAGAGAGACATTGATGTATTAAAGTTTCGAGATAATTTATATAACTATTTGTTGAATCAAAAAGATGATAATACCACAGCGAAATTGAAATGGCAATTTATCAAATTTCGTATGGAGACGCCTTCATTCATATGTTGCAGTTGTGAAGGTCTTTTTTTTAAATCTGCCATCGTAAAATTAAATGAATTGAGAATCGATAAAGCAAATGATGCAATATTATCTCAAATAAATAATTTTCCGTCAGGTTTTATTTGTGGAACTTGTAAAAATTATGCTTATAGAGGCAAAGTATATAAGTTGTCAACAAGCAATGGTCTCAAGTTTCCCACAGTTCCAAAATCAGTGAAAGAATTGACTGATCTTGAGGAAAGAATGGTAGCACCGATTTTGAATTTTGTGCAAATTCGCGCATTGAAACCATATGCTTTAAATCCACAATTAGGCCTCAAAGGTAGTGTTGTTAATATTCAAATCGATGTGAATAATGTGTTAGAAGTATTGCCTCGAAAATTTACGGAAATGGAAACAATTCAACTGAAATTAAAACGTCATAAAGATCATAGAAGTGATTATATGTTCGAATCAGTCAGACCAGGAGTAATTTGTAAAGCACTACAACATTTGGTGAAAACACCATTGTATGTGAAATATGCTATTAAAGTAGACGAAAAGTATTTTCAAAATTATGCAAGTCATGGTAGCGAAGAAATTAATTTCATAGTTGACAATAACGATGAGGTAGATGAGAAAGAAATGATTGACAATATGGATTTGGTAAATAAAAATGTAATCTGTTTGGATCAAATAAATAATGATGAAGTATTACTTGTTGATAATAATGCTGCAGTAGCAGAAGGGCATTCTTCCGTTGTGAATATTATTGCACCAGGACAGGGAAAATATCCATTACCATGGCATAAAATGGATGATTTGGATGAGTTGTGTTTCCCAAAAATATTTGCTGGATATTCTTTCAATTTGCCGAAATCAGTATCATATTCAGATCGTGTTAGATCCGAAATTAGACGGTATGATCGACGATCATGCATTCCTTCTAGGATTTTATTTATGGCTAAAAAATGTTTAGAGATATCATGTTTATCTAGTATAAATGTCTGTTTGAGACGAATAAAAATGAATACGAATAAGAAATTACGTGCTTCAGATGTTTTGAATCCGGATTTTATGAATAATTTGATTGAATTTGATGACGGATTCAAGTTACTTAAAAATATTCGTTCATCGCCAGCATATTGGGAACAAAAAAAGAAAGAGTTACTAGCAATGATCCGTCAATTGGGTAAACCCACTTTCTTTATGACAGTGTCGGCTGCAGAAAGTTACTGGCCTGAATTATTGCAAACATTGATGAAATATCGCGATGGTGGTAAAACATTATCTGTACAAGACGCATTCAATTTGGATTACAATACCAAAACTGATCTAATTAGAAATGATCCCGTTACATGCGCTCGATATTTCGATCATAAAGCACATAAACTTATGTGGTTATTAAGACAAAAAGGAAGTATTTTCGGAGAATATGAGGTTGTGGATAGTTATGAACGAGTGGAAATTCAGCAACGTGGAAGTCCACATGAACATATTTTTCTGTGGTTGAAAGGAGCACCTATGTACAATAGTTTTAAAGATAGACACGATCATGGTGGTAACAAAGAATTGATTGAATTAATTGACCGATTTATCACATGTAGATATGAAGAAAATAATCCATATATTAAATTTCAAATGCACAAACATAATCATAGTTGTTACAAAGGACAAAAAAATAAGCGGTGTCGATTTCATATCCCTTATCCGGTAATGAGAAGAACGATGATTCTGGAACCATTAAATAAAAATGAAATAGCACCTAAATCCTATAAACTTATTGATGAATTAATAAATGAATTTTATAAGAAAAAAATTGTTATGAGCTATGATGAAATTCTAGATAAACTGAATATGACTGATGAAGAATACCTATTAGCTATTCGAAGTAGTTTAAAACAAAAACGGGTATTCTTAAAACGATCCAGCCTTGAAGTTAATATTAATGGTTATAATGCAGATATTTTACAATTATTTGAATCGAATATGGATTTACAGTTTGTACTTGACGAATATTCGGCGGTGAGTTATGTAACTAATTACATTAGTAAAATTGAGGGAGGTTTATCGAAATTATTAAGGGAAGCTGCTATCGATTGTGATAATAACAATAAGACTGTTAGAGAAAAATTTCGAAATATTACCAATGTTTTTTTAAATAGTAATTTAATGTCTGCACAAGAAGCAGCCTATCATGTTTTATCATTACCTTTATCAAAGCAAAGTAGAAAGACAGTATACATTAATACCAATCCGATATCAGAACGTGTATTAATGTTGAAATCTGAGAATGCTTTAAAAAAATTAAATGAAGACCACCGAAATTTATATGGATGATATATTTGATAATTATAGTAGAAGAGATATTAATTTACATGATATATGCCTCGCTGATTTTGCAGCGAATTACCAAAAGATCACGAAAAAGAAACAAGAGGAAGGTGATGTTGACTATAATGACGAAAATGACGAAGTAAATGATTTCAGATTTCGGCAACAAACAGCTATTATTAGATACAGACGATATAAATTGAAAAAAGATCCATCAAATTATTATAGAGAAAGAATATTGTTATTCATGCCTTGGCTTGATGAACGAAGTGAAGTTGAAAATATTGATCATGAAATAGTTTATAAAAATAATATAAATGTTATTGAAACAAATCAAGAAAAATTTTCAACAATTAGTGATGGATAATGCTTTGGAACAAGTGGAAAATGATAATCGTGAAATAGAGAACCAGAAAGCAGAACAATATGTTGCTAAGGAAAATTCGTGTACTCAACATATTGATATATTCAAACAAGGTGGTGAACAAGATAACGCTAAAGAAAAAAATTTAAAAAAAGATTCTCATAAAAGTAGATACACATGTCCGGCAAGAGTAAACGAAAATGAACTTCATGATATGGTAAAAGAATTAAATTGTAAACAAAAAGAATTTGTAATGCATACATTGAATTGTTTTAAATTGCATAAAGTTCCATTTAAAATTTTTTTAAGTGGTTCAGCTGGTGTTGGAAAAAGTAGAGTGATTAACACACTATATCAATTAATAACTAATTATTTTGATAAATTGCCCGGCGGAGATATGGATAAAATAATAGTATTATTATGTGCTCCTTCCGGCAAGGCTGCTTTTTTAATTAATGGAGTAACAATTCATTCTGCTTTCGCTTTACCAATTAATCAATCTGGAGTTAGTTTACCACAATTGTCAAGCGACTTAGCCAACAATATTCGTGAAAAATTATCAAAAGTACAATTACTCATAATTGATGAAATATCGATGGTAAGTAGTACAATACTAGGCTATATTGATACACGTTTAAGGCAAATAAATGGTATAAATGAATCATTTGGTGGTCTTTCTGTATTAGCAGTTGGGGATTTAAATCAATTACCACCTGTACGAGATAAACCTGTTTATCAAGTCTCTAGACGAAACGAAATGGCTCCCTTTATTGATATTAATCCACTATGGAATGAATTTGAATTTTATGAATTGACGGAAGTTATGCGACAAAAAGATGATTTAGCGTTTATAAATGCTCTAAATAATTTAGCTCTTGGAGAAATGTCTGAAGATGATATAAAATTAATTAAATCGAGAGAAATTAAAAATCAAACTGATGTTCCACATACAGCAATACGATTATATGCAACTAATGCTAATGTTACCGCTTACAATAATCGAAAAATATCCCAATGCAAGAGTGATTTAATCATCTCTACTGCCGAGAATACATTTTCGAAGTATATCGATGAAAGTACAAAAAAATTTATATTACAATCTTTAAAAAAACAATCAGTTCAAAACGAATTATTACCTGAGATTAAATTGAAAATTAATATAAAATATATGATAATTAATAACATTGACATTGAAGACGGATTGGTTAATGGAGCATGCGGAGTACTAAAATTTATTACTTTTCAAGAAAATACTAAAATTCCGTCTATATTGTGGTTAGATTTTCAATTGCCCAGAGTAGGAGTGAAAGTAAGAACTCGTTATCGTAATTATATGAAAACTGCCAATATTGATCAAAATTTAACACGAATAATAAAAATATCGACTCAAGTAAGTATGTCGACTGAGGATAAATATCAAATCACACGTACTCAATTTCCAGTGGTACCTGCTGAGGCGATTACGATTCATAAAAGTCAGGGACAAACATACGATAAAGTATGTTTGGATTTTAAAAAATCAGAAAGGCGAACTTTACAAATGTTGTATGTAGCACTGAGCAGAGTTTCAAAATTGAGCGGTTTATATATTTTGGGACAATTTAAATTATCAGTATCGAAAAAAACAAAGATCAATACTGCAAACCCGGCTAACGATGAATTGTATCGTTTGCGAAAAAATAAACAATTAAAATTATCATTCAATAATTTGGTCAATGAAAACGGATTAATAGTTATATATCAAAATATTGGTACTTTGACAAGTAAATTAATTCATATAAATAAAGATTCATGGTTTCATCGAGGCGATATATTAATTTTTAGTGAAACTTTAACGAAAACCGATGATGAGTTGAATATTTCAAAATATGATATATTATTCCGATCCGACATTGACAAGAACAGCCGTGGATTAATTTGTTATGGAAAAACAGATTTATCGATAGAAAAATTATTTGTTGAACAGGAATTTACTTCAAATGCGCATGTAGAAATGTTTACTTTTAAAGTCAGAAATTATTATATAATAAGTGGTTATAAATCACCAAAAGCTAGTAATTCTATGTTTGGTAACGTTGTACAACGAATAATGAATAAAATTACAATTGAAAGCGAAAAGATTTTGATAGGTGATTTCAATTACAATATATTAAATTGCAAGGATAATGGCAATAATTATTTGATTAACCTTTTGAACATGTACAATATAAAAACTAAATTACCATCCAAAAGTATAACGACCGATTTGAATACGCAAATAGATATCATTTTCTCAAATGTTGATGATATAGATTGCGGTGTTTATGAAACATATTTCAGCTATCATAAGCCAATTTATGCAATCCTCGATAAGAAGGTTGTCAAATATAAAAAAGAAGAGAATGTAGAGAAAACAGATATAACAATTGCAAATCAACAAATGAATCCTGAACTTTATACACTGTTTGATGAATGTTTAATGATCTCGGACCAGCATATCGAACAAAACAATCATGAATATGCAGTGCCTCCAGACTGTTTCCTCAATGATGGTTATAACTATGCTTTAGAAACAGCCGAATGTAAAGAAGTCATAAAACCTGATTGTTATTTACAAGATAAACATATTAATTTATTTCACGAAATTATGAACAGAAATCTAAACGAGCGTGGAATATACAACTTTGCTCAAGATACTGGTTACGTTCGAGCTTTTTTGAGTAATTTACAAGAGATCCCAGAACATGAGACGAATATTCAGATAATATACACTGGTGAAATTGGAAAAAAGGTAGTAGGACATTGGATTTGCACAAGATCAGATGGTAACGGAAATGTACACATTTATGATAGTTTTAATGCTAATCGTTTGAACCATGATGTAATAGATTATTTGAATGCCCTTTATAAATATAATAAGAAGTATATATTTCACAGAGTACAATATCAAAACAATGCGTTTGATTGTGGAGCATTTGCGATTTATTTTGCAACATTACTATGCTATAACAGGGAACCAAGCGAGCAACGAGCATACGATGTTGGTTTAATGCGACACCATATAGCGAACATTTTGATAAGTAGAAAACTATTGAATTTCCCTGAAAACATATAATCATCTTAAAACGTACACTAAATGTAATAATGTAATAATTGTGTAATAATGTAGTATTATATGTAATACTGTATGTATAAATGTATGTAATGTAATAATGATAATAATGTACTGCAACTAACGAATCGGGAAGTTCTTTGTGTGGCTCGTGGAGAGTCACACACCAAATAACATCCTTACTACTAACCCTCTCGCGAACTCACAAAGCGAGCTACAACACCCCCACCCGCGAAGCTCGCGAAGCGAGGGAGCAACAATAACCAGCTAGTTTTTTTTTTGCATGGGGACATTTAAAAAAAATATAGATATAATAGAATAAATGAAATGGTTAATTTTTTTCGTTTTCCCTTCTTGCATGTGACTGAATTCATTCAAAAATCAGTATTGTCGGTAATAAGGAAAACTGCCACATATTTGTACAATAGAAATTTACATTACCGGCATCTGCCACATTAGTGCGATCTGCCTTACCTACGGCGCTGTCCCGTACAGCGACAATCGCCATATTAATCGATGCGACTGTGCTGCCATCTTGCGGGAAGCGGAATCGAGGTCCGAGCTGCTCTCCACCCGGACTGCAGAAGCTGCCCTCCACGTGGACTGCATCGAGGCGTTTCCAGATGCTGGGTTACTGGGCTCTTTTTCGTAACTCCACGTGGAAGGCAGTGTGCTATCTGGGTATCGTTTCACTCCTCCTTCCCAAGGTTCCATCCACGAAGTAAAATAGAAGGAGACCTATCTCGATAGCGTATAGAAGAAAAAATTGACATCAAAACTTGTACCCGGTTCGGGGAGGTACGCCAAATGGAATGGCATGGACAGAGAATGTCAGTGTCAAACACGTGTCAAACGATGAAACGGAAATGTTAGAAATACATGGTTATGTTATGACAGGTGAAAAACTAAGGCTTTAGTCCAGGTTAGGTCCATAAGCTGGCAATTATGGTACAAAACTTATTACATTCTATCCTTACGAACTAGTTTAACAGTTACAAAAATTAAGATATAAAGTACAATATTGATGGTAGTGTTGAGTTAGTAGAAAATACATAGTGATAACAATAACATCATATACATAGAATAGCATTAATAGAGGTTAAAATCTTACAGCTAAAGTTTCTTTGGCAAAGTAAATTAATGCATCTTCTGGAACTAATGAGTGATACAATAAAATTATGTGCTTCTATGTATATGAGTCTAATGGCAAGCACGGACTTAAAAATTGACATTTATTTTGGTTATGAAGCTCCTAATTTTTTTAAGAAGAAGCAACAATATTAAAGGATACTATAGTATGTAATATTTACACATAATAAAAATAGTTGTAAAAGAAACAAATATCGTTAAAAAAAATCAATTTCAATCATTGCAAATATTAACAGACTTATTATATAGAAAAAAAATAATGTTATGTATGAAGTAAGAATAATTATTATTTTATTATTTTTGTATTTTTAATTATAATTTACTTTAAACAGATTTTACTTAAGCATAAATTTTAAATATAGATTTTATATCCTAAAAATATTTATATAAGTAATTTTTAATGGGATTAACATTTTTATTCTTTTATAGATGTTGAATATGCTTGCTGGAATGGAGTTATATGCGAGAAAGTGGAATAGGCCTACAGGGGATACCACTTACAAAAAAAAACGCGCCAACGATAGTACCTCATAGGTGGTGTGGAAATCTATTGATACAAGTTCCGAAGTGTGGTATTAGCCCATTATGTTAAGTCAGGGAGCAACCGAAATGAATCTCCTACGAAAACCTTTTTACTGTTTGCACAGTAAGTACATTTACTTTATATTATATATGTAATGTCCGTTCAGAATTCCCAACTCGGGTCATAACATATACATCATATTTAATAATTGAAATTTATAATTTTATTGTAGAATATCTTTATTTCAGTCTTGGTACGACATTTTTAATAAAATATGTTGTAGTTCATGTGAAATTATGAGTGGGTTGGGGGATTTAGTCATCATTTTGCCAGATAGTAATTTTTTTAGAAATGGCAGGCTTTTGAAAAAAAAAAAAATTTTTTCCCATTTTTATCTCAGAATCTACTTGTCCGACTGAGCTACATTTTTCTGTTTTATTTCCTTTTTTTGTTTATTTCAATTTTTTTTAATTAAAAAAAGTGACAATCTTCAGTTCTTAATTGTTTCTTAATTGAGCAGTTATTTCCTTGAATCAATCAAGACAATACGAAGTGACTGAAAAAGATTTATACGAGTCAGTGAGAAACGCGATTCCTTCAAATCAAAGAATCATAGAACTGGCTGCCAAAATTAATTTTGCGTAAAACTATCTGATTACATTGGTAAGTCTACGCATCCGCGAGCAAATACGGTATTAACATTTTTATTTTTTTTGAGAGTTCATTTTAGAGTTGCCTGTTTAAAATGGCCTGTAGCATCAAGGGATGCAAGTCAAGGAGAGACCAAAATGAATCTCCTAAGAAAACCTTTTTTGCTGTTTGCGCAGTAAGTATTTATGTTCCGACTCGGGTCGTAACATATAAATCATATTTAACAGCTCAAATTTATAATTTTATTGTCTTTGTATCAGTCTTGGCACGATATTTTGAGTAGTCACACTACAAAAATTACGAAAAACAGCTCAGTCTGTGAACTGCATTTTAAGCCAGATGACATCATCAAAGGACATGAAATTGTACAAACTGATGGAACAGTTAACCATATCAAAAGAAAAAGAGCAATATTAAAACAGGGAGCAGTCCCTTCAATTTTTATATCAATTCCTGCAACATACTGTGTGCGGATAGAAGTTAACTCCACTAATAATTATGAGTCAGTGCTAGGGCAAAATCCATCCAGGTCGCATGCTATAAATAGGACAACAAAAATGAAAGAAAAATGTTTTGTACAAGAAGAGCAAAACACCACATTTTCTACAGAACAAATTAATATTGCAGTCTCTCGCCGACCGTGATACAGTACAGACGTGTTTACCTCGGCACGCGAGTATTGAAACCTCGTACACAACGAGCTGTTCCACGGCTGTTCTGCTTACGTTCTGTGATCATAACATAGTGATAAATTGTGACAGAAACGCAGTGATCCTCGAAACACTTATTTGAGTGCACATTGCTGCACTCAAATACAACCATGATGGCCTCTGACTACAGGAGCCATCATACCACACAAGATACAACGAACGTAGCAACAACGAACGTAACAACAACGAACGTAGCAACAACGAACCAACAATCTACCAGCTATGCCAACGCGGTACAGACAACAGTTTTCCCCAACAAAGATCAAGCAATCGTTATTGATGCTGTAGACGGTATTTCACTAAAAGACTACACAAAGGCTGTAGCAACATTAACAAACTCAACGAACATTCGTTTCGCATCTAGAATTTCTAAAAACAGAATCTGCATATATCTAGCTAGTCATGATATAGTTAACAAACTAATAGAAACCAATGCATCAATACAACTTGGACATTCTAATCTGAAAATACGTTCTCTAACCACTAAATTTAAAAGAATCGTTTTATCAAACGTCTGCCCAATTATACCACACTATATCCTGGAAAAACAACTAACAGATCTCAACATAAAACTGGGATCACCTATTATATTTCTTCGAGCCGGCATGACTGAACCTGGTTTCGCCCATATCTTGAGCTTTCGGCGACAAGTATATATTGACCCAGCAGATATCAACAAACTTCCGGAGTCAATGAAAGTCACATTTGATGACACTACCTTCTGGGTTTACATTTCTTCCGATGCTCTCACTTGCTTTAATTGCAAACAATCAGGACACTTGGCTAAAGATTGTAAAAATAACACTGAAATAACTGAAACTAATAGTAAAACCGCTGAATCCAATTATACCAATACTATAACACAAGATACTAGCTATCTACTAAACAACCCAAGAAATGAAGAAAGCAATGAAAATACCATGGAAATAATCCCACAAAACCTAAAACGACAACGATCAATACCATCGACATCAACGAGCTCCAACGCAAATTCCGTACCGCAAATTCCAAATATCGAAACAGAGTATCACTATACATCCGATGATTCCTATACAGAAAATGGAAATAAACAAATAAAAATAAAAACCGAAAACATCAAGAAAACCAAGAAAAAAGCCAAAATAGAAACATCTGAAACCGAGAATATCGACTCACTTCTATCTCCAGTAGAGAAATACCTCTCAAATGATAAAAACACCCATCAACTAAATTACTTACAACTCAAAAGCTTCTTAGAAAAAGCTAAAGGTAACTCTAACATAGAAGCTATATGTTATGAATTCTCGGATACAACTGATAAAATAATCTCTACACTTCGCTCCACATACCCCCTTCTCACAAACAGATCCATCAAAAATAGATACAGTAGAATCATCAAGAAACTATCACGCAACACAAAGGACACAGAAAGCTTCACGGACACAAGCATTGAAGAAAACCCCCCGGCAAACATTAACCTAAACCTAATCTTAAAACCATGAGTGAATACATACTACAGTGGAACATAAACGGTTATTACCCTCAAAAGGAACATCTCGATATATTAACACAGAAATATAACCCTTCTGTCATCTGCCTTCAAGAAACCAACTTCAAGAACAACTTCTGCCCTACATTGAAGAAATTCAAATCTTTTTACAAAAATCGCTCTCAAGCCACGCACGCTAGCGGTGGAGTTGCTACATTCGTACATAATCAAACACCTTGTCAAGAAATCTCTCTCAACACACACCTTGAAGCCGTAGCTACCACCATCCTACAACCTACAGGTTACATAACAATCTGCAATATTTATATTCCAAACAGCTACGATATGTCACTGAGCGAACTATGCAACTTAGTAAGTCAACTTCCTAAACCATTTTTATTACTGGGCGATTTCAATAGCCATCACTACATGTGGGGATCACATAAAATTGATCCGAGAGGTCGTATCATTGAAAAACTATTAGATGACCCTAATATTACCCTTCTAAACAACCACCAATTCACCCACTTTAATAACAGCTACAACTCTTTCAGCGCAATCGATCTCTCAATCTGTAGTTCCTCTATATCACACTGTTTTACCTGGAATGCTAGTTGGGAACTCCATGGTAGCGACCATTTTCCCATTATGCTACGCAACCTCCACTCTTTTTCTCCAAGATCTGCCCAGCCTACACGTTGGTTATTTAAAAAAGCCGACTGGATCAAGTACAAAGAAAAAATCACAGATAAATTAGAAACACAAACATCTCCAAACACTTCTCATTCTTTCCTTGATATAAATACCAAGGTAAACTCATTCACAAACATTATCATGGAATCTGCCAATGAATGCATCCCTAAAACATCGAATAAACCTCACAGAAATCAAACCCCATGGTGGAATGACAAATGCCTAAAAGCTGTCCAAGCCTACAAACAATCATTCCACCACTACAAACGCCATCCCACATTCGAAAATAAAATTCAATATAAGAAAATGAGGGCAACTGCACGCCGAATCCTAAAAGACACTAAAAAATTATCTTGGTCTAACTTCATTAATACCATGAACACATCAACCCCACCATCTCTCATATGGAATAAAATAAGAATAATAAATGGTTTTAAAAACCATTCAAAAATCCCCACACTCATCACCCCTAACACAAAAATTCTAAACAATCCAAGCGAGATTTCCAACCACCTCGCCTCAACCTTCGCCAAAAATTCAAATGAAACAAATTATTCTAGTGCGTTTCGTACTTATAAAGACAACTCCCAAATCAAAATTACAAACATCCTCCCCTCAATCACTACTTCAAATGCCACACTCAATTTCCCTATCCAATTCAATGAAGTTATATCCTCCCTAGCAGTTACAAAAAACTCCTGCCCAAGTCCAGATGGTGTTTTTAACATATTTATAAAGAATCTCCCTGAAAATGCACTTAAATACTTAACCTCCCTATACAATGAGATATGGAATACTCACTCTTTTCCTAACAAATGGAGAGAATCAATAGTTATCCCCATCCCCAAACCTAACAAAGACCATAGTAAAGCTGAAAACTATAGACCAATTGCCCTTACCTCTACCCTATGTAAGCTCATGGAAAAAGTTATAAACAGACGGCTCTGCTGGTTCCTCGAAAACATAGGATTTTTCTCACCACATCAATATGGCTTCAGAAAAGACAGAAACACTATAAACCACCTTATAAACATAGAATCATCCATCTGTGAAGCTTTCATAACGAAACAACACCTAATAGCTATTGGCCTTGATATTGAAAAAGCTTATGACATGGTATGGAAAGACAGAATTATAAAAATCTTAGCAGAAAATGGTATTGATGGAGCAATGTTAAACTTTATAGCAAATTTCTTAACCAATAGATCAATCCAAGTTCAAGCAAATGGCTCCCTCTCTCAAAAACTTGAAATACAAAATGGCATACCCCAAGGCTCTGTTCTAAGCGTCACCCTATTCCTTATAGCCATTAACGATATCGCTTCAATTATCCCCAAACCAATAAAATTTTGTATCTTCGCTGATGACATTACAATCTTATGCAGTGGGAAAAATATAACCACTACACAACAAATACTCCAGGAAACACTTTATAAACTAGAAAATTGGTCGAACAGAGCTGGCTTCAAATTTTCTGGCACCAAATCCGAATATATAATTTTTTCGAAATCAAATAAAAACCATTTAGACATTAATCTTTCAATCGGTACACACAACATTTAAAAAACCAATCAGATCAAAATTCTCGGCCTAATTTTCGACAATAAACTCTCATGGAAAGCGCATGTTAACTACTTGAAAAATGAATGTGCCAAGAGACTCAACATCATAAAAGCCATATCGGCCCAAAACTGGGGAGCTGAAAAAACTATAATTCTAAGAACCTACATCGCCTTAATAAGATCTAAACTTGATTATGGATCTATAGTCTTCGACTCTGCTAATGAAAATATATTAAAACCGTTAAATGTCATACAATCCAACTGCATCAGATTAGCTCTTGGCGCCTTTCGCACAAGCCCTATCCTAAGCCTTTTAGCAGAAGCCAACGAAGAACCTTTAGATTTTAGAAGAAGAAAACTCAGCATGACATATGCCGTAAAACTATTCTCTACCCCATCAAACCCTGCCTATACCACAATTTCCTCTACTCGATATGAACAGAGTTATGCAATGAAACGATCCCTTCCTAAACCCCTATCCTTCCGACTTAAAACTTACCTAAATGACATAAACTTAATTCCCCCTCCAATAACACCAAAATCCCCTATGTCCGACACCCCTCCCTGGTTAACTACCCCTCCGAAAATTGATCTTTCATTGAACGTCCATCCCAAAGAACAAACTAATCCCCAAATCTTTAAAAACCTCTTCTATGAAATCTCCCAGAAATATCCTGATTATACACACATCTTCACCGACGCCTCCAAAAGTAAAGAAGGTACTGGTTGTGCAGTTATCCTTCCCGATAAAAATATACTATATAACCTCCACAACTTATGCTCCATCTTCTACAGTGAAGCGTTTGCTATTAAAGCGGCTCTAGAGCTTACCATAAATTCTTCTTACCGCAAAATTTTAATTTTTTCTGACTCTCTGAATGTTATTTCTTGTCTGGCAAATCATGATAACAGAGAACCAGTAATACAAAATATATTCTATTTAATCTCGACTCTACACAAAAATAATAAAGATATTGTACTTGCCTGGATCCCGTCCCATATAGGAATCACAGGAAACGAAAAGGCCGACAAAATTGCTAAAGAAGCCACAAAAGCACCACCTCAAAATTTTCCAGTCTCGCCCAATGACTTAATTAGAGAGATCAAACTAAGAATCCAAAATAGTTGGAATAAAAAATGGACTAGATTCCCCCCTGCCAAACTATTTAGAATAAGAAAAGATATTTACAATAATAACTCTCCTAACATTACCCACAGGAGAGACCAAATAATCTCTACGCGACTTAGAATCGGCCACTCAAATATTACACACCTTCATAAGATCACAAAAAACCCCGCAACTCTTTGCCACATGTGTAACATACCAATTTCTATAGAACATATCCTTCTCGAATGCCCAGCCTTCCAAACACAAAGACAAGCCCTGAACATCCCAACAAGCCTGAGTGAATGCCTCAACGATCAAAAAACAATTGCAAATGTCCTTACATTTCTCAAAAATGTAGGCCTATACCACAAAATCTAATTATACCTACACTCATGTATTATTGCGATAACGTAACATTGTACTTATGATTATATACTTATATACCTAAGTGGTCGCTAATGACCTAGATGTTAATGCGACCTTAATAAATAAACAATATAAAAAAAAAAATTAATATTGCAAGACATATCCAGGTTCCAACAACTTATTGGCTTGCAAATATTAGTGATAGACGTATGCTATGAACGTGTTGGGCTAATGACTTCTCATATACTTTAAGACATGTCGTTGTTACAACAAATATGAAAGTGCAGGTAAATATAATGAACATAATGAATAAAATAATACACAAACGCACGCCCAAACATATATATTTACATTTATAGTGTTCATTACAATGTTATTAATATATAAAACAGGTATTTATTGGAGAAAAGGAGATTCCTTTTTATCCGAAGATGATTTTAAATATGGAGGAAATGAAACAAATTTTGTTGACAATAAAAGATTATTTTCCTTGTGCAGGAGTTAATGATAAAAACAGGTTAATGTATCAAATTATATTTTATGTTTTATGGAAGTAACAAGTAAAATTTGAGTTTATTTTTTTATATTTATAAAAATATCTATTTTCATTTTTTAGGAATTTTTCTTTCATATAATTAGTTATATTAGTTATGCATATACAGCAGTTATACATCTAATAATATGCGTTTAAAAAAGTGTACTTATTCTTTTTACAGAACTACTAATTGATGTCGCGGTTTTGTAATTAAAAGGATAGTTAGGTCATCAGATAAAATAAGGTGTTTGCCTTGTACAAAAAATTGGAAAATGTCATTAAGAAAAGGGCATAATTTAAAATCAATTGAAAAATTACAAAACAAACACAGAAAGTTACAATTACTTAATTCAAACTATAAACGTCTAGAAGAGAGACTTCGAAGCAAAGTATGTATATTAAATACATTCTTTTACAAAGCTTACTTTATCAAACCGACTGTTTTAATTGCAATTCTAATTTCAACTAATTGTAGATCTCCAAATTGTACAACCAAATTGTACATTTAAAAGATGAATGCAGTAGATGCAACGAGGATGCCATGAGAGAAATGATAAAAGAATTGCCGCAAACCCAGCAATTAGCTGTTGAAGCTTGTTTTGCAGCAGCGAAATGCAAAAATAAAAAGGGCATGAGATATGCAACTGAATGGATGTACGAGTGTATTTTGCTGCGAATCAAGAGTACAAAAACATACAATCACTTAAGATCGCGTAATATTTTAACATTGCCGTCCATGCAAACATTAAATCGTTATATGAAGAACGTAAAAGGTTGTTACGGTTTTCAAATGAGCACATTCGAAATGCTAAGAAAGAAAACGGCAGACATGAAATCTGACGATATACGAGGTACAAATACATTTAATTTGCATAAATCAATGTATTTAATTTATAAAAATAGTTATTGTTCAAAATTCCACGAGGGGATTATTTCACTATTGCAGTTTTTGTTTACGAGTCGCGTCGGTGAGGCACAAGAATCGTCGCGCTTCGGTAGTTTTTGCCTCGCCGACGATATTAGCTGTGCGAGTTTCATGACAATCGGCGAGGTAATCAACCGAACTTGTAAACCTCGCCGTGTCGGTAGTTCATCGAACTCGGTTATCTTTATCCATCCGTTTGTACTTTCTGTCTTTGCCACTGTATAAATTTTTTTTATTATATTAAATATAATGTTTTTCTTACCCCCTTTATCCTTTCATCTATCCTTCTCCATCTCCTTGTATATTTTAATAGCCAAAATAATGTTTTTTAGGTGTTTTGTTGGTAGATGAAATGAAATTGTCCGAAACTTTATATTTTAATAGAATGAATCTAAAAGTTGAAGGATTTGTCAATTTAGGCCAATATACTAGGGAGGATCATAAAACCAAAAAGGGGGACCATGCATTAGTTCTCATGTTTCAGCCTTTTAAAGGTACATGGGTTCAAGCTTTGGCTTGCTTCTTGAGTATTAGCAGCGCAAGTTCATCAATTTTACAAAAGATTATTGTGGAGTGCATTATTTTAACTGAACAATCGGGATTAAAAATCGACGCTGTAGTGTCAGATGGTGCCTCGTGAAATTGATCCATGTGGAAAAAATTTGGAGTAACGGAAGACTGTGTTAGTATACAGCACATAGTAGATACAGAAAGACGCTTATGGTTTATTTCCGATTTTCCACATTTAATCAAATGCCTTAGGAATTATTTTTCTCAGCTTGATCGGTATGCAGAAATTTGGGTGAGTCAAATTTTGAATCAGAAGTAACGAACAATCCAAAACTTTATAGTACATACAATTCATAGAGAGTGATAATAATTGAAAAATATGATTTTTTCTAACATGCAGACTCCGAATGGTGTAGTTTCGTTGAAACATTGGTATGCAGTACTTGCCATAGAAAATCCTCACGGATTTAACTTAAAATGTAGTTATAATTTGGATGAACAACATATTAGGCCCAAATATTATCAAAAAATGAACGTTGGAATGGCATTTCGAGTATGTACTTACATGTAGTGTCTATATGTATCGTTTTACGTAATTTTATTGCATCGATAAAGATACTATTATTTTCATGTTGAAATGTACTTATGCGATTTTTAATAGTTTTTCAATGTGGCACCTACCATGAAAATATTTCAAGAAACAAATATCCATCACGATTTAAACGATGCCGATGGATCGATAAAATTTTGCCAAAAAGTGCATTCGTTGATCATTGCAATGAACAGTCGTACTGTAAAGAATTCGTTACGATTGGACAACCAAATGTACAAGGTAATCATATAAGCGATAAAACATTGCAAGTAACTTTATAGTGCAGTGACACTGATTTTTTTTTTTATTTTACGTTGCTTTCAACTCTTAGCTAAGAGTTATTTCGCGACGGGACCTACAACAATTTATAAGGTGGGCTCCGAACCACCTAAGGGGGGCACAAACTGCAGCCGGCAGCGGGACGCGAACCCGGGACCCGCCGATTAGCAGTTGCGCGCTCTACCCACCGAGCCAATGCCCCCCGACACTGAATTTTAATTATAAAATTTGATTAATTACATTATTTTTTTGTGATATATATATCTTTTGTGTTCGAATTTTGCAGGATATTGAAAACTTTTTAAATTTCTTAATTGAGTGGGAAAAAAAAGCTAAGGAATTGCGGTACAATTTTATAACTGAACAAACGTGTCATGGACTAAAAATATCTTTAAAAGCCACCCTACAAATTTGTACTTTTTTAATTGAGAAATGTGGATTTAAGTATTTGATGACAGCTAGATTAAATCAAGACAATTTGGAGGTATAATTATCTTTGTAAGACTGTTTTTTTATCAAAATATTAATAAAACTTGTTGTATATAATTTATAATTATTGTTGTAGAGATTTTTTGGAATTATGAGAAACGGTTGTGGATCGAATGATCACCCGGATTCGCAATTATTCATACAGATGTACAAATTAATATCCATGTACTCTCTGATAAAACCTCCAAAAGGTTCCAATGTATCAAATAGCGAAATAATGGATGTCCTTATAAATATTAAAGACATAAAGAATATGAAGGAAAGAGAAGAGCAATGGTCAGACCAATTGGACACTATCTTGGACAAAGGTGTAAACACCGAAGTATTAGCATATGCCCCAGAAATTCTTGTAGATCACGACTCGTATGTACATAGTACGTCAGATTTTATACTGACGTACGTTGCAGGGTACGTGGCAAGAAAGGGGAAAAGATTTTTTAAAAATGTTGAAGAACGATACTTGAATCTCGCGCTCAAGGTGTGTCACGAGAAAATGTCGCGATCGATGCGGGATCGATTCCCCGTTTCTTGTTTTCGTCGTTCGACCGCAGAAAATGACAGCCTTCGCGTCTAATGATTTGCGCTTCACTTCGGTCTGAATGTTCAAAGTGTGTGAATCTTATCGTATTGTCTGGTCAGTTTCTTGTAGAATACATTGTACTCATTTTTCACCAAATACACGTCTGTGTTCATAAATAAGAATATAAACTGAATTTCTAAAAAAAAAATAAAAATCGTGGTAAAAGAATTATTTGTGAAGAGTGTCTGAAGATGTTGGTTCTTCAGCCAACTGATAAAATTCCTGAAACGCACAAATTGATTCAGATAAAAACAAAAGGACAGTTAATAAACCCATCAATGGCACTTTTTGATTTATTGTCCAATTTAGAAAAGGGAATAATGGGGGCTACAACATGTGGAAAAATTCATGTAAATACGTTATTTGATATAATGGAATTAATTCAAGAAGAAAAAAATAATATTAATCTCATTGGCTGTGAAGAACACAATTACGATTTCACAAAGAACATCATTCGTTTTTATTTAATTATGCGTATGTTCTTTTTGATTAAGCGGGCAAACAAAAATGACAACTTAGAAAAAGAAAAAATAAAAGAAAACAGAAAGAAGGTAAAATTAGTTAAAGCAAAAAGAGGTGATCCCACCAAAAATGTATAAAGGAAATTAACTTGAAAAAGGAGAAAATCACCATATAAGGTAAGCATATAAGTGTGCGGGGGGCAGTGGTTCGGCACCTTTCCTCAGAGGAATTCACGATCAGCGAAGGACTGCAACAGGGAACGGTCAACTCCCCCGTATTATTCAACATATATCTGAGTGATCTCCCCAGACTCTTTGGTCTAAACCAAAATGGAAACTCCTTTGCCCTAGCATTCGCAGACGATTTGATCGCTTACACCACCAGCAATAAAGCAAGAACTACTCGCGACAACCTCGAAACACTAGTAGAAAAAATTAACCAATATTATATAGCTTGGAACTTGAAACTCAACCCCAGTAAGTGCGAAATCATACTCTTCAGAAAACCGCTCTACTACTTCTCCCCAACCGCTAAAGCGGGCGATAAAATCTTCCAAATTAGCACAACATCCCCCGGTACAAACAACAAGGAACCCATTCCCCACAAGAAAATAGTGAAATACCTAGGCGTACACTTAGACTATCTCCTCCGCGGAAACAACCACATCGAAGTACAAGTTGATAAAGCTAAAAGAGCATTCCAATCCAATAGTAGAATTTTTTACAATAGACACCTATCCTGCAAAACAAAAACAATTCTGTACATGCTCCTCATCAGACCTATTCTTACTTACGCAGCTCCCATCTGGTGGAACTGCAACCACACAGTCATGGAAAAATTACGCTGCTTCGAAAGGAAATGCCTAAGAGCCTGCCTTAGACTAAACAGAACCCAACACTCCAACTGGAAACACTACGTCAAAAACGACAAACTAGGATTAATACAAGACTCGAACAACGTAAACTTAATTTATCATTGGAGGAGACACAAAGCTGATAAAAGAATCACGTACCACCACACTGACCTCATCACAAATACCGACAAATTTAGATATTCAATGATAATCCCTAAGATAAATTATGAAGATTTCTATAAACTAAACCGCAAAAAATACTGGTGGCTATCGGCAAGTGATTACCACATAGCAGATCTCAACAACCGTAGAGCAAGATCACACCGGCCTACCCAGCCCTAAAAACAAACACAAAAACCGACTGCCATACCAGGTCAAAAATAACTAAATATTAGGCAACTAGCTCATAAAAGAATACATTGTAAATACGAACCTCCTATCCCCTCCCCCCGCTCCTTCCCTATCCCTCCACGTCATTGTTAAGTATCTTAGTTTTATTGATTAGTCTTAAGTGTTGAATCTGTTATTCCTTTTAAGAACTAGTTTATAAGTTATAAAGAAAAATCAGACTGCTCACAGGGTTTTTAGACCTCTTTTTCCCCACGTGAACAAATACTCGACTGACTAGTAATAAGACCCATTATTCTAATTGTAAGCAAAGCGTTTTAATACTAAGCTGAACCGCCAAAGATTGACTATTTATAAGATACGCACGCAAACGTACAAGTAGATAAGCATTGCAATATTCGTTTGGTATTTTTTGTATGTTTATTGTTACCTCCCCACACAAAGACTGTAATCCCTTATTTCAATAAACATGTTATTAAAAAAAAAAAAAGGGGCAGTGGTTCGGTGCGTAGAGCGCGCGACTGCTAATCGGCGGGTCCCGGGTTCGCGTCCCGCTGCCGGCTGCAGTGTGTACCCCCCTTTTAGGGTACGCGCACAGTGGATCCGTTTTTGTCCGATTTGGTCGACGTCCGACGATGTGTCTCTTTTCCGCACGCTTGAAAAAAGAGACAGATGCGTCGGACGTCGGCCGAATCGGACGAAAACGGATCCACTGTGCGCATACCCTTAGGTGGTTCCGGAGCCCACCTTTATAAATTGTAGGTCCCGTCGCGAAATGACCTTAACTTTTAAGAGTTAAAAGAGCGACGTTAAATAAGTAAAAAAAAGAAAAAACATTGCAAGTGTCTTTATTGTGCAGTGTCACTGAATTTTTTTTAATGCAGTGACACTGAATTTTACGTATTATAAAAATTCATTTTAAATTAATTTTTGTGATTATACATATATTATGTGTTTGAATTTTACAGGACATTGAAAACTATAATTGAACAATAATGGAATAAAGATTTTGAATATGCTGGATCGAATGGAGTTATATGCGAGAAAGTGGAATAGGCCTACAGGGGATACCACTTACAAAAAAAACGCGCCAACGATAGTACCTCATAGGTGGTGTGGAAAAATATTGATACAAGTTCCGAAGCGTGGTATAAGCCCATTATTCTGTAAAACCGAGTCCATTTCTTGACCAAAACGCATATAAGCCTATTATGTGTAAAAACTTATTGTACCCTATTTTTAATTATATTATAATAAAAAAAACATTTATATGCATCATCCTTATTAATTATTAATATAAAATACAATACACAATATAAAATATATAACACCTCTCTATTTTATAAAAATAATAATGTTTTGAAAATCTTTTTTTACAAATTTATAACCTTAATTTTATTCAAATTTTGCGTATTTGCACGTCCTGTCATAACATAACCATGTATTTCTAACATTTCCGTTTCATCGTTTGACACGTGTTAGACACTGACATTCTCTGTCCATGCCATTCCATTTGGCGTACCTCCCCGAACCGGGTACAAGTTTTGATGTCAATTTCATACTATGCAGATAGGTCTCCTTATATTTTACTTCGTGGTTCCATCATAGCTATGGGAAGGAGATCTAAACAGTCAAAGTGTGCTGATTGGTACATGCAACTTTCGGCAGAAACCAATCAGTGCATTTTCCGTCTCATCGCGTACGAACAAGAAGTCGAATTCCAACAGTTCCTTTTTAGCTTTCGGACAAGCATCTTTTGAATCTCTGGTTAGACAAGTACAACGCACCGGCCGTTGTCTTGTCCTTCGTTCAATACAAGTTTGCATCGCGGTATATCGTTGCTCAGCGATGACGACAATCGTCAAAACGGGATCGCATCAGTCGAGATCCCTCGCGTACGGAATCGCGTCTTTCATTAGATCCGCGAGCGTCATATTTGTCTCAATTAAATCCGAATTAGGATTATTCAAATCTGCGCGCGTATAAGGCAGGACCTGCTAGATCAGCCTTACTGATGAGTCCACTAGCAGGTCCGGGACGAAACGCTTCTTTTAACGTTTATGCTAAATTATATCCGACCGAACCATTGTCTTGTATTCACGTAATCCATTGAACCGGCTACCCAATATTAATTTGGCGGGTAGTAACACGCGTCGTGCGAGGACATTCGCGAGTCTACGCGTCCGTGTTTACCGGGCTCAAGCCTTACAACCTTGAGGGGAATCCATCCGCGCATCGTCCGCGAGTGTCCTCCTAAATTCACGAAACGACGACGCAACATATTTAATACGTCAATTATTATCGTACATAATCTTTTATAGATGACATTCCAACAACATCGACAGATAACATTAACATATGTATAGAAAGTCGAGGAGTAGCTACATATAGTGCAGTAGAAGGTATGTTCTGATATACCTGTTCATTTTTCTTTTGTTTTTTTATAAAAGATGGTGATGTTGATTTGATAACGGCAAGGAATTGAATGAACAAAGAAATTTTAAAAACATTATAACATTAATTAAACAAAAGAACGAATATACATAGAAACATAAAATCAATAAATAAAAGATTAATTAAACAAAAGAACAAATATACATAGAAACATAAAATCAATAAATAAAAGATAGAAACGAAAAGGTCGCTCTCATGTAAAAATCTATTACACGACAATTGGTCATTTACGTTCTACATTTCACACATAAGTGAGCATATAATAACAGTAAACGAATAAGACTTGTACATTCTGTATGTATCTTTCATGTTTTCACAGATGCAGCATTCAATCAGATTTAAATACATTTAAAATCCACAATATATAAATACATATAACAAATACACATATAAATACATATAAAAAGTTTCACAGAAAAATTAGTCAGTAATCAAATGAGAATAAAATGTAAATTGAAAAAACTAATGAAAAATTCTCTATCCAGTAGAAAATCGAGATCACTATATATGAATATATGTATTTTTTTTAAATACTGGAGTTGTTCAGTTCAGTAAGTATTAGCTCAGAAGCTATGAATTTTGTTTTAAATGCCTATATACTCAAAATAGTGTGCAGTGTAGTGAAATTATGATATAATGATATCACAAAAGCTAGGATAAGTTGCATTTAACAGCACACTTTAAAATGACATGCAACATATAGTATTCTAGAATGATCGAAATATTATAGATAAATTGATGGAAAATATGACGATGAAAATTTTCTTCTCGATTCACGGAGGCGGAGAATTTTATTTTCAGTATCTCAATATCAGGTTCTCAAATCCTTGGGAGTCCTCAGAAAATTTTATTTGGCACAGATTGCATCGTCTGTAAAATATAATTAAAGAAATCACAAAGTATCATGTTCACTGCTTTTGAACTAACTATTTACAGACAGAATTTACTTATCTCAAATATTTTAGTCAGATTTTAGCATCCAATTTATATATATTCGGACTCCACCATAAATGTACAGAGTATACCGCTTGAAATTAGATTGATATTCTTAAATACCTTCCAAATTACATATACAGGGTGTCCCAAAATTCCCTCGGTATCGGGAAATGGGAGGTTCCTTGGGTCATTTCAAGCACCATTTTCCTTTACGAAAATGTCATCCGAGGCTTCGTTAAGGAGTTATTATAGAAAAACACGGACCAATCAGAGCGCGAGCTAGACGCGTATTGTATCGTTCCGCGCCGCGTGTCATCAGCTGAGCGTTGGTAGCACGCCGCGATGTTGTACCGAACAAGAGTTTCTCGATGATGTAAATCCTCTCCGATTTCGATGAGCTTCGGACACCTACTCAAGACCACGATTCTGAACAATATTTCCCTTTACAGTTTTTGTCTGCTGGTATTAGTTTAGGAAATAATAGTGCAAAAACTAGTGATTGAAAATGAATCGATGTACCAATATCTCATCCGATTTCGATGAAATTTTGATACGTTGTCAAGACCACGATTCTGAACAACATTGCCCTTTACAGTTTTTGTCTGCCGGCATTAGTTTACGAAATAATAGTGCAAACTATTACCCAGATAGCCAAGCGGGCCTAGCGCTGAAATCGAGCAGAGCGTGCCGAGGTCAGGTATCAGGATTTTTACGTGTCGAACATCGCTTGGACCTGCTGAGGGCAGCTCGTACCGCGTTTCGGTCGAGGGCAAGTTATGACCGTAAGGGCTCGAGAACGTGCCCTCGGCCGAAACGCGGTTCGATCTGGCCTCGGCCGGTCCGTCCTCGTTTCGGCCAACGCTCTAGTGTGCGTGACGCACACAGCGCTAGACACGTATACATACACGAGGATTGCAGAGGTTCCGTATATTTCGAATCCTGACGCTATAATGCACATTTCAGGGTTCTAGGTAGTCGCAATCGCTAGATAAAAGATTAATGTAGGAGGGACGGACCCTAAGAATGGATGAATTTTACGTATTCGAGGCGTAATTTACATTATTCGGCGGTTTTAGGTTTACGAAAATGTCTCTCGCTTATCCCGTTACTTCTCACGGCTCCGCTACTTGTTGTCGTACGAGGGCAGCACGGTCGCACTAATGTGGCAAATGTCGTTATTCAGGGCAAGTCGCACTAGTGTGGCAGATGTCGGTAAAGAAAATTTTTACTTTTTTATTTATTTTAGCATATTTTACTTATTTCGCACGCAAGGAGGGAAAACGAAATGATAAAGCACATTGAATAATGTATTTTTGTAATTTTATTCTTTATAATTATTACTTTTCGGATCTTCGTGCAAAATAAAAATCGATTTAATAATAGTGATATTGAAATAAAGTGAAGGTACTAAATGAAAAGCGATGTTGAAAATTTTCAAAAAATTTTAAAATTTATCTAATCAATTCGGGTTGGTGAAGGGAAAACAAATGAATGAGCTGGTAGGGATTAATGAAGCGTCATTATTACATTATTATTATTAATATTCTTTATTGTTGTAAAAAAACACATGAATTACAAAATTTTATTAACATGGATCATATAATAATTTTACTTTGTACAGGGTGGCCCACATAACTTTTAACAGCTGAAAACGATGTTTGTTAGATAAATGAAGTCCACCTTCATTTCTTTTAAATGGAATGAGATATTTTTTATTAATACATCCAATCGATGCAGCTGGACAGTCGTTACAAAAAAAAGTACTAACCTTCGTATGTCGAAAAGTTAATAGGTCTGGAGACATTTCAATTTAAATAACTCTGAAACACCATTACAGTCGTACCAAGACGTTAGCGTTTACTTACTAGTGTAACGTCTTAGTACGACTGTAATGGTATTTCAGAGTTATTTAAATTGAAATGTCTCCAGACCTATTAACTTTTCGACATACAAAGGTTAGTACTTTTTTTTGTAACGACTGTCCAGCTGCATCGATTGGATGTATTAATAAAAAATATCTCATTCCATTTAAAAGAAATGAAGGTGGCCTTCATTTATCTAACAAACATCGTTTTCAGCTGTTAAGAGTTATGTGGGCCACCCTCTGTATATAATAGTTTCTTCTTCCGCAAACTTGTGGCCGGTCACGCGTTGTGGCATGCACAGGATACCTAAAAAATACAAAGACAAACACATTAATGTACAATATGTATGTATGAATATATATACATATATATATATATATACATGGCATAATTTAGATATGCTTACCACGCCAGAAACTAGACAGACGTCTTCCTCGTTCCTGGTTGTCGCAGCCCTCTCCTCCTCGATCCCTGGACAGCACGTTCTGGGAAGTCGTTGTCGCATCGTCTTCGTACTCCAACTTCTGGCCGGCATCACGTTCTCCTCAGTGTGCAATTCTGGTGCAAACAGCATACCTACAAAAACGAAAAACAAACAGAATTATTAATGTACAGTATATATATGTACACATGTATACATGTGTTACATAGCATATTCAGATATACTTACTACGCCAGAAACTAGTCAGACGTCTTCCTCGTTCCTGGTTGACGCAGCCCTCTCCTCCTCGATCCCTGGACAGCACGTTCTGGGAAGTCGTTGTCGTATCGTCTTCGTACTCCAACTTCTGGCCGGCATCACGTTCTCCTCAGTGTGCAATTCTGGTGTAAACAGCATACCTACAAAACCAAAAAACAAACAGAATTATTAATGTACAGTATATATATATATATATATATATATATATATATATAACACATGTATACATGTGTATATATATATATATATATATATATATATATATATATATATATATACACATGTATACATGTGTTACATAGCATATTCAGATATACTTACTACGCCAGAAACTAGTCAGACGTCTTCCTCGTTCCTGGTTGACGCAGCCCTCTCCTCCTCGATCCCTGGACAGCACATTCTAGGAAGTCGTTGTCGCATCGTCTTCGTACTCCAACTTCTGGCCGGCATCACGTTCTCCTCAGTGTGCAATTCTGGTGTAAACAGCATACCTACAAAACCAAAAAACAAACAGAATTATTAATGTACAGTATATATATATATATATATATATATATATATATATATATATATATATATATACTGTACATTATATACATATATATATATATATATATATATATATATATATATATATATATATACACATGTATACATGTGTTACATTGCATATTAAGATATACTTACTACGTCAGAAACTAGACAGACGTCTTCCTCGTTCCTGGTTGTCGCAGCCCTCTCCTCCTCGATCCCTGGACAGTGTGTGTTCCGGCGTAAACCAAGCGGATACCTACAAAAAAACAAGCAAAATCATTAATGTTCTACACACACACACACACACACACATATATATACATACAATATACAATTTCACAAATGAATTTTTTCCAACCTTGGCTTGTCCGGACAAGTCGTGTTCCAGGATAGACTGTGTCAATAGATTTCCTCATTACCCTTGAGGTACTATTGCTAATGCGTTTTTTTTAGAGTGGTATCCCCAGTAGGCCTACTCCACTATCGTTGCCTTCGACTGCTAGGTTGGCGGCGAAGGGAGGTTGGACGGCTCTCCCCAAACCTCCCTTTCGTCGGCTATCGCCATGGCGATTGCCGACGGTTCTTGGCGGCGCGACCTGGCTCGCTGCTTTGCAGCCTTCAACGCCGCTGCGGCTGCCTTCCGAAATTCGGCCTTGGTTGGCGCCGTAAATTTGTTGTTTCGGCAGACAGCCTCTGTAACATTCGTTTAAATCGAGATAAATATTACGTAACAATAAATGAATAAAGGCAAACAGTATGTACTTACCAAACACAGCCTTTATAATTTTTGACTTATATAACGGCTGTGGCTTCTCCGTGCAGCCCGACCAGGTCACCTGCTCGACCGCGGCCGGTGACAGGATGTCTTTGAAGGATGCAGTTACTGCATCCTTCAAACACCGACCTCCCACCTGGACGAGGTATCCAACCTGAAAAAAAAAACATCAGTTTACATATTCATAAATTTGATACACTTACTTATAATTGTGGGTGTAAAATGCGATGGTATACTTACGACCCGGTCGAACTGCAACGTGTCATTGCCGAAAGCCGTCACCTCTTCGTAGGACTGGAGCGGCAGGCACTCCGGCCGCTCTCCTGCGTACGCATAGATTCCCTCCAGGCGTACCAGGGTCCTACGAAGATCCGTTATTTCGTCTTTTTGTTGCCTGAAAAACGAGAAATGAATAAATATCCTTTCGATTACAATCATATTTTAAAAAATACTGAGAACGATGTAACACTCACTGCAGCTGGGCCACGGTCCTCTGGAGCTGCACAATCTCGGTACTTTGTTGCCTGAAAAACGAGAAATTAATAAACGACACATCCTTTCGATTAAAATCATATTTAAAGAAATACTGAGAATACACTCACTCCAATTTCGCCGACATCTGTTCCATTCTAAAACAAAGACAAACATTACACCATATGTTATGAAATGTTATTGTAATTATTAATGAATTTGAAAATAAGTAAGAAACTTACAATTCCCACCACGCCGCTGGAGGGGTATTCGAGACATTGGAGGAGGAATTATGTACAGGGGAGGGGAAATTATGTACAGGGGAGGGGAAATTATGTACAGGGGAGGGGAAATTATGTACAGGGGAGGAGGGAGTGGTATGTACAGGGGAGGGGTGGGTATGTACAGGGGAGGGGTGGGTATGTACAGGGGAGGGGTGGGTATGTACAGGGGAGGGGTGGGTATGTACATATTCCTCCTCCAAATCTACGCCGAACATTTCGGCTAGGTTCTGCTCGACTACGCATGGCGGCGGCGCTGGTACGGTGCGGACCTCGTTGCGGCACTGCGGCGACGATGACGACGACGACGACAACGATGACGACGACAACGATGACGACGACGACGACAACGACGGCGACGTCGACTGGTAGCGGGACGGTGTTATTACCGTCCTCCCGCCGCGTTGTGTCTTTTTCTGAAATGTGAAAAAATTTAAAACCATTTAATCCCGTTTACATGCATCAAAGCCAATGAAATCATTTTTTCACTTTCAAAAAATTCAACAACAATGTTCATTTGTCTATCTAATACTGTACAAAAGTTGCAAGATGGTCGGATGGTTGGAACCATGAAGTATTACTTCATGGGTGGAACATAGTTAAATATTGAAAAACAAATGAAATTACGCCATTATAATAGTACAATGTACAGTAAATTGTCCATATAAGTCCCTAGCACGGGTCTGCCGAGGGACATTCATGCACCGCAGTCACCATTCTTTGAGTGTTGCCGAACGTACAAAAGGACAGCCAAGCTCGAGTGGCGTCCGTCGCCGAGAAATGTAAACGTAGGCTAATCGGCAATTGCCAACTTTCTTGTTTTTCATTATTTTTTTGTGAGACTTCGATTACCATATTTGTGGCATTTTTCTAATGCAAAATGATACCAAACATGATATAATTCTGATGATATTTACTTGTGTAATAGACAGTCAAAGTTTCGGGCGCAAGGAAGGACAGTTGCCGCCGAGCCTTTGAAATGAGCTGGCGACTAAGGTGAAATACCCTATGCCTGGACAGCATTTTTTGCTACCGTTAATTTTATCACTTTTAGATAAAGAAAAACAATTTTTTAAGAATAGTATGATAAAATTCAGATTTCGAAAAGCAATTTAAAGTCCCAAAATTATTGTTCAGATTAATATTTTGTTCGTATTAACAAGAATAATTCAAACCTATAGTTGGACATATTAAATCCAATCTAAGCTAGTACCTGGACAGAAGTAAAGCCTATACCGGGATAAATTGAAATGATGTATAATCTGTATAACAGACACTATAGTGCTCCGAGCACTATGACCGCTACGGGGAGCGAGACGCACGGTCGGGAGAAGTGGGGGTATTCCTTGAGAATGCCTCCGATTTTTATTAAATCTTTAATGATATACATATGGTATGAAAATATTATTATTCTATATTCAATTTTCATTTTCGGTTGCAAAGCAAGCATTTCAATGGACAATACTCCTTCGTTCTCCATATTCTCTAATTGAATGCACGATTTTGCTTTCTCTTCTTTAATTCCAGACCTTATTTTTTTTAGATTCGTCATTGATTTTTTACTTTATATCTTTAAATTGTTGTGTAATTATCTTTCTTCTTCCATGTAAATTATTATTGTTCTAGTTCTTTTTTAATTTTGTTTCTCTCTTGTTATTAACATAAAAAATTAAGTATTATTCACGTCATAGGCGGTACACACTTTCTATACATAGGTTATACAAGCTAATAGATGACTAATTATACGTACATTTATTTAAATAATTTGCAAACAACGGGTTGATTTTAGTCGCAAACACGTGTCCGGTTTTAGGCGTATGCACATTGTGTATAAGCTTAGAGTGGGACAGCTACTGGCATCGCGTCCCGGTATGGAGTACTTCAAAACAGTCCTAAACTTGGACATCCAATATTTGGATTAATAATTATTACTTACGATAAGTTTGATTGCCACTTTATTTTAAAATATCAATATTATTATGCGTGATAAATAGTTTTTGTTTGAGGGCTTGAATTATATCTTCTTTTCTAACAAAAGTTCGAACTATAAACGCACATGATTCGCATGTAAATAGACAGTTTTGTATACTGTTTTCAGATGAACTTTGAATTTATTTTTAAATTTCAATTGATGTCTTAATAAAATAATATTCACACCTACTTGTAGCTAAGGCCTCAGAATATATAATATAATTATTGAATCTCTTAATTTTTGATTTTACTATAAAAATTCAATTGTCCAGATTTAGGTATCACTTTCGGACTGTCCAGACTTATGGCAATTCACCTTACGTCTCTTTCTTTCCCATACGCTATCCTTCCTCGCGCCCGAAACTTTAACTGTCTATTACACAAGTAAATATCATCGGAATTATATCATGTTTGGTATCATTTTGCATTAGAAAAATGCCACATACACGGTAATCGAAGTCTCATAAAAATATAATGAAAAATAAGGAAGTTGGCAATTTAGAATAGGCGGTCTCACCGAGACACCCGAGCCGCATGATGTCATACTTCTCGGCGACCGAGGCCTCTCGAGTTTCAAGGCCCCTCAAGAGGGTATGCCCCGCAGTAGCGGGGATAGCTCCGGGACTTTTAAAGGCCACACTTTTTGGACATTTCACTATATATTTTCTACGCGAAGTCGAACTAAATATTAACTAGCTGGTTATTGTTGCTCGCTCGCTTCGCGAGCTCGCGGATGGTGTTATTGTTGCTCGCTCGCTTCGCGAGCTCGCGGGTAGGACTGCTCTTGCGAGAGGGTTAGTGGTACGCATTGCTAGTGAGGCATACAGCTATTAATGGTTTTTTTTTATTTTGTGTGTGACTCTCCACGAGCCACACAAAGAACTTCCCGATTCGTTAGTTGTAACAGGTAACATTAGCATTAACTGCATAATTAAAAAAAAATGAAATATATATAATTACGTTTGTTTATTTGGTGGAAAATTTCCATCCTCTCTTATAAATTGCATTGTTGAATGAACTTCTTTCGAAAAAAACTAAAAAATCTAAAAAACTGCTTGACCAATATGGACCAAAATCTAATCAGCTCTAAGTTACGACGAGGCACATCCATTGCATCATTCATCATTCTGATCGCATTGTTACTTTTTCAGAAAATGTTAACGAAAAATTTGACACACACACACACACGCACACACACGCACGCACGCACGCACGCACGCACGAACGCACACACACACGCACACGCACACGCG
Source organism: Lasioglossum villosulum (assembly GCA_963971365.1). Taxonomy (NCBI): domain Eukaryota; kingdom Metazoa; phylum Arthropoda; class Insecta; order Hymenoptera; family Halictidae; genus Lasioglossum; species Lasioglossum villosulum. The sequence goes on from CAXARU010000044.1 coordinate 428,624, forward strand.
CACGCGCACGCGCACGCACACGCACACGCAAACACACACACACAAACACACACACATACCGACATTTTGATAAAAAGAGTCTAAAATGAATCCAATGACCATGAAACGTGAATATCTGTTAAAAATTCGATTTTCGATTTTCGGGGTAAAAAAACATTAATAGCTGTATGCCCCACTAACAATGCGTACCACTAACCCTCTCGAAAGAGCAGTCCTACCCGCGAGCTCGCGAAGCGGGCGAGCAACAATAACCAGCTAGTTTGATTATTGTAAGCGGTAACATTAGCATTAGCTGCATAATTGAAAAAAAAAATTTTTTTTTAATTAAAAAAAATTTTTTTTATCCCTTTGAACTCGAGGCCGTTTTCGCTTGCGCGAACCAGCAACTCGAGACGATTTCGGCCAAATTAGGTGAACATTTTACAGGTACTTCAAAAATATTTAATTTTAAAAAAATTAAAAAATAAATTTCACCAGTTTATTCATTTATATGTCGAAAACAACAAATTTTGATAAATATTACACTCTGTAATTAGTTTTGGTGTGATACTTAGTAAAACAATAGCCAAGATGCATCCTTGCCACTTCACATCGGCCGGGCGCCGTATCGGCACCGCTCGAGTTGCTACTTAACATCGGCCGGACGCCGTATCGGCGCCGCTCGTGTTCAAAGGGTTAAATTTAAAAAAATTTTTTTTACATAAAAATGAAATATATATAATTACGTTTGTTTATTCGGTGGAAAATTTCCATCCTCTCGTATAAATTGCATTCTTGAATGAACTTCTTTCGAAAAAAACTAAAAAAACTAAAAAATCTAAAAAACTACTTGACCGATATGGACCAAAATCTAATCAGCTCTAAGTTACGACGGGGCGCATCGATTGCATCATTCATCATTCTGATCGCATTGTTACTTTTTCAGAAAACGTTAACGAAAAATTTGATAACATAAAAACGGCCATACGCACACACACACACACACACACACACACACATACTAACAATTTGATAAAAATAGTCTAAAATGACTTCAATAACCATGAAACGTGAAGATCTGCTAAAAAATCGATTTTCGATTTTCGGGGTAATTACAGTAACTTCCCTATGAATCGGGAAGTTAAAAACTAAAAAATCTAAAAAACTACTTGACCAATATGGACCAAAATCTAATCAGCTCTAAGTTACGACGGGGCACATCGATTGCATCATTCATCATTCAGATCGCATTGTTACTTTTTCAGAAAACGTTAACGAAAAATTTGATAACATAAAAACGGCCATACGCACACACACACACACACACACACACACACACACACATACTAACAATTTGATAAAAATAGTCTAAAATGACTTCAATAACCATGAAACGTGAAGATCTGCTAAAAAATCGATTTTCGATTTTCGGGGTAATTACAGTAACTTCCCTATGAATCGGGAAGTTAAAAACGGACAAATTTCGGTCACGAGATGCGCAAAAGATTCCCCAAGTGCGAACGCGATTCCCGAGATATTTAAAATTGATATCGAGCATGAAGATAACGAAACAGACATATCGCATATTGAAAATAAAGAATATCAGGGAACCGTCAGACAATTAATACAGGCCTATAGTCCCAATAAAACACGTGACACCGGATAATGTACCGGTCTACCAGAGAGCGAGAAGATTAGCAGCATCTGAGCGGGAAGAGGTGAACAACCATGTAGCGGAATGGTTGCACGACGGTGTCATCAGACCATCGGTGTCTGAATATACGAGGCCGGTAGTATTAGCAAGGAAGAAAAACGGTAGTTCACGACTATGTATCGATTGTCGGCAGCTTAACAAAAAAATAATTAAAGTTCGGTTTCTTCTCCCGATTATAGAAGATCAAATGAATGCATTAGAGAACGCGAAAGTATTTACAACACTCGATCTGAAAAATGAATTTTTTCACGTCCCGATAGAAGCAAATAGTAGGGAATTTACATCATTTATTATACCCGATGGACAATATGAATTCCTACACGCACCCTTCGGTCCATGTAATTCACCGGCCATTTTGCAAAAATTTATAAACACAATTTTCGCAGATCGTATTAAACAAAGAGAAGGTGTTAATTTATATAGACGATTTCATTATTGCCTCACGAGATCATAACACGGGATTGAAGGCGTTGCGAGAGGTATTGCAGGTCGCGGATCAACGCGGTTTAAAATTTAATTGGGACATATGTTTTTTGCAAACACGAGTACAGTTTCTTGGTCACATAATCGAAAATGGAACAGTTCGCCCTTCCGAAGATAAAATAGAGGCAGTTATGAAGTTTAAACAACCTGAAAGTATAAAACAAGTTCAAAGTTTTCTCGGGCTCACAGGCTATTTTCGAAAATATGTAGCCGGATATTCTACGATTGCGCGACCACTAACCGACCTAATAAAAAAGAACATAGAGTTTGAATTCAATGAAAAGACGAAAGTTGCATTTGATCAATTAAAACAATTGTTATGCGGTAAACCTGTGCTCAGATTATATCGGGTCAAAGCGGAGACACAGTTACACACCGATGCCTCAATGTACGGATACGGAGCAATATTGCTCCAGCGAGATAATGCCGATAATGCCTTGCATCCGGTATATTTCGCGAGTTGAAAGACAACGCCGGCCGAAATGAAATACGCGGGTTACGAATTAGAAGTATTAGCCATAATAAAAGCGTTGAGGAAATTCCGGGTTTACGTATTAGGTATCCCATTTAAAATAATAACAGATTGTCGGGCATTTGCACAAACCATGGCCAAACGAGACCTATGCGTACGGGTAGCCCGATGGGCACTGACACTAGAAGAATATCAATATACAATCGAACATCGCCCCGGAAATAATATGATGCATGTCGATGCATTGAGCCGAAATCCGTTACCATCTGTAATGTTCGTTAAAGAGTGCGAGGATAGTATCATCGCGAGAATACGAAAAGCGCAGCGTAGCGATGCGACGCTGGAAAAATTTTTCCAGCTAGCGAGTAACGGCCAATACGAAGGATACGTGGTGCGAAACGATATATTGTATAAAGAAGAGGCAAACGAGATACAATTGGTTTTGCCCAAAGCGATGCAATCCCAAATGGTTAGGCAAATTCACGAGATAGGTACGTTGAGAAGATTGTACGTAATTGCGTTAGTTGTATTTCGTCAGAGAGGAAAAACGGAAAACAAGAAGGTTTTCTAAACGTGATCGATAAGGGAACGCTTCCACTCGGTACATACCATATCGACCATATCGGACCCTTACCGTCTACCAAAAAGAGCTACAACCACATCTTAGTTGTAATTGACGCATTCGCGAAGTTTGTGTGGCTGTTTGCGACCCGGTCCACAACTGCAGCGGGAGTAATAATTAGATTAAAGAAGCAGGCAGATATATTTGGCAATCCAAGACGATTCATTTCAGATCGCGGAGCTGCATACACCTCGCGAGAATTCGAGCAATATTGCAAAGACGAAAACATACAGCATGTTTTAATAACGACAGGCGTTCCTCGAGCGAATGGCCAAGTAGAACGAGTGAATCGCATTCTTATTCCAATGCTATCGAAACTATCTGCACCAAAGACGGGCGAGTGGTTTAAATATCTAGAGGTATGCCAAAAATATCTGAATGCTACGCTAAGTGGAAGCACGAGTACCACCCCATTTCAACTATTATTTGGCGTTAAGATGCGTATGAAAGAGAATCCCAGTATAAACGAATTAATTGACAACGAACGAATTGCGATGTTCAACGAGCGACGTGACGAGATGCGAGATCAGGCTGGGGAAAATATATGAAAAATTCAGGAAGAAAACAGGCGTAACTATAATCGGAAACGAAAACGTGCAAACCAATATCACGACGATGATTTACTCGCCATAAAGAGGACGCAAAATGCACCCGGTTCTAAATTAGCGACGAAATATTACGGTCCATATCAAATTGTAAGAGCATTGCGAAACGATAGGTACGTAGTGAGGAAAACACTGTCCAACAAATTTTAACTTTTTTTATGTTTTCATATAACTAAAGGGTGGATCTTATAGATTTTTTTGCGCTGATTCCGAATCTGCCCTTCGTTTTTCTCATACACGCACAGTTTTTAAAAAACATGACTTTGAAAAAAAAACCTATTTTTCAACTTCAAACAAATGTTGTGACGGTTGACTTTTCTGAATACGGTGATATCCATTATTAACACATTATGATTGTTTAAACATTAATAAATAATCATTAAAGACGGAGAGACACCACTTTTGCACCAAATTTTGATGATATTTTTTAAATTATCTCAAAAAATAAGGGTCCAGCGGAGAATCGAAATATACCACGCGATAGAGCAGATTTTTATCTAGAAGATCCACCCTTTCAAGTTAGCAACAAATGACGTTTTTACCTGTCCAGAAAGCAAAATATCATCGTCTGACACGAGTTGCTGCCAGTGGCGCTCTTCCACTAGCGCGGTCGTTCGTCGGCGCGCCACGCGGTGTAAGAAAACAATAACGAAGAAAGAGAGCGCGAATTGATATATATTTGACGAGGTAGGTCAGACGGGCAGTCTTCGGCGAAATTTAAAGGTAGACAAAGGTTTTTTCGTTTAAATAGAAAACACGAGATACGAGACACGAGAACACGAGTCGCGTATTAAGATTTGTGCGCGAATTGATGTGATATTCGTAATATTTAATCATTTAATAAACAACTCTCTAACGAAACCCTGACTGAACCTTCCTGACTCTACAATATTATCAATGCTATATTGAATATCACGGGCGATTTACAGCCAAAATTGTAAAACCACCGGAGATATTAACGAGGATATTTGATGTGACACATACAGTACCGATTATTGAGGAAAATAGTGACGAAGATTTAATAAATTATGTACATTATGATTCCTAGAATTCGCATTTAAGGTAAAGGTACCAGTAATTGACCATGAACAAGTAGTTGACCATTTTATAGAAAAACATAAAAAATAAGATTTTTATAAGCTGCACACTTTTCATGAAAGTGAACATCGGATGCCATACGATCTGTTGGTTAAATTTCTCTAATACTATTCTCTATTAACTTGCAACGTCTACTCTGTTCCTCAATTAAACTTTCTATGGAATTGATTTGTTTTATTTCTTATTTTATTCTTTAATTGTAATTTGTGCTGAAAATTGTTGAAATTAAATGATGGTAAAATGATTCCCGACATTATTGCTTTAACTCTCTTTCTAGTATAAGTGGTCAACTACTAACGAATAGGAGGTCAATTAACTAGATTTTTCATTTTCATGAGTGGTCAACTTCTGAAGCAATTACTGGATTTCTAAATATGTTTCTTAAATTTGTATAAGTAAACTTTTTTTAAAATGTGGTCTTGGTACATAATTTAAAAGACTTAATGAGTGTCTTTAGACATCGACTCTCACTATTTGACGACAGAGTAATTGGTTACTATTGTTCGCGTGGAAAACTTCTCTTAACTGGTCAACTACGAGTACCTTTACCTTAAGGGTTGAAAGAAAATTTATCTTTCAGGGGTGGAGATCTGAAATTTTGCAGATCAGTGTTATAAGCAAAGACCATTTTCTAGCAGACAAACAAAATGAAGATTCCTTCTGTTAAAGGAATTTGTGGGTAACAATAAAATTAATTTTTTTTTAATAAAGATGTGTACTTACAGTTTTTCTGAGGTACGCTCGTTCCATTACGGTGACACTCCCACAGCTTAATCCAAGTGACACACACAAAACACACGAAACACACGCGTAAAACACCTTTTGGAAAAAACGCGCTCGCGATGGTCGACTCCGTGAGAAAAAATCAGCGTGAGATCGCGTATCAGTGCCGTTGCTCACTGGGTTGACAGCTTGAGCAGCCGATTGCCCACAGTCTCGTGGGACTTGTAGGGGGTGTGTCGTGGACTGAGAAAGGTGCGCTGATTGGTTGCTTTCTTGGGTCGGTGCACGACCCTGCCATTCCTTGCGCGCTCGGGTTGCTTTTTCGTGAATTTATTTTGCGATTTCAGTGATTAAAACTCTTTTGGTAATTCTTAATTTACTAAAAAGGGAAAAACTTTATATCCATTGTATGCCTACATGTTCTCCAACAGCTGTACCCACATTAACAAAAAACCAAGGTGGCATATATTTCATTTCGATTTAAAGGAAATGAATAACGTACATACGTTTATTAGACACTATTTAGAAACTTCAACAGAGGGACAGCGTAGGAAATGATTTATACATGATCTTACAGGGGAAGATCTACTGAAAATATTCGATTTTGTTACAATGTTTGATCTCCGAAGCAAAAACAGATACATACACATCTTGTCAACTGTAGAGTATTTTGAGATTTTTCTTTATTTCATTCAACATTACCCTTAAACGAGATTATGTACGATAATTATTAATGGCGTGCACGATTTCTTATCTCAAAAGAATGCTCTTCAAAGCCGAAAAAAATCGAAACCAATTCTCAACTGAGCTCCTCAGGACACCACGAAGATACAGAACAGTTTCTCTGAGAAGGGAACGAGAATGAGGACGTTGATTTTTGGCGAAATATCACCGAATTTCTCGATTTGGATCACTGTGCGGCGCACTACGGGGCACACGGCAGAATGCAATTTCAAAATCAAAAAACTTTCACTAGAAATGAGATAGAGCGATGAAATGTTTTTGAAATGACAGCTACAACTTGGCAGCATATGAAATAATTACAGAGATTGTGATACGAACAGTTGTTAACCTTGAGAAAATTTATTAAACTTGCACAAGTTTAAGAAAATTGTGGTCTTTCCAATACCACGTGCGGAAAAACATTTTTTGTAACATGCGACACATCATTTCCCGTAGATTTCCTCACGCTGATTTTAAATCTGTTCTCGATATTTGTCTATGACCTCAGGATATTTCAAAAAATCGATTTTTGTGGAAAAAAATCAATGAAAACTAGAAATACCCATGTCACGTGTATTTTTCAATACACGTGATCACGTGTAATTAAAATATCCGTGCAGAAGTCCGGACACTGTTTCATACACGGATACACGTGTACTGAGGTACACGTGTTCACGTGTATTAATATGCACGGATAATACACGTGTCGATCCAGCCTACTGTGCGGCGTGGCCCGGATCCGCAACCACGAAGTCCGCAGGCGCGTGCTCTAACCACCGATCGAACCACATTGCCTTGATCAAAGTCGCGGTGATTTTGAAAAGCGCGAGTCCAGCCATTTATTCGGATCTACATATTCATCAAACTTCGGTTTTTTGAAGCCAAGAAAATTAAAACAATATTCGGATGGCGCAGTTCAGTTTTTCTTCGAGAACCAGATGATCAATGGAATAATCGGTAAAATACACAACAATTCGAAATCACGTCACCCCGTTTATCCCTTTTCCATCAATAAATGTTTCCATGTATGTATTTTACTTTGGATAACAAAACGCAGAATATGTATGTAGGTAAAAAAATAGTGAGAGGAAAGTGAAGAGAGGAAGGTACGGAAAAACCCAGGAGGAGAAGGAAGTCAGGTAAGGACACATGGGAAGAAGCAATCGCTCGAGGATTCTATTAAAAGGGAAAGATTTGAAAAAGACAATCAAGAAAGGACGTCGTAAAAGAGAACCTGGCGGAGGCACGGGAGAGGATTAGGCCTGCATGAATCTGGTCGCCAGATGTGTACACGATGTACAGTAATCTCTTGATTTTTTTTCCACGGGCTGTTCGCGGACCGGAAAAAAATCGCGATGTAGGCTTGTCTTTCTGATTTACGGCTGGGTCTACCGCTCCGATCGCGCCTAGCGCGACTACAATAGAGCGACGGTGCCAGCGACGGCAACGCGCAGCGTGTGGCTGCAGCGTATCACCGTTGCCGGCGACGGCGACGGCGACTGTGCGTGTCTCTTTTTTAATTAAATTATATCGTGTTTGGTCTTGTTCTAATCAGAAAAATGCTAGAAATACGTTTTGAAAGGCCCATAAAAAAATAATGAAAACTAAGATGTTCGAACATTCGATTCGTTGTGTAAATCGTAAATTTTTTATACATTTTTAGAGAAGTACAGTCTCTTTTAAATTATTTTAGTCTATACAATATAAATACGTTCCGTCGCGTCGAAAAACCGATAGAACCCTCCGTTTGAAGGAATAAGCGCGAATCCGAATTCAGGTAGGTAAACTCTCTACGGACGACCGTCTCTTTCAATCTTCTAATAACTTAAGGTGAAGTGCCCTAAGTCTGGACAGTCCAAAAGTTATACCTAAATATGGATAATTGAATTTTCATACTAAAGTCAATAATGAAGAGATTAAATAATTATATTACACATTGTGAGGCCTTATCTACAAGTAGGTGCTGCGCTTCGACTCTTCGCGACACTCTCTGTTCCATACGGTCTGTCCTCGTTTGCGCCCAAAACTTTAGTCGTTCATCACACGAGTAAATATTGTCTAGGTTGTATCAGAATATATGGTATCATTTTCATTAGAAAAATGCCACGAACATTGTTGGTGAAAGTCCCATTTGGGGTTGGACGGAACAGAAACTGCTGGGTGGTTGAAACGGGCCCTAGGATTTGGCAAGGTGACACAGGTGGCGACCAAATGTTGGGGTTTTCCAGCCATCTGGAAATCAGACATCGTGTAGCTTCAAGCATCCAGCCGTGTGTAGCCCAAGACACGACGATGTTAGTCACTTTTTGGCAAGGCCGCGGTACCTTGAGGTACAGGCGGGACAATGCCATGGGACAAAGTGGCTGTTTCCCCTTTGGAAACGAGGGGCTTAATGCCGGCACAATTTTCTATACCGATATTCTGCCAAGAGGCGGTACCACCGTTTTCGAAAAAGGCCAATGTTTTTCGGTTTTTCCTGTGCTTAGGGTGCCCCAAATAAAAAAGGAACTGACCCTAGTCGGTCAGTAGTCAGTTAATTGTACAATATAAATATATTCCGCGTCCTAAAAGTCCAGCGATATAGACAACGGACCATAACTGTCGCGGTGCGCTCGACTCGCCCTCGCTTGAAACGGCGCTCTTTATACCATCTCATTGTGACGCCAATTTTTTATAGCTCCATCATTTTCAGGGGCACATTTTAAAGGGGAAACTTCAAGGAATACAACAATATTCTCTTCCAAATTCTATCGAGTTTAGTCCTCTGTTGATCGGAAGCGACCAATAGCATAGGGGATAGGGTTAGACAAAAATCATCGCGTAGAAAACCACGCGCGGCAGAAGTGAAACTTCTTGCAGTCTAGTAATGAACGACCAAAATTTACGACGCAAAGAAGGACAGCGTATGGTAAATGCTTTGAATTATGTCACTTTCTTTCCCATCGTTCGACAGACCATCTACAGATTTTACGTATAACATTTTTCGATGAGACAACTAGTTTAGAATATATTCAGGAAAAACGAGTTTTACATGAACGTTTTCTCGAAAACCGTTTGTCTTTTCAAGAAACGCACGTCTCCAAGATACAATCATTTTTGGAAAAATTGAAATACTACATATGTCGTGTTGTTGGACATACCCCTAGGGGCTTTCGGTTGAGCATTAGGAAAATTTTTTCGTTAATGTTGCGATAGGATGCACGTCGAAAGCGAGTAGACGACCCGACGCACAGTGGGGTATTTGACCGAAAAACGGGAATAAAATATTGTAGTGTTATTTGTGGGCTGAGGGTCATAAAAAAGTAGGTCGTTAGATTCGTCCTGACGCCAGCTACAACATTATGAAATAAAAAATGTACTTTAACATTTAAAAAATCAAAGTAATTTTTACTTTTTGTCGGAAAAAAATTTTTTTTGAAATTTTAAATATTGAATTTTGCACATTTTTAAATACTGTCCAGCTTTTATTCGAAACATTTTGTCGAATTCGAAACACAGAAGAGTCACATATTAAAAAGGAACACGGCCGCGTCCGCGGCAGCAACAACTGATGCGAGGCAGAGAGAGAGAGAGAGAGAGAGAGAGAGAGAGAGAGAGAGAGAGAGGGAGAGAGGGAGAAGGAGAAGGAGAAGGAGAAGGAGAAGGAGGAGTTCACTTCTATCTAAATTGTCTGTAATTTGACGGAACGAGATGACACAAGAAAGAGCACCGAAAAATGATTAATGAAATCTTGCAATTGGAATAATAATTATTGATCTATCGCATATCATGAAATATTAGTAACTATTAAAAAATATATGGAGAAGAAATCACAACTGTTTTAAAGTGTAGCATATACTCTCCTCAAAATCTAAGAAAAGTGAAGAATCAGGCAAAGTTATTTCAAATACTAGAAAATCTGTAGTAAGTAAATGATACTTCAGCGAATAGAAAAGAAATACACTGTAACCACAAAATTTTCTGACTTCTAACGAAGTACACTCTTTTATGAATGCATAAATGAAAAAAGTAGCTATGGTACGATATTCTATACGTATTCCACTATCTTGTACAACAAAAATAATATGGTTTACACGAAGTTTTAAAAACTGAGTTTATTCCGGATTTTTTGGTGCAAATACCCCACTGTACAAAAAATATTATGTAATATTAAACGTCCCTGCGCTCAGAGAAACGTATTCCAGACTTTAAAACGTGCGTAGCACAAACACGAAAATAACACTGTGCATGGTATATTCGAATGTTTTGAAGTTAATTCCAACGGCGTCGGTTGGTGCAGCGGCAATGGTCTCTGACTGCGGAACCGCTGAAGAATTTTTGGACCAAGTGCGAATCCCCGGTCAAGTCAATTTTTTTTATATGATTGTTGATGAACCACGGTAAAAACATTCTTTAACTATGTTTAGACTAATTTAAAATAATTTATCGGAAAAATATTTTCTCAGTACTTTCGGCCTCGAGTCCTTTACTGACTGTATTACAGCTCTACTTAACATATTTTTACATGGATTTGTGCATCGTTTGTGTACCCTGTAAATAAGATTGATTAGTTTCGTGACACGAAATGTACACCTCAAGTAATATTAGGAATACTTACCGTTACTAATGCGTCGCGCCGGTGGTTTGTGAAACGGTGATCACCATTGTCACGGAAAGCTAATGACACGAAGGACAATTGACCGCTGCTTGTAAAATATATAATAAAAAGCAGCGAAGTATAAACCTTGTTCTTATTATATCCTTCATCCAACAATATCTCTACACCCCAATAAAACACTGGTTTTATTACTGAATAATACACCCAGTAAAAATAAAAGACTTAAGAGTCCAGTCGATGCACAAATAACCCAGCCGTGTTTATTGCTCCACTCGGCCGCAGCAACAGAGCCTTCGTCGCATTGGCACCTCGTCGTGTTAGCAGAAAATGAGGAAAAGGATCTTTTGAAAGTCTACGGATCCTTTCGCGAATACGTTCACGATTACAACCACCAGACGCAGCTCGAAAGTCTATCGAGTTTAGTCTTATTGTCATCAGAAGAACGCCGCGATCCCTCTTGACGTCACTCCATGGAAAAATTATGCGAAATAACAAAGTTTAGCAATTAGACTTTTGCCGTATCCCACCGATATACCTGCCTGGCCGTGGGGTTACCCAGCCGTGTTTATTGCACTACTACATATTTCTCCTAAAAATTTCTCTTTCCTTTACAACTCTGTCACGCTATTGTTCTCTGTTTCCTCACTGCTGGTCGCACATTTGGTGACCAGCCCTCCACTAAATTCCAACGCATCCTGTTGCTGTCTTCTCAAGTTTTCCTGTTCCGTTCTCTTTTCTTTTTCTCGCCCATCTGTTTGCTTTCTCTAACCGCGATGCGTTTGGAAATGCAACAAGCGCAGCCAGTCGATCCTAACCCTATCCGAGGCTACAACACGAACGCCGCACAAGTATTCGCACTACCGATTGTACTAATAAACGAAGCGAGGACAAATCCTACTATTTTATATCCCACTATCCACTTGAGGATCTTTAACTTAGATACAGATACTAGCTACAAATGTATCCGTCGCTTCGGACTCTTCTGCTGCAGATGCAAAAGTATCGAATTAAACTTCGGATTGAAGATACTTTTGGGTCTAAATCCTCGAGTAACTAATTACAAATTTTGTATCCATCATTCACGATACGAAATATGGATGTAATCACGTATTCTGCCAAACTCTGATTCTGAACTTCGCATTCGTAACCTTAAGTATGTTCCTTTTTTTCTGTAACTACAGAGAGTGACAAAGATAGACAGCGCGAACTTCATCAATCGCTCAAGTTGAAAATAGACGTAGACAATTAACAATGTTTTTGGTTAAACTCTAAACTGAAAGTTGCACTTGTTGTCTTGACCGTGGGCGTATATTAAGTAATTTGCAGCGTCATTACACTGAAATAAGCAATAATTCTCCATGAAAAATGTGATTTGAGAGAAAGAAAAAATTGTATCTTGTGCGATACATACCCGAATGTTGACAACGCTTTGTTACATAAAGTGTTACTTAAATATTTCTAAAACATTGAAAATATATTGTTAAATTCGTATGAATGAACCGTATGCATAATAAGAAATTGAAAAACTCAAGTTTGACGTATGCAATCACGTTTTGTATAGGCAAAATAAGTCGAGCATACCGGTCGAGCAGGTATAGTTAACACGGACAGAGTAGAGGTACGATTGTGTGTGACGCGTGCGAAATCGAGCAGGCACCAACACACGGGCACACACAGTGGTCTGGATTGGAAAATCGTGTGCCTTTCTGCCCAAAAACGAACTTTCCACAGATTTGCCCACGGATCTCGGAAATGATGAAAATAGTACAATTCAATGAATATAATGGTTGTAATAAACATTGAAAGTAGGACAGTTTAAGAGGAGTAATTTTTACGAGAAAAATGGCTTCTGTTTGATGCGGTGCCCTGACGTTCCTATTTAATATTTTCTCACGCTTTTTTTGTTTATATTGAAGAGCAGACCTTTGTGATAAAAATCATATCCATCTATTATCTATTAATGTAAATACTCTATTTAAATAATACTGCTCAATGCCGTAAGAAAAATTTGTGAAGTCCTTTTTATTTAAGATGGTACATCTTGAAAGTTTAGCCAAGTTTAGCTTTCTAATAAATTGGAATATTTTTAGTACACCTTCCTCTAAATAATCATGAAAAAATTAATTCCCACCCTTCCTCCCGTTCAAATTATTATTGTATAAAGCTACCAAAGTTGAACGCGGTATCGCATCAATTGCTGAAACTCGAGGGTCGTTGAATATGAATCTGATGTAAAAATTAATGAAACAAAATGGCGGTCGGGTATGTGAAAAAATTATTTATTTTCTCAAATATTTGGCAATAGAATGTTCGCGAGGTGTATTGTTGGTACGAATTATTATCAAATGATTTCAGATAGCGAAAAATGTAAGATTTTAGAGTGAAATATTGCATCCGAGGTAATTCTGTAGTATTGAAATGTAATAGAAGCTTTTCAGTTCCGTTTCGTCCCGATGTTCCGCCCACCTCTAGTAAAATAAAGATGTAAGGTAGTAAAAAAGTAAGGCAGTTAGAAGCAGAAGCTTTAAAATTAATAATTAATAAATAATTACGATTTAAAAGTTACACGAACATGCTTCACAAGCCTCCAATAAAAAAATTATAATCATTATAAGTTATTATAAAAAATATCTTTGACACGCTTGTGATGTGTTTTTACCTCTACGGTAATTTTTGTATGTGTTGACTGCAACAAGATTTCTTGAATTTATATTTGACGTATTCCATAAAACGTTACATGTGTGAAACATAAATATAAAAAATACATATTTAGAAAGTAAAAAATAGCTTGTACGGTTGTATAAAAAAAAATTTTTTTAAATCAAGAATACCAATGAAAATTAATAAAAAATTATTGTTCAACAAACGCAAAAAATGTTTAATTACTTACAGTTAAAAGTGACTATTTTTTAAATATTTTTAGTGAAAATTTCATTGCAATATCTCTACTGAATCAAAAGTTATAACAAAATGGCACACGAGTTTCCAATCCAGACCATTGTGAGGCAGCGCGGTCGACATCAGTACGTCAGGGAGAGGGAACCGGCGGCTTAGGGCAAGGGCCCAGGGCCCACGGCCCATGAATATCCCACCGCTCGTCCAGTTTTCTGTTCGCGTTCGTTTCGGACGGTCGCACCACACCATCGCTTTCCTGTGATAATTACTCGCGAGTGCGGTGTTTTCCAGTGCTCCATATTTTATTTACAGTGTTGTGTTGTGTAGTGCAGTGCAACGCTCGATTTTTTTGAGGATTACGCGCACCACGTGCAAGGAAGGAAGGAAGCAAGGAAGGAAGGAAGGAAGCAACCAAGCAAGGAAGGAAGAAAGCAACGAAGCAAGCAAGGAAGGAAGGAAGGAAGGAAGACAGTCAGCCAACCAGCCAACCAGCCAACCAGCCAACCAGCCAACCAGCCAACCAGCCAACCAGCCAACCAGCCAGCCAGCCAGCCAGCCAGCCAGCCAGACATCGACAGGTATTTTTAATTAATTATAGATAACACTTTGCCCCAATGTCTCCTCGCAGGCCTTTGAAACCCTCCATCTCGCGAAAATCTTATCGGGATTTAAGTGCCCGTCAACAACGGCGTTATTGGGCCGAAATAAGACAAAGTTTGAGGTCCTCGCGCAATACAGCAGACGGTCCCGCTAACGATGGCACTGTGCAGAACGCTAGCACAACCCCCCCTTCATTCGCGGTTAATCAAAATGTAGAGTCCCCGGAAATTGTAGAAAATCGCGACGCGTCTTCTTCGTCCGTTCCGCGATGCGACGATACAGCCGGGCAATCTGCTAGCGCTGTGTCGGAACCATCGTTTCGCGATCTTTTAGCGTCATTCGTCGTCGACAATAGAATAACGCACACTCAGGGAAACAATTTATTGCGCGTCCTGCGAACGCATCGCAGTTTGACCAATTTGCCGAAGGACGTGAGAACGCTTATCAGCACACCGCGCGATAGGGTCATCACGTCTGTGGTGGAACCCGGAGAATACATTCATTTCAATATAGAATCCAACTTAATAGCTTCGTTACATAATACTTTGGAAACCATTCCCGATAGATTGCAGATAGATTTTCATGTAGACGGATGCGTATTAGACGCATCCAACCTAATACATTTGTGGCCCATCCAAATTAGAGTCAGTAATATCAAAAATAGCAAACCCATCGTAGTAGGGATATACAAAGGTCCGCGGAAACCAATGAATTCCGAAAAGTACCTTGAAAAATTTGTCTCCGACATGAAATCAATCATGTCGAATGGAGGCATTTTTTTCAAGGGAAGTAGAATCGCGATCGAGTTAAGATCTTTTATTGCTGACGCGCCAGCCCGCGCTTTTATTTTGAATCATCTCGCGCACACGTCCCTCCACCCCTGCTCGAAATGTCGTCTTTCCGGAAAGACAGTACAGGGTCGCACGGTTTTTTGCGACGTTGAAACCCCCCCTCGTACCGACGAGGAATACGCGAGACGTCCGGCTGACGATCTACATTTTCACAAAACCCGTAATAACGCGTTAACTGCATTATCAATGGGAATGGTTTCCCAAGTACCGTTCGAATATATGCACTTGGTTTGCCTCGGGGTAGCAAAAAAATTGTTGTCCGCCTGGGTGTGCGGTAAATATTCGGAAAATGTACGCCTAACCCCCGAAAAACTCGCGATAACCACCGCGCGGATAAATCAAATAGTAAAATATTGCCCAACCGATTTTGCACGGCGCCCCCAACCCATTTCCGAATTCTCTAAATTCAAAGCAACCGAATTTCGACAGTTTTTATTATATACCGGCCCGGTCGTTATGCACCAACAACTCGATGATTTAACATACAAACATTTTTTGCTTCTGCACAGTGCCATTAGAATACTAGTTTCTCCCCACCTAACCGTAAAACACTTTAAATTCGCAAAAGCCGGTCTTAAATTCTTCGTCAAGTTATGCAAACAGTACTATGGAGACTGTTTTTGCTCGTACAATGTCCACGGTCTTCTGCATTTGGCGGATGACGTGGAACATTTCGGGAATTTAGATTCATTTTCCGCGTTTCCGTTCGAAAATAATATGTCGGTTTTCAGCTCGTTTTTTCGGAAGCCAAACCAGCCGTTGCAGCAATTCGCCAACAGAATGGCTGAATTGGAACGGCATGGCAGCAGAGAGGAAGGTTGTAATTCTTCAACCTCTATCTCTGCGTCCATGTCGTTTCTCGATAGCAACGGCGCGGTTTGTCATCCGAAAATTCGATTCGGTAACACTTTATTATCAGCAGTAGACGATCGCGACAACTGCTGTATTTTACGCGACGGCTCAATTTGTCTTATTTCGTCGGTCCACCAACGCCAAGATTCCGTTGAATTAGCCATTAATTTATTTCAAACAGTGGAGTCGTTCTACGACATTACCGTAAAATCAACAGATTTCGAAATTTTTAAGTGTGCAAATTTGTGCACCGAAACCGTCCCTGCGAGTTTAGAGGATGTTAGGGCTAAATGTTATCGCATGCCCTTCTTCAGCCACAACTACGATAGCACATTGGGAACCTCTCAATGGGTTGTCGTAGTACTTGCACACGCTGATGAGGCATAATATCATTTTCATTTTGCACGTGGATTAGGCCTACCGGGGAAACCACATAAAAAAAAATGCATTGTCGATAGTACCTCCAGGGTAATGGGGAAACCTATCGGTATTATTTAAATAAAAATCAATTTTTTGAAAACACCACGTTTTTAAGACGAACCAAAAAGTATAGAATAATTTTTCCTAGCCCCATTCAGATTCCTATCCCCATACAGATAGTCCTGGAAATTTGTGATTGTGAATTTTGAATAGCTATGAAAATACTTGTAAGATTTAAAACGAAAAACGTGGGCGCATGCAATAGATGCATGAATAGTTCACCTAAATCAGTAACAATTTTATTGCACTGCAAATGATATGATGCACTCCTTACTATTATCTCGCGCCCCACGTTTCTCGTTTTAAATCTCACAAGTATTTTCATAGCTATTCAAAATTCATAATCACAAATTCCCAGGACTATCTGTATGGGGATAGGAATCTGAATGGGGCTAGGAAAAATTATTCTATACTTTTTAGTCCGTCTTAAAAACGTGGTATTTTAAAAAAATTTATTTTTATTTAAATAACTATTTCGTTGACTTTAATCAATGTAACGTCCTGTCATAACATAACCATGTAATTCTAACCTTTTCGTTTCATCGTAAGTACAGAGAAGTGATTTAGATTATAGACGGACGGACAGGCAGGCAGGCAGGCAGGCAGACAGACAGACAGACAGGCAGACAGACAGGCAGGCAGGCAGGCAGTCAGGAACGAGGAAGACATATAGTTTCTGCTGTGGTAAGTGTATCTGATTATACTATTCAACACCTGTATATATTTATGTAGAACATTAATGACTTTGCTTGTTTTTTTGTAGGTATCCGCTTGGTTTACGCCGGAACACACACTGTCCAGGGATCGAGGAGGAGAGGGCTGCGACAACCAGGAACGAGGAAGACGTCTGTCTAGTTTCTGACGTAGTAAGTATATCTTAATATGCAATGTAACACATGTATACATGTGTATATATATATATATATATATATATATATATATATATATATATATATATATACTGTACATTAATAATTCTGTTTGTGTTTTGGTTTTGTAGGTATGCTGTTTACACCAGAATTGCACACTGAGGAGAACGTGATGCCGGCCAGAAGTTGGAGTACGAAGACGATGCGACAACGACTTCCCAGAACGTGCTGTCCAGGGATCGAGGAGGAGAGGGCTACGACAACCAGGAACGAGGAAGACGTCTGACTAGTTTCTGGCGTAGTAAATATATCTGAATATGCTATGTAACACATGTATACATGTGTACATATATATACTGTACATTAATAATTCTGTTTGTTTTTCGTTTTTGTAGGTATGCTGTTTGCACCAGAATTGCACACTGAGGAGAACGTGATGCCGGCCAGAAGTTGGAGTACGAAGACGATGCGACAACGACTTCCCAGAACGTGCTGTCCAGGGATCGAGGAGGAGAGGGCTGCGACAACCAGGAACGAGGAAGACGTCTGTCTAGTTTCTGGCGTGGTAAGCATATCTAAATTATGCCATTTATATATATATATATGTATATATATTCATACATACATATTGTACATTAATGTGTTTGTCTTTGTATTTTTTAGGTATCCTGTGCATGCCACAACGCGTGACCGGCCACAAGTTTGCGGAAGAAGAAACTATTATATACAGAGGGTGGCCCACATAACTCTTAACAGCTGAAAACGATGTTTGTTAGATAAATGAAGGCCACCTTCATTTCTTTTAAATGGAATGAGATATTTTTTATTAATACATCCAATCGATGCAGCTGGACAGTCGTTACAAAAAAAAGTACTAACCTTTGTATGTCGAAAAGTTAATAGGTCTGGAGACATTTCAATTTAAATAACTCTGAAATACCATTACAGTCGTACTAAGACGTTACACTAGTAAGTAAACGCTAACGTCTTGGTACGACTGTAATGGTGTTTCAGAGTTATTTAAATTGAAATGTCTCCAGACCTATTAACTTTTCGACATACGAAGGTTAGTACTTTTTTTTGTAACGACTGTCCAGCTGCATCGATTGGATGTATTAATAAAAAATATCTCATTCCATTTAAAAGAAATGAAGGTGGACTTCATTTATCTAACAAACATCGTTTTCAGATGTTAAAAGTTATGTGGGCCACCCTGTACAAAGTAAAATTATTATATGATCCATGTTAATAAAATTTTGTAATTCATGTGTTTTTTTACAACAATAAAGAATATTAATAATAATAATGTAATAATGACGCTTCATTAATCCCTACCAGCTCATTCATTTGTTTTCCCTTCACCAACCCGAATTGATTAGATAAATTTTAAAATTTTTTGAAAATTTTCAACATCGCTTTTCATTTAGTACCTTCACTTTATTTCAATATCACTATTATTAAATCGATTTTTATTTTGCACGAAGATCCGAAAAGTAATAATTATAAAGAATAAAATTACAAAAATACATTATTCAATGTGCTTTATCATTTCGTTTTCCCTCCTTGCGTGCGAAATAAGTAAAATATGCTAAAATAAATAAAAAAGTAAAAATTTTCTTTACCGACATCTGCCACACTAGTGCGACTTGCCCTGAATAACGACATTTGCCACATTAGTGCGACCGTGCTGCCCTCGTACGACAACAAGTAGCGGAGCCGTGAGAAGTAACGGGATAAGCGAGAGACATTTTCATAAACCTAAAACCGCCGAATAATGTAAATTACGCCTCGAATACGTAAAATTCATCCATTCTTAGGGTCCGTCCCTCCTAGATTAATCTTTTATCTAGCGATTGCGACTACCTAGAACCCTGAAATGTGCATTATAGCGTCAGGATTCGAAATATACGGAACCTCTGCAATCCTCGTGTATGTATACGTGTCTAGCGCTGTGTGCGTCACGCACACTAGAGCGTTGGCCGAAACGAGGACGGACCGGCCGAGGCCAGATCGAACCGCGTTTCGGCCGAGGGCACGTTCTCGAGCCCTTACGGTCATAACTTGCCCTCGGCAGATTCGAGGAATTTGGCTATCTGGGTAATTGAACTTAAACTAGTGATTGAAAATCGATCGATGTAAAAAATCTATGTTAATTAAATATTTAATTCGTGGAATTTATAACATATTGTATCTCAAGATGACCGAGATCGGTGAGGGCCCACATCATCGGCAACTTTACCCGAACTAGAGAAGAAGCATAAATTGATTAACTTAAAAACTAACCTATTCAGTCGTTAATCCATTTGCATGTTACACCAGTGAAGCACGATACACCACACTTTCACACAATTGCTCAACACTACACGTAGCACACTTTTCGAACTCGAAACGATAGCAAACGAAATTCCATACTCCGACGCGGCGCGGAAAGAGACCCGTGTTCTTCGCGATTTCGCGCGAAACTGTGCTCTCAAACAATGTTGTCGATGAAGGCAGATTGTTTGAAACAAATGAAATCGTTGCCTTGAAGACATGCCTCCACAATACAATAATAAAGTCTGAAATTTTTATTGCATTAGGCTAGCCTAATTTGGCTGTTAGGCTCTAATGGGGCATGTAACGCGTATGAGGCCCGACTTTTTTTTCAATTAGGCAAGCCTAACGCAATAAAAATTTCACTTTGTTCTTGCATTGTAGAGGTTCTCGCCCATGGCTTCGTTCTATGATTCTCGAAAAATCAATATTACCATATGATTCGCGAAAAATCAATATCTTCAAGGCAACGATTTCATTTGTTTCAAACAATCTGCCTTCATCGACAACATTGTACGCGGGGAGAGCACAGTTTCGCGCGGAATCGCGAAGAACACGGAACTTTTTCCACGTCCGCGTCGAAGTATGGAATTTTGTTTGCTTTCGTTTCGAATTCGAAAAGTGGGCTACGTGTAGTGTTCAGGAATTGTGTGAAAGTGTGGTGTTACGTGTTTCACTGGTGGAATGGATTAACACATACAAATGGATTAACGACTGAATAGGTAAGTTTTTAATTTAATCAGTTTATACTTTTTCTCTAGTTCGGGTAAAGTTGCCGATGATGTGGATTCTCACCGAGTTCAATCACCTTGAGATACAATAATGTTATAAATTACACGATTTAAATATCTTTTTAACATAGATTTTTTACATCCATCGATTTTCAATTAAAAGTTGTTAGAATATTTCGTAAACTAAAGCCGGCAGACAAAAATTGTAAAGGGAAAAGTTGTTCAGAATCGTGGTCTGGACAACGTATTCAAATTTCATTGAAATCGAATAAGATATTGGTACATCGAATGATTTTCAATTATAAGTTGTTAGAATATTTCGTAAACTAAAGCCGGCAGACAAAAATTGTAAAGGGAAATGTTGTTCAGAATCGTGGTCTGGACAAGGTGTCCAAAGCTCATTGAAATCGGAGAGGATTTACATTATCGAGAAACTCTTGTTCGTTACGATATCGCGGCGTGCCACCAACGCTCGCTGGACGGCGCGTGGCGCGGAGGGATACACTGCACGTCTAGTTCGCGCTCTGATTGGTCCGTGTTTTTCATTAATAACTCCTTAACGAAGCCTCGGATGACATTTTCGTAAAGGAAAATGGTGTTTGAAATGACCCAAGGAACCTCCCATTTCCCGATACCGAGGGAATTTTGGGACACCCTGTATATTCATTACATAATGAAGCATTATGTACAGATGTCGAATGTTTTCAAATGCTGCTATTAGATCAAATATTGTTACCTTTTTGTACTTAAATCTTGGAGTAATTTTTTACCTGCAACATTAAACAATGCAAGTTAAAAGTTACCAAGAAACCATAGATTTAGAAAATAAAATTATGTAAACATATTACTTATTAACTGATAGATCCGTATAGATAAGTATAAATAATAGACTTACAAGAGCAAAAATGATAAATATTGATAAAACTATATTCACAAAATGCTTAGCAGCAATACAAAGTATGCTAATAAATGGAATAGTGTTAGAGATAGATATACAAAATAGATATACGCATTGGCAAATAAAGAAGATGTTTAATCACTAATAAATTCAAATCGAGCATCACCATGTTTTATTCTTGATTTTCGTTTCGTACTGTCTTGAAGAATCGCCCATTAAATTGTCTCCCACATGTTGCCGATATATATGTATGGCTTGGACTAGACCGAACCAGCGCTTTTCTCGTAAACAGTAAGTATTCCACAAAAGTGGCGGAAGAAATACTGCACCACATCTTAGTGGCAACATGATGACCTAAAACAATTTAGCAAGAATTAATATATGTAGCTATTATTTTATGTATATAAATAAAGTTCAATATAACAATATAATTATTTTACAATATATAACAAATACACAGGACGAAAAGTGATTATGTGTCTATAAAAAAGCAAGTACTGTTTTAAAACAAATTGCATAAAGCACGATCATATCCGTAACATATAAAATTAAGTTATTAATGCTTTTTATCAGAGAATATAATACTTTTCAAGATCACAAGTTACATGTTACTCACCGTCAACACATTTGCTTGCATTAATCAGGACGTGACCGTGTTCAAATGAAAATATTTCAGCTAATATTTCTGCAAACACCACATGTAAAAGATAAATTTGAAAAATCACAAAGTATCGTATTCATTCCTTACAAAAACGATTATATTTTATAAGCAGAATATACTTATCTAAATTATCACTTTTACACAGAATTATTCAGGAGCCGTGAAAGCAATTCTACACATCTGTATAATTTTGCAATAGTTCGTTGTCACTATTTTAATTCACAATCAGATTAATTTCAAAAATTGAATGATGCATGCATTCCGTTTGATGAATTAGATTTGCATTTAATTATTGTACTCTTCTTTCATAAACATTATATTTCAATAAAGACATTATCGAAATAATATTACGAGTAAAAACAATATAACCTAAAATTGTTACACAATCCAAAAACCATTCATTTTAACACTTTAAAAATTAATTGGTCTCAGTACAATCGACAGATCCATCACAAGAATTCCTACACATATTTTTGACACTTCAGATCAAACGCACATAACACGAAATTATCAAAACTCGGCCGCAATTCCACATATGTCCAACTTGCAGAGAGCGATGTTTACATTACATTCAAATTCCATGATACAGATTGTTTACTTTATAAACAAGTACTTATCACTAAAAAACCTTTAAAAAACACAAAATGAAATAAAAACAGAACTGTTTAGCGTCGAGTTTACTATATCAGCACTTTTTATTATTATAGAATCTTATGTAAATATCTAAACACATGTTATAATTTTTCAACTATAATTAAATTCTATGCACTGATTACTTAATCTTTCCTTTACTTAATTCAATCATTGAAATGGACAAATTCCACAGCAGTTATAGCAATTTAAAATACATGAATTATAGCTCAACCACAAGATTTACTTATCACTGTATATTACGTAGTTAAAATGAATAAGAAAAATGATTGTGTCTATAAAAAAGCAATTACATCCAATTGGGGAAATTCAATCTCTGTTTACATTTATCATTCTAAAAGCTGCCGTGACATTACTCACTGATAAACTGTTTTAAAACAAATTGCATAAAGCACGATCATATCCGCAACGTATAAAATTAAATTATAATGCTTTTTATCTGATAATATAATACTTCTCAAGATCACAATTTACATGTTACTCACCGTCAACACATTTGCTTGCATTAATCAGGACGTGACCGTGTTCAAATGAAAATATTTCAGCTAATATTTCTGCAAACACCACATGTAAAAGATAAATTTGAAAAATCACAAAGTATCGTATTCATTCCTTACAAAAACGATTATATTTTATAAGCAGAATATACTTATCTAAATTATCACTTTTACACAGAATTATTCAGGAGCCGTGAAAGCAATTCTACACATCTGTATAATTTTGCAATAGTTCGTTGTCACTATTTTAATTCACAATCAGATTAATTTCAAAAATTGAATGATGCATGCATTCCGTTTGATGAATTAGATTTGCATTTAATTATTGTACTCTTCTTTCATAAACATTATATTTCAATAAAGACATTATCGAAATAATATTACGAGTAAAAACAATATAACCTAAAATTTGTTACACAATCCAAAAACCATTCATTTTAACACTTTAAAAATTAATTGGTCTCAGTACAATCGACAGATCCATCACAAGAATTCCTACACATATTTTTGACACTTCAGATCAAACGCACATATCACGAAATTATCAAAACTCGGCCGCAATTCCACATATGTCCAACTTGCAGAGAGCTATGTTTACATTACATTCAAATTCCATGATACAGATTGTTTACTTTATAAACAAGTACTTATCACTAAAAAACCTTTATAAACACAAAATGAAATAAAAACAGAACTGTTTAGCGTCGAGTTTACTATATCAGCACTTTTTATTATTATAGAATCTTATGTAAATATCTAAACACATGTTATAATTTTTCAACTATAATTAAATTCTATGCACTGATTACTTAATCTTTCCTTTACTTAATTCAATCATTGAAATGGACAAATTCCACAGCAGTTATAGCAATTTAAAATACATGAATTATAGCTCAACCACAAGATTTACTTATCACTGTATATTACGTAGTTAAAATGAATAAGAAAAATGATTGTGTCTATAAAAAAGCAATTACATCCAATTGGGGAAATTCAATCTCTGTTTACATTTATCATTCTAAAAGCTACCGTGACATTACTCACTGATAAACTGTTTTAAAACAAATTGCATAAAGCACGATCATATCCGCAACGTATAAAATTAAATTATAATGCTTTTTATCTGATAATATAATACTTCTCAAGATCACAATTTACATGTTACTCACCGTTAACACAATTGCTTGCTATAATCAGGACGTGACTGTGTTCAAATGAAAATAGTTCAGCTAATATTTCTGTTTTATATACCACATGTAAAAGATAAATTTGAAAAATCACAAAGTATCGTATTCATTCCTTACAAAAACGATTATATTTTATAAGCAGAATATACTTATCTAAATTATCACTTTTACACAGAATTATTCAGGAGCCGTGAAAGCAATTCTACACATCTGTATAATTTTGCAATAGTTCGTTGTCACTATTTTAATTCACAATCAGATTAATTTCAAAAATTGAATGATGCATGCATTCCGTTTGATGAATTAGATTTGCATTTAATTATTGTACTCTTCTTTCATAAACATTATATTTCAATAAAGACATTATCGAAATAATATTACGAGTAAAAACAATATAACCTAAAATTTGTTACACAATCCAAAAACCATTCATTTTAACACTTTAAAAATTAATTGGTCTCAGTACAATCGACAGATCCATCACAAGAATTCCTACACATATTTTTGACACTTCAGATCAAACGCACATATCACGAAATTATCAAAACTCGGCCGCAATTCCACATATGTCCAACTTGCAGAGAGCTATGTTTACATTACATTCAAATTCCATGATACAGATTGTTTACTTTATAAACAAGTACTTATCACTAAAAAACCTTTATAAACACAAAATGAAATAAAAACAGAACTGTTTAGCGTCGAGTTTACTATATCAGCACTTTTTATTATTATAGAATCTTATGTAAATATCTAAACACATGTTATAATTTTTCAACTATAATTAAATTCTATGCACTGATTACTTAATCTTTCCTTTACTTAATTCAATCATTGAAATGGACAAATTCCACAGCAGTTATAGCAATTTAAAATACATGAATTATAGCTCAACCACAAGATTTACTTATCACTGTATATTACGTAGTTAAAATGAATAAGAAAAATGATTGTGTCTATAAAAAAGCAATTACATCCAATTGGGGAAATTCAATCTCTGTTTACATTTATCATTCTAAAAGCTACCGTGACATTACTCACTGATAAACTGTTTTAAAACAAATTGCATAAAGCACGATCATATCCGCAACGTATAAAATTAAATTATAATGCTTTTTATCTGATAATATAATACTTCTCAAGATCACAATTTACATGTTACTCACCGTTAACACAATTGCTTGCTATAATCAGGACGTGACTGTGTTCAAATGAAAATAGTTCAGCTAATATTTCTGTTTTATATACCACATGTAAAAGATAAATTTGAAAAATCACAAAGTATCGTATTCATTCCTTACAAAAACGATTATATTTTATAAGCAGAATATACTTATCTAAATTATCACTTTTACACAGAATTATTCAGGAGCCGTGAAAGCAATTCTACACATCTGTATAATTTTGCAATAGTTCGTTGTCACTATTTTAATTCACAATCAGATTAATTTCAAAAATTGAATGATGCATGCATTCCGTTTGATGAATTAGATTTGCATTTAATTATTGTACTCTTCTTTCATAAACATTATATTTCAATAAAGACATTATCGAAATAATATTACGAGTAAAAACAATATAACCTAAAATTTGTTACACAATCCAAAAACCATTCATTTTAACACTTTAAAAATTAATTGGTCTCAGTACAATCGACAGATCCATCACAAGAATTCCTACACATATTTTTGACACTTCAGATCAAACGCACATAACACGAAATTATCAAAACTCGGCCGCAATTCCACATATGTCCAACTTGCAGAGAGCGATGTTTACATTACATTCAAATTCCATGATACAGATTGTTTACTTTATAAACAAGTACTTATCACTAAAAAACCTTTATAAACACAAAATGAAATAAAAACAGAACTGTTTAGCGTCGAGTTTACTATATCAGCACTTTTTATTATTATAGAATCTTATGTAAATATCTAAACACATGTTATAATTTTTCAACTATAATTAAATTCTATGCACTGATTACTTAATCTTTCCTTTACTTAATTCAATCATTGAAATGGACAAATTCCACAGCAGTTATAGCAATTTAAAATACATGAATTATAGCTCAACCACAAGATTTACTTATCACTGTATATTACGTAGTTAAAATGAATAAGAAAAATGATTGTGTCTATAAAAAAGCAATTACATCCAATTGGGGAAATTCAATCTCTGTTTACATTTATCATTCTAAAAGCTACCGTGACATTACTCACTGATAAACTGTTTTAAAACAAATTGCATAAAGCACGATCATATCCGCAACGTATAAAATTAAATTATAATGCTTTTTATCTGATAATATAATACTTCTCAAGATCACAATTTACATGTTACTCACCGTTAACACAATTGCTTGCTATAATCAGGACGTGACTGTGTTCAAATGAAAATAGTTCAGCTAATATTTCTGTTTTATATACCACATGTAAAAGATAAATTTGAAAAATCACAAAGTATCGTATTCATTCCTTACAAAAACGATTATATTTTATAAGCAGAATATACTTATCTAAATTATCACTTTTACACAGAATTATTCAGGAGCCGTGAAAGCAATTCTACACATCTGTATAATTTTGCAATAGTTCGTTGTCACTATTTTAATTCACAATCAGATTAATTTCAAAAATTGAATGATGCATGCATTCCGTTTGATGAATTAGATTTGCATTTAATTATTGTACTCTTCTTTCATAAACATTATATTTCAATAAAGACATTATCGAAATAATATTACGAGTAAAAACAATATAACCTAAAATTTGTTACACAATCCAAAAACCATTCATTTTAACACTTTAAAAATTAATTGGTCTCAGTACAATCGACAGATCCATCACAAGAATTCCTACACATATTTTTGACACTTCAGATCAAACGCACATAACACGAAATTATCAAAACTCGGCCGCAATTCCACATATGTCCAACTTGCAGAGAGCGATGTTTACATTACATTCAAATTCCATGATACAGATTGTTTACTTTATAAACAAGTACTTATCACTAAAAAACCTTTATAAACACAAAATGAAATAAAAACAGAACTGTTTAGCGTCGAGTTTACTATATCAGCACTTTTTATTATTATAGAATCTTATGTAAATATCTAAACACATGTTATAATTTTTCAACTATAATTAAATTCTATGCACTGATTACTTAATCTTTCCTTTACTTAATTCAATCATTGAAATGGACAAATTCCACAGCAGTTATAGCAATTTAAAATACATGAATTATAGCTCAACCACAAGATTTACTTATCACTGTATATTACGTAGTTAAAATGAATAAGAAAAATGATTGTGTCTATAAAAAAGCAATTACATCCAATTGGGGAAATTCAATCTCTGTTTACATTTATCATTCTAAAAGCTACCGTGACATTACTCACTGATAAACTGTTTTAAAACAAATTGCATAAAGCACGATCATATCCGCAACGTATAAAATTAAATTATAATGCTTTTTATCTGATAATATAATACTTCTCAAGATCACAATTTACATGTTACTCACCGTTAACACAATTGCTTGCTATAATCAGGACGTGACTGTGTTCAAATGAAAATAGTTCAGCTAATATTTCTGTTTTATATACCACATGTAAAAGATAAATTTGAAAAATCACAAAGTATCGTATTCATTCCTTACAAAAACGATTATATTTTATAAGCAGAATATACTTATCTAAATTATCACTTTTACACAGAATTATTCAGGAGCCGTGAAAGCAATTCTACACATCTGTATAATTTTGCAATAGTTCGTTGTCACTATTTTAATTCACAATCAGATTAATTTCAAAAATTGAATGATGCATGCATTCCGTTTGATGAATTAGATTTGCATTTAATTATTGTACTCTTCTTTCATAAACATTATATTTCAATAAAGACATTATCGAAATAATATTACGAGTAAAAACAATATAACCTAAAATTTGTTACACAATCCAAAAACCATTCATTTTAACACTTTAAAAATTAATTGGTCTCAGTACAATCGACAGATCCATCACAAGAATTCCTACACATATTTTTGACACTTCAGATCAAACGCACATAACACGAAATTATCAAAACTCGGCCGCAATTCCACATATGTCCAACTTGCAGAGAGCGATGTTTACATTACATTCAAATTCCATGATACAGATTGTTTACTTTATAAACAAGTACTTATCACTAAAAAACCTTTATAAACACAAAATGAAATAAAAACAGAACTGTTTAGCGTCGAGTTTACTATATCAGCACTTTTTATTATTATAGAATCTTATGTAAATATCTAAACACATGTTATAATTTTTCAACTATAATTAAATTCTATGCACTGATTACTTAATCTTTCCTTTACTTAATTCAATCATTGAAATGGACAAATTCCACAGCAGTTATAGCAATTTAAAATACATGAATTATAGCTCAACCACAAGATTTACTTATCACTGTATATTACGTAGTTAAAATGAATAAGAAAAATGATTGTGTCTATAAAAAAGCAATTACATCCAATTGGGGAAATTCAATCTCTGTTTACATTTATCATTCTAAAAGCTACCGTGACATTACTCACTGATAAACTGTTTTAAAACAAATTGCATAAAGCACGATCATATCCGCAACGTATAAAATTAAATTATAATGCTTTTTATCTGATAATATAATACTTCTCAAGATCACAATTTACATGTTACTCACCGTTAACACAATTGCTTGCTATAATCAGGACGTGACTGTGTTCAAATGAAAATAGTTCAGCTAATATTTCTGTTTTATATACCACATGTAAAAGATAAATTTGAAAAATCACAAAGTATCGTATTCATTCCTTACAAAAACGATTATATTTTATAAGCAGAATATACTTATCTAAATTATCACTTTTACACAGAATTATTCAGGAGCCGTGAAAGCAATTCTACACATCTGTATAATTTTGCAGTTCTTTGCTCTTCGTTGTGACTATCGTCGTTTCAAATATAGAGACTGAAAGCTAAAGAGCATACAATTATAATTTTCATAGAAACTTTAAATACAGATTACTTAATTCCTTCCATTGCACACTCTATTTGGTCTTGGTATTTTAACTGGCCAGTTTTAATAACTAGTTTCCAGATATTCTTCATTTTAACCTACACCTGTCAAACTTTTTCCTATCTCCTGTAATACTTGCATGATTCTTCTTGTGGTATTTTAATAATTATTACTAGGCATCCTACACTCAGATAAAATATTACAATTTCACAACGACATCATCTATACTTGGAATGCAACAAAATACTTTTGCTTCATGAAATAAATTATTTGTTAACAAATTATTTGCTTCATGGAACAAGCAATTCATCTCTTCGTTTCCTTTTATTGGAATAACTGTAGCTACTTAGACCAATCAAAGACTATGGGAACAGAATACGCACTAGGATTTTCAACAATAGTACCTATACTTTAAGCGCACAAAACTACTTATCAAATAATGCGAAACATAATCTGCTTTTTATTGTGGATTTTACTTACTCTTTTATTGATGAATCTCTGTTGAATGCTCTTCTTCTAGTTGTAAACAGATAAATACCACTTTGCAAAGATAGCGCTATATAGGTACCATGTCATGTCGTACTGCTGAAATCGATAATGGTTCTAATGCGTGCACACATGTATTACAAGACAAAATTACTGTGTCTTGTGCATTATTTCATCCAATGTCTGGTGGAATTTTCTTCCACTGTCTTAATAATTAGCGTCCAGCTATTCCTCACCCTAACCTATATCTGTCAAACGATATTTTATACAGTTGTTTCTTATTTGCACAAAATTAATATTTATGTAAATTTGTATTGTGATATTCACAATCAAACACCATTTTTTATATTTTTTTTGACAACGGCACGGAAGATTTCTTATTAGTTATTCTCTTTTGTAAAAACACGTTATATCCTCACACACAAGAAACACATAAAAAACCACATAAAAATTTAAATTCAGATCCAAATTTAATAGATTCCAAATCATATTTAACCGTATATTTCACAGTACAATATCACCATATGTAGACTTCGAAAAGCAATGATTATAAAATTCGCGGCGTCCAAAGATTATAAAATTTCCGGCGTCCAAACGTCAAGAATCCAACCGCCACGGGGGGGGGTGGCTCGATTAGACACAGTACGATTGGAAACTTAGCTATTGGACACATATCTTTTAGAAACAACATCATTGGACACATGAAGAATTGGACACAAGTACGATTGGACACATCTCTATTGGGCACAAGTACGATTGGACACATTTATATTGGGCACAAGTAGGATTGGAAACATCTCTATTGGGCACAGTACTTTTGGACACATCTCTATTGGGCACAGTACTTTTGGACACAAATGTACCGAGACCAAATAAAATGAATGGTTTTTGAAGTGTCATAAATTTTTGGTTGTGTTTTTACTTGAAATATATTTTCGATAACTTTTGTTAAATTATAAAGACGATAGAAGTGTACATTCATTAAATGTAAATATAATACGTGCAACGGAATACGTAGATTATTTAATTTTTGAAATCAATCTTATTGCCATTTATACTTATTTTTCCTTATAGTATGTTAATACCTCATTAGTTTTCTGAAAAATATTATATTGTAAGTCATAATGTATGCTATCTATATGTCCAAAACCTGCTATTCCTAATCGTTTCTGCAACATATTCAAAAATCTTTGAAATCGGTAAGAGTGTCACATATCGATAAGTAGATAAATATTTCTGCACAAAAAGTTAATAAAAGAAACACATAAGAAAAGTAAGCATAGACAGACTTTCTACAAACATCATCAAATATGTGTTAAATGGGATCAATGTCTCCCGACTCAGCTTTTTCATTTCCTCAATCATCAAATGCTGTGTACCAATATATTCTTGCCCAGGGTGGTTATGGGGCTTTAATAACTTAATAGAGCCATCGCTGAGAACCATTATAGCCCCACAACATTGCGTAGTCCTTCGCGTATTGCATCGATAAATGTTACCATTACGATAATCATTGTTATATGTATAATCGTTGTATACATAATTGAAAGTGTTTTTCATTTTCCCTGGGATTTTTTCCATCTATTAACAATATAAATTACTGTGAGCAAACAGAATATTATAGGCAATACAATGAATTTTAAACAGCCATAATAAAACACTTAAAAAAATGATAAAACATTAACGAAATGGTAAAATTAAGATTACACATTTTTATAGAAAATATAGAAATACGATAATTACCTTGAATATAATTGACTCAAGCGATATAATGTGATAACTTCTTAGCTACGCGTTGCGTGTATCAAATGTAAAAAACAAATGGTGGTCGCTGATAAAATAAATTACTATGAAGAACCGCTATGAAAACTCGGCATTCGTTTAAAATAATTGCGAAAGAAATGGTGAATAAAAAACATTTTTAGTAGATACTCTTATGTTTTCACTACAAGTTCCCAAAAACTCATTGCTTTGATAGTTCTAGAATTATGACTCGATGAAAAAAGAGTGACACGTTCCTTTACACACACATCTGTAAAATCAACAACTTTTAAGATATCGAAAAATCCTTTGAGATTCGTTCATAGGTCACTAAAGATTACAACATATTTGAATTTCCAAATCTTTATTTAGCAAACTATTCAGTTACAAGCTGTTTACTCAGAATCTACTGGTGGTATCTTTTCGCACCACGAACATGCAATTATACTTGATCAATTATCTGCATAAACATGATAGAGTGCGCATGGTATATGTCTGACACATCTGAAAAACGAAATATTTTTTAAATATAACTTGCGTACAATTTGCATGACGAATAAAAGTAAATATTTTATATACATATATTCCATAGAAGACTAAGTAGAATACTACGTATGTCACATAATAGAAACTAGTACATAGTAAAATTAGCGTACATCAATTTTTGCACGGGCCACTCTGAGTTTATCTATTAAAAGGTAAAAATGTAGCTTCTGTTATTAGAAATTTAACCAATCAATTTCATTGTCACGTATTACAACTAATATAAATAATATTCTTTAAATCAGCATTTATATTTTTCATTCATAGCAATGGAACAAAGATCAATGTTTACACCCCATTCAAATTCCACGATACAGATTGTTTACTTTATAAACAAGTACTTATCAATAAAAAAAACCGTTACAAGACATAAAATGAAAAAAACAGAATTGTTTAGAGTCGAGTTTACTGTATTCCCATTTTTTGTTCTTGTGGAAACTTATGTACGTATCTACATACTGTAATTCTTCAAATATATTTGAATTCTAAAAAGCACTGCTTACTTGATCTTTCCTATACTTATTTCATACATTGGAAAGTTTCCAGCAAGGTTGAGAACAATTATTGCACAGAAATATTGCAAATTCCAGAGCAGTTATGGTAATTTAAAATACATTAATTACAATTTAACCGCAGGGTTACTTTTCAAGGTATATCATATAGTTAAAATTAAAAAGAAAACGGAATATGTATCTAAAACAAATCAATTACATTTATTATTCTAAAAGTTGTTGTGACTTGACACGCTGATTAACTGTTTTAAAACAAATTGTGTAAGGTACGATCATATACGTCACGTATAAAGTTAGATTATTAATGCTCTTTTTATCTGAGTATACAATAGTTTTCAAGATCACTACTTGCATGTTACTCACCGCTAACACATTTTCTTGCCATAATCGGGATCTGACCGTGTTCAAATTGAAGTAATTCAGCTATTTACTGATTTTGCTTCGTACGTAACCTGTAAAAGATAAATTTAAAAAACACAAAGTATCGTATTCATTCCTTACAAAAATCCTAATACTTTATAGGTAGAAAATACTTATCTAATTTATCTCCTTTACATCGAATTATTCAGGAGCTGTGAAAACAATTCTACACAGTCGTATGATTTTGGAATATTTCACTCTTCGCTGTAACTATTTATTTATTTATTGATGCCGTAAACCATGTTTGGTTTATATAGCATACATTATGACTTACAATATAATATTTTTCAGAAAACTAATGAGGTATTAACATACTATAAGGAAAAATAAGTATAAATGGCAATAAGATTGATTTCAAAAATTAAATAATCTACGTATTCCGTTGCACGTATTATATTTACATTTAATGAACCCTGATAGCCAAATGGACTCCACGTGGAGTGCCGAAAATGAACGCAGCGGGCCTGCATCTGGAAACGCCTCGATGCAGGCCACGTGGAGTGCAGTTTCTGCAGTCCAGGTGGAATCAGGTGGAATGTTATACAGGGCGGCGCCGTCGGTAAGGGCAGATATTTTGCAGTATCTGGCACGCACTACTTTTTTGAAGACGTTTACAAATGAAAAACATGCATTTCCTACTTAAAAAATATAAAAATAACTTATAAACAATAGATTTTAGGCTTAAAATTATGGGAGGGGTAACAATTTCGAGAAAAAAAAATATCACGAGCGAGACTCGAACCAGCAACCTCCCAATTACTAGCATTCCTCGCTATGCCCTCGGCTATTCATCTTCTTGTTCACCTATTAACGCGAACGCCTTATGAATGCATAAACCGATTTTGAAATATAATTTTCTCGGGAAATATTGAGAAGCGCGTGCTACTGCTTTGCCAAATTACATTTTGAGAACATATCTTCAAATACTGCAAGTTTCAGAAAAATCCATCACCCATCAACCGTGGCTTCCCTTTGTTAGAATTGTCGGTAAAAATTAAGACTGCCGAAGGTGCTGCCCTGTATAACGGCATCCGCCGCTCCACTCAGACTCCACGCGCTACCTTCCACCTGGCCTGAAGAAGGTGTAGGCCACGTGCTGTGACTGCAGACTTTGTGCTGCTGCGTTCATTTTTGGAGGCTCCAGTGGCGCCCACTCCACGTTCTTTCCAGATGCTCTCCACCCACTGCTCCGAGCAGCCTAAAGCGGCGGTCTGGAATGATAGGGCACTCCACGTGCACTCCAGGCTCTGGTCTCTTCCTGCTCTGTTCCAGACATGGCTATCAGGGAATGTACACTTCTATCGTCTTTATAATTTAACAAAAGTTATCGAAAATATATTTCAAGTAAAAACACAACCAAAAATTTATGACACTTCAAAAACCATTCATTTTATTTGGTCTCGGTACATTTGTGTCCAAAAGTACTGTGCCCAATAGAGATGTGTCCAAAAGTACTGTGCCCAATAGAGATGTTTCCAATCCTACTTGTGCCCAATATAAATGTGTCCAATCGTACTTGTGCCCAATAGAGATGTGTCCAATCGTACTTGTGTCCAATTCTTCATGTGTCCAATGATGTTGTTTCTAAAAAATATGTGTCCAATCGTACTGTGTCTAATCGAAGGCCTCTCCCGCCACGGCGTCCAAACCAGTCCAAACGATACGAGTTCAATCGGCACAGCGTCCAAACGGCACGAGCCGAATCGGCACGGAGTGCAACACAGTGATGCCAGAATCGTGGGACGTGGGATTTTTCCCCTCCGCTCGCTCAGTCGACTCGGCCTCCCACTCTGACGTACCATCGGCTCCTTACATTGCTTCGACTGCGCACGCGCTGCACACAAGCGTACCTCTAGTCTGTTCGTGTGAGCTGCCTATTCGACTCGATGCGTTCCTTCGAAATTCACGTCTTACCGAAATGCGAAATCTGGAGGTAGCGCATACGATTCCCGGCGCGGCACGGTACACATTTTGCTATAACTTTTGATCTAAACAAGATATCGATGCGAAATTTGGACTAAAATTTTTTTCGAAAAACCGGGTTTAATGGTCCATCTTAAAATATGTTCTCTATGTTTTAAACAATTTTTTCCTTGGTTTTTAAGGTATAGCCGGTTAAGATGGTTCAGCGGGCCGCCAACACAAATTGATTTTTAGTCAAACCATACTTAATAAACAATTACGAGAAAATTCATGAATATTCTACCTAACAGCATACATGACTGAAATTTTTTTCAGATTTTTCGGATTATGTAAACATGTTTAAAAAAATTGAAAATCTCCAAACATTCGAAGAAAATGCATATTTCGTATTCAAGTTGTAGAGATATTAGTTTTATAAAAATTCAGTAGTCGGATATTATTGAAACAATTGTCCTTAATTCTTTCTAGAATTTTTTATAAATTGTATCGGTGTTAAAAAAATCAAAATCAATTGTTTCGATACTCCTTTACTCTTTTGTAGACGTATTGTGTAATATCGAATATTTTTATATTGAGAAAATTACTTTACAGATTTAATAATTCAATATAAAATATTTTATTTACGTTATATTTCAATATACATATAAACATCACTCCTAACAAATATGGTAATCACATAATTATTGTAACGACATTTTACATATAATTTAAAGTATTCAAAAAAGGTGTTTGCTATAGCATCTCCGGTTACAAAAATCAATGTTAAATGGTCCCTTCCTATCTATAACATAAAAAAAACTAGCTGGTTATTGTTGCTCGCTCGCTTCGCGAGCTTCGCAGGTGGAGGTATTGTAGCTCGCTTTGCGATTTCGCGAGAGGGTTAGTGGTACGGATGTTATTTTGTGTGTGACTCTCCACGAGCCACACAAAGAACTTCCCGATTCGTTAGTTGCAGTATATTATTATCATTATTTAGTGTACGTTTTAAGAAGATTATACGTCCTCAGGGAAGTTCAATAGTTTTCTACTTATAAAAATGTTTTCTGTATGGCGTCGCATTAAACCAACATCGTATGTTCGTTGCTCGCATGCTCCATTAACCATTTTTTTATATTAACTTTCAATTTCATCTCAGTTAATAATTCGTATTGAACTGCTTGTTTTTTTAATGGATTGTAATATAAATGTTTTTGTACTTTCATCGATATTCTTTGAAAATGTATTCTCGGCAGTAGCGATGAATAACTCACTCTTGCATTGGGATAATTTTCGATTATTCT
Source organism: Lasioglossum villosulum (assembly GCA_963971365.1). NCBI lineage: Eukaryota > Metazoa > Arthropoda > Insecta > Hymenoptera > Halictidae > Lasioglossum > Lasioglossum villosulum. Next base: position 465,104 of record CAXARU010000044.1, read on the forward strand.
AAGCGGTAACATTAGCATTAGTTGCATAATTAAAAAAGGAAAATAAAAAAAAATGTTTTTTAAATAAATTTGTTTAAATTATTAAAAAAAAAATATATATGTAATTATTATGTTTGTTTCTTCGGTGGAAAATTTCCGTCCTCTCGTATAATTTGCATTGTTGAATGAACTTCTTTCGAAAAAAACTAAAAAACTACTTGACCAATATGGACCAAAATCTAATCAGCTCTAAGTTACAGCGGGGCACATCGATTGCATCATTCATCATTCTGATCGCATCGTTACTTTTTCAGAAAACGTTAACGAAAAATTTGATACCATAGAAACGGACATACGCACGCACGCGCGCGCACACACACACACACACACACACACACACACACACACACATACCGATTTTCGATTTTCGGGGTAATTACCATAACTTCCCTATGAATCGGGAAGTTAAAAATAGTTACAGTGTAGCATGTATAGATAATTTTATAATTATGTCAGACGAAAAGCTTCTAAAAGCTTCTGGAATAATAGTTTGTGGACGACTGACGTGAAGTAGCGACGTAAGGGGAGCGCGCGCGAAAAGTCGAATCGCGCTTAACAACTGGGTTGTTGATTTTCACGTTTTCGGATAGTAACGAATGCGTATAAATAGAGGGTTCGCGGAGCGACTCGGCCTATTTGCTATTCCGAGAGAGAGGACGAGGTAAGGACTACGGCCGCTCTTGGTTAGCTTTAGCACCCCGACAGGAGAGTACGGCGATAATACCTGGACGCCTGTCGGGAATATCGGGAGAGGACGGGATTCTGTTCCTGGTCGCTCGTTTGACATGGAGAGTTCGGCGATAATACCTGGACGCCTGTCGAATGAGAGAGAACGGGTCAACTCCTGGCCGCCCAGGGCTCGGCAGGAGAGTACGGTGAAAATACCTGGACGCCTGCCGAGAGGGAACGGGAGAGTGTTCCTGGCCGCTCGCTTCGACAAGGAGAGTACGGCGACAATACCTGGACGCCTTGTCAAGCGAGAGAGGACAGAGCACCTCCTGGTCGTTTGAACCACGGAACCTAGCTAGAGTACACGTGTGAAATTGTATTTCGAATTACGCATAGTCCATTGAATATGTTAATCGAAATTTTCCCAACACAATTCCTGTACCAAAATCCTAATTCCACAATAAATCCATATTTTCCAGCATTTTCCTGATTTATTTCCTTGCGATGGCTACAACAGTAATAATTGCAAAGTACAGAATAAAATATTAATGTAACTAAACACTTATCTGTTTTTTAAAATCATTTTTGAATCTGCAAATCCTGATTTCACGTTGTCTAGAAATTCCGTTTCAGCTGGCACACGCGCGATTTTAAATGGCTCTCTGCGTTGCTGCATTCAAAGAAAAAGTAGACATGATTAAAATGGTAATTCTAATTGCAATTATATAGGACACTAAACTAAAATGAATTCCTAATAAGATAAAAAATGTTAAAACTGTAATAAAAAAGATAACCGATTACAAAATGTTCAAAACGCGATAAAAAAACTGGAATTAGGATTGTGGCTGTTTTTAATTCAAAAATGTACCCATCAAGGTGGGGTTCCATGGAAATCATGGACACAGATTTCCCTGACAACATTTCAGCGACTCCATGTTCGACCGACAATGACTTTGGTCGACATCGCCTTTAACCGATAACGACTTTGATCGACGGCGGATTTGACCGACAACAAACAAATATTTATATATATATAATTATTTATATATATATTATTAAATTAAATTATTTATATATACATAATAATATATATGTATAAAGAATTTATCTTTGTCGGTCAAATCCGCTGTCGATCAAAGTCATTGGCGGTCAAATCTGGAGTCGGTGAAATGTTGTCGGGGAAATCTGTGTCGGTGATTTCCATGGGACCCCCAAGGTGCTATGGACTAAACTCGAACGATTAAAAAAACGACCTCACAAATCCGTAAACGCGTGTAATGTTAACTGTTTATAATTTACAGACGGCGACGAACGTGCATATAAATGCTCTCCCGACATGAGGGATAAATGTCTGCCATCGAAAGACATGGTGCGACTAGACTCCTGTCTAGCTTTCAAAGATGTGCGCACCACACACATGGAATTTAATAGGACAGCGCCTATTTTATTCCTTTTTTTAGATTTAATGTCGGGAAGCAGTGAAAAAATTCTCTCGGCCTCGGCATTCGAGTGTGAAAGACATCTGACCGTGTTTATTAAAGATGTGAGGAGGGGGAAACGAAGAATTTGATTCTGGTCTTTTTGGGTACAGATGTCTACCCACATATCGTCGAAAGATAATTTAGACCATTGGTCCCTCTGTAACCGGGAAGTGCCGTAGTACAAAAAGTTCCACTCCTTTTGTAGATCTACGGCACTCCAATTCCCTAATATACGAGCGACAGCTACGAGATTTTGAAAAGTTAAATCTCTGTCGCTGTTAAATACGGAATCGGATTTGAGAACCGTCAATTCCCCTAGAAAAACATCATCGAAAGGAAGACGATTTCTTATTTCATTGCTTATGGTCTCATAAAACCTTAAACAATGTTGCCGGAAGAAGTGCAACTCAACTTCCGACATTCCATCGTCAACCGCCTCGTTCAAAAAATCTTCGCATTTGGAACCAAGTTCCACTTGATTTAGTGGAACTTGATTTGACTTCAATGTGAAATTAACCTGCCTCACTAACTTAAAAACTAAGGAGAGTTCTCATAATTCTCCTGGAATTGTCGAAAAATAGTAGTCCGTTTAGGGCTGTTTCTGATAAACGAAGCGACGCCACGAAGCAATTCGTCACATTCTTTTGGAAGCGTAGCGCAAGCAGCACTTACCGCCAGTGCTACAGAATGGCAAATGCACGGAATTGTCATGGCGTGGGGATTTTTCTCAAGCAACTTAGTCTTGAACGAAGAAAACTTTCCTGTCATGACGGATTCATTGTCGCAACTGAGAGCCGCGATGTTGTTTAGCGGAATTTGCATTTTCAGCAACTGATTTTCGAAGGATTGGAAAATCTTTCCTGCCGAACAATCGCTGGCATCAAGATGAAGCAATTGCAGCAATTCCGTCCTAACAGACAAACGACATGGCTCAACATATCTGACCGCTAATGTGAGCCACTTGTCGTTTGTCGAATCTGAGGTTTCATCTTCGTGTACCGAAAATTTACAATGCCTCACGTTATCCGTACTGCGTTCCGTCTCTCGAACGCATAAAACATTTTAAATGATTTGACTGCACTTTGTGCGGCCAACCTTCATGCCCTGCAAGACTTGAAGCTCATTGCCTATATCTTGCATAAGGGCGAGGAGATCAGGGGCGATGGAGAGAGGGATGTTACGTTCGGCGAAGAAAGCCGCGTATTTAATTTCGGCAATTTTAATTTTATCGCCTAGTGAAGAATTTCTCCCCTTATCAAAATTTTCGGGTTCAATGGATATTTCAACAGGCTCCTCAAGAACGATGTTGTTGTCTCGAGTTTCATTGTCATTATGAAGCAATTGCTTCATATTTTTGACATGAGCCTGCCTGGATGAATGTTTGCGTATTTCTGAAAATCCGCAATCGAGGATTTTATTGCAGACTTTGCAGAAGCATTTAGATTCATCCGAAGAAACTTCTTCTAACCAATCCTTCAGAGATTCATCAGCATCATACCAATGATGCTGAAACCTTTTCTTATACTTTTTAATGGGTACACTTGTCATTATACCACAACCACAGACCCTTTAAACTTTAAAAGACCCTAATACGATTAAAACAGATAAAAGAAGTTTCACTTCAAGAATAGAAATAAAAAAGTTCCTAATAATTATGTACACAATCACAAACACAAACACTGCTTATCATAAAAAGCAACAATAGAATAACAAATGGTTGTTGTCACGCTGTAGCACGTTGCGACCGTTGCGGTGTGAAGATCGCGCGGGATATTAGTCACGCGCAACATCAATACGCAACCGATACACTTTTGTTTCTTGACGTAGGAGGTTTATTATACGCAGATGCGTAGAATATAGGCGGAATGAATAGGATAATCGGCGCATCTAATCGCGCATCTCGTCGCACATCATGTCTGTCAATGACAGACATTTGTGTCTCTTATCTCGTTATTTATTGTTATTTATAAGTTAAACAATTTTTAAATAAAATTTTATAATTTGTTTGTACATTCACTATTTCAATTATTATTTCAATAATTTATTGTTAAAATAGTTGTTTTTGTTTCTATATTCATATTATTGCACCTTGGTGGGTACATTCTGCAATTAACAAATAGCCACAATTGTATCTCCAGTTTTCTTTATCGCGTTTCTAACATTTCTTTCATTAGGAATTATATTTATCGATAAAAAATTAAGTATACGTTAATATTTATATTGTGTCCTATAATATTGCAATTAAACTTAGAAATGTAGGGGACCATTTAAGCCCTTAATGACCGCAACCGCGGAACGGAAAATTATACTCTGCGACCCGAGACAAATAGCTTACCTTAAATTATGTTTCATTTCAATCACTGACTAGTAATAAGCATTCAGATCGAACTGTACCAAGCCATGACAACAGAGGAACGTATGGGTGAAAGAGTTCCTATTACCACATCGTAGTGTTTATATAAAATACTGGAGCCCCCAAAGCAAAGAAAGCCCTCTGTGATAA